>CM024239.1:59849959-60449959 GCA_013421045.1 Propylea japonica
ACTTTTTGAGATACCTTCAAACGCAGGTATCTCTCGAACTGAACGAAAAAAAACAAAATGAGTGAGGAAAAACTTATTCAGAAACTTGTTCTCAACAATAAAAAACACCTTATCAAAACGAAAAAGGAAGTTGATATTTTGACCGTACTTATCCGGTATATCAACTTTTTGAGATACCTTCAAACGCAGGTATCTCTCGAACTGAACGAAAAAAAAAGAAATGAGTGGGGAAAAACTTATTCAGAAACTTGTTCTCAACAATAAAAAACACCTCATCAAAACGAAAAAGGAAGTTGATATTTTGACCGTACTTATCCGGTATATCAACTTTTTGAGATATCTTCAAACGCAGGTATCTCTCGAACTGAACGAAAAAAAAGAAATGAGTGAAGAAAAACTTATTCAGAAACTTGTTCTCAACAATAAAAACACCTTATCAAAACGAAAAAGGAAGTTGATATTTTGACCGTACTTATCCGGTATATCAACTTTTGAGATATCTTCAAACGCAGGTATCTCTCGAACTGACCGAAAAAAAAAGAAATGAGTGAGGAAAAACTTATTCAGAAACTTGTTCTCAACAATAAGAAACACCTTATCAAAACGAAAAGGAAGTTGATATTTTGACCGTACTTATCCGTGTATATCAACTTTTTGAGATACCTTCAAACGCAGGTATCTCTCGAACTGAACGAAAAAAAACAAATGAGTGAGGAAAAACTTATTCAGAAACTTGTTCTCAACAATAAAAAACACCTTATCAAAACGAAAAAGAAGTTGATATTTTGACCGTACTTATCCGGTATATCAACTTTTTGAGATACCTTCAAACGCAGGTATCTCTCGAACTGAACGAAAAAAACAAAATGAGTGAGGAAAAACCTATTCAGAAACTTGTTCTCAACAATAAAAAACACCTTATCAAAACGAAAAAGGAAGTTGATATTTTGACCGTACTTATCCGGTATATCAACTTTTTGAGATACCTTCAAACGCAGGTATCTCTCGAACTGAACGAAAAAAAAGAAATGAGTGGGGAAAAACTTATTCAGAAACTTGTTCTCAACAATAAAAAACACCTCATCAAAACGAAAAAGGAAGTTGATATTTTGACCGTACTTATCCGGTATATCAACTTTTTGAGATATCTTCAAACGCAGGTATCTCTCGAACTGAACGAAAAAAAAGAAATGAGTGAAGAAAAACTTATTCAGAAACTTGTTCTCAACAATAAAAAACACCTTATCAAAACGAAAAAGGAAGTTGATATTTTGACCGTACTTATCCGGTATATCAACTTTTTGAGATATCTTCAAACGCAGGTATCTCTCGAACTGAACGAAAAAAAAATAAATGAGTGAGGAAAAACTTATTCAGAAACTTGTTCTCAACAATAAGAAACACCTTATCAAAACGAAAAAGGAAGTTGATATTTTGACCGTACTTATCCGGTATATCACTTTTTGAGATACCTTCAAACGCAGGTATCTCTCGAACTGAACGAAAAAAAACAAAATGAGTGAGGAAAAACTTATTCAGAAACTTGTTCTCAACAATAAAAAACACCTTATCAAAACGAAAAAGGAAGTTGATATTTTGACCGTACTATCCGGTATATCAACTTTTTGAGATACCTTCAAACGCAGGTATCTCTCGAACTGAACGAAAAAACAAAATGAGTGAGGAAAAACTTATTCAGAAACTTGTTCTCAACAATAAAAAACACCTTATCAAAACGAAAAAGGAAGTTGATATTTTGACCGTACTTATCCGGTATATCAACTTTTGAGATACCTTCAAGCAGGTATCTCTCGAACTGAACGAAAAAAAAAGAAATGAGTGGGAAAAACTTATTCAGAAGAACTTGTTCTCAACAATAAAAAACACCTTATCAAAACGAAAAAGGAAGTTGATATTTTGACCGTACTTATCCGGTATATCAACTTTTTGAGATATCTTCAAACGCAGGTATCTCTCGAACTGAACGAAAAAAAAAAAATGAGTGAAGAAAAAACTTATTCAGAAACTTGTTCTCAACAATAAAAACACCTTATCAAAACGAAAAAGGAAGTTGATATTTTGACCGTACTTATCCGGTATATCAACTTTTTGAGATATCTTCAAACGCAGGTATCTCTCGAACTGAACGAAAAAAAAGAAATGAGTGAGGAAAAACTTATTCAGAAACTTGTTCTCAACAATAAGAAACACCTTATCAAAACGAAAAAGGAAGTTGATATTTTGACCGTACTTATCCGGTATATCAACTTTTTGAGATACCTTCAAACGCAGGTATCTCTCGAACTGAACGAAAAAAAAAGAAATGAGTGAGGAAAAACTTATTCAGAAACTTGTTCTCAACAATAAAAACACCTTATCAAAACGAAAAAGGAAGTTGATATTTTGACCGTACTTATCCGGTATATCAACTTTTTGAGATACCTTCAAACGCAGGTATCTCTCGAACTGAACGAAAAAAACAAATGAGTGAGGAAAAACTTATTCAGAAACTTGTTCTCAACAATAAAAAACACCTTATCAAAACGAAAGGAAGTTGATATTTTGACCGTACTTATCCGGTATATCAACTTTTTGAGATACCTTCAAACGCAGGTATCTCTCGAACTGAACGAAAAAAAACGAAATGAGTGGGAAAAACTTATTCAGAAACTTGTTCTCAACAATAAAAAACACCTTATCAAAACGAAAAAGGAAGTTGATATTTTGACCGTACTTATCCGGTATATCAACTTTTTGAGATACCTTCAAACGCAGGTATCTCTCGAACTGAACGAAAAAAAAAGAAATGAGTGGGGAAAAACTTATTCAGAAACTTGTTCTCAACAATAAAAACACCTTATCAAAACGAAAAAGGAAGTTGATATTTTGACCGTACTTATCCGGTATATCAACTTTTTGAGATATCTTCAAACGCAGGTATCTCTCGAACTGTACGAAAAAAAAAGAAATGAGTAAGAAAAACTTATTCAGAAACTTGTTCTCAACAATAAAATACACCTTATCAAAACGAAAAAGGAAGTTGATATTTTGACCGTACTTATCCGGTATATCAACTTTTGAGATATCTTCAAACGCAGGTATCTCACGAACTGAACGAAAAAACCGAAATAAGTGGAAAAAACTTGTTCTGAACAATAAGAACATAATACTCATTCGTTTTTTTTCTTCACAAACCAACTTCATTGTAAAATTCCACAATATTTTATATCTATACTCAACATTGACTTCCCCGTAGCACGTCACTGACGGATGTCCATTTTTTTCTTTTTTTGTCTATGTGCTAGCCTGAATAGTAGAAACATAATACACATTCGTTTTCTACTGACAAGACCAACTTCAGTGAAAAATTCGATTGATTTTTTTTATCTATTACCCAATATTCGATCCCCCGTAGCACGTCACTGACGGATGTCCATTTTTTTTTTTTTTGTCTATGTGCTCGTCTGAATAGAAGAAACATAATACGAATTCGTTTTTTGCTTGACAAAACAACTTCATTGTAAATTTGACAATATTAATATCCATTACTCAATATTCGATCCCCCGTAGCACGTCACTGACGAATGTCCATTTTTTCTTTTTTTGTCTATGTGCTAGCCTGAATAGTAGAAACATAATACGCATTCGTTTTTTGCTTGACAAAACCAACTTCATTGTAAAATTTGACAATATTTAATATCCATTACTCAATATTCGATCCCCCGTAGCACGTCACTGACGAATGTCCATTTTTTCTTTTTTTGTCTATGTGCTAGCCTGAATAGTAGAAACATAATACGAATTCGTTTTTTGCTTGACAAAACCAACTTCATTGTAAAATTTGACAATATTTAATATCCATTACTCAATATTCGATCCCCCGTAGCACGTCACTGACGAATGTCCATTTTTTCTTTTTTTGTCTATGTGCTAGCCTGAATAGAAGAAACATAATACGAATTCGTTTTTTGCTTGACAAAACCAACTTCATTGTAAAATTTGACAATATTTAATATCCATTACTCAATATTCGATCCCCCGTAGCACGTCACTGACGAATGTCCATTTTTTCTTTTTTTGTCTATGTGCTAGCCTGAATAGAAGAAACATAATACGAATTCGTTTTTTGCTTGACAAAACCAACTTCATTGTAAAATTGACAATATTTAATATCCATTACTCAATATTCGATCCCCCGTAGCAGTCACTGACGAATGTCCATTTTTTCTTTTTTTGTCTATGTGCTAGCCTGAATAGTAGAAACATAATACGCATTCGTTTTTTACTTGACAAGACCAACTTCAGTTAAAAAATTCGATTGATTTTTTTATCTATTACTCAATATTTGATCCCCCGTAGCACGTCACTGACGGATGTCCATTTTTTCTTTTTTTGTCTATGTGCTCGTCTGAATAGAAGAAACATAATACGAATTCGTTTTTTGCTTGACAAAACCAACTTCATTGTAAAATTTGACAATATTTAATATCCATACTCAATATTCGATCCCCCGTAGCACGTCACTGACGGATGTCCATTTTTTTTTTTTTGTCTTTGTGTAGCCTGAATAGTAGAAACATAATACGCATTCGTTTTTTACTTGACAAGACCAACTTCAGTTAAAAAATTCGATTAATTTTTTCTATTACTCAATATTTGATCCCCCGTAGCACGTCACTGACGGATGTCCATTTTTCTTTTTTTGTCTATGTGCTCGTCTGAATAGAAGAAACATAATACAAATTCGTTTTTTGCTTGACAAAACCAACTTCATTGTAAAATTGACAATATTTAATATACATTACTCATATTTGATCCCCCGTAGCACGTCACTGACGGATGTCCATTTTTTCTTTTTTTGTCTATGTGCTCGTCTGAATAGAAGAAACATAATACGGATTCGTTTTTTGCTTGACAAAACGAACTTCATTGTAAAATTTGACAATATTTAAATCAAATCAAATCAAATCAAATCAAATTTATTGTTTACAAGTTACATAAATCGAACATTTTTGATTACAGGCAGTCTAAAACAATAATAACCGAAATTCATAAATACAAATAACTAATAATACCGCTCTGCAATATTGAAGGGATTCACTCAGCCTAAGATATACATCTTGTGTGCCGACCGAAATTCCCCAAAATATCACCACCCAATAGCAAAAAAAGAAATCTGATCAGAGCGAAACGAGCATGGCGGGCAAGGAGGACAATAGGAGTAATATCCATTACTCAATATTCGATCCCCCGTAGCACGTCACTGACGGATGTCCAATTTTTCTTTTTTTGTCTATGTGCTAGCCTGAATAGTAGAAACATAATACGCATTCGTTTTTTACTTGACAAGACCAAATTCAGTTAAAAAATTCGATTGATTTTTTTATCTATTACTCAATATTTGATCCCCCTTAGCACGTCACTGACGGATGTCCATTTTTTCTTTTTTGTCTATGTGCTCGTCTGAATAGAAGAAACATAATACGAATTCGTTTTTCGCTTGACAAAACCAACTTATTGTAAAATTGACAATATTTAATATCCATTACTCAATATTCGATCCCCCGTAGCACGTCACTGGCGAATTTTCTATTTTCCTCGAACATGCATGTGGGTATGAAAAACACATAATTCACCTTCCTTTTTTCTTGAAAAACTTGAATTTATGAATATCTATATTCTACCTGATGTATATAAGTCCGACGGTGTATGCGTCCTTTATCTGATTTGTGGTTGTGGATAAGATCACACCCGTCCGTTCAATAATGTTTCCACTAGGTTTACATTGCAGCTATTATTATTATCACCAAAACGAAGTTTCCATAATACACTATTGTATCAGTACTGATTGGGTATCAACTCATAAAGCTCCTTTTTCGTTTTTGAGCTAACTCGTTTAGTATAATAAGGCACTTACTGTATGACGAATTATTCTTGCTTTATTCAATCCGAAAATCAAGTATTCTAATACTGTCTATTAGTATTATGAAAAATTGATTAACTTTTGATTTCATAACATAACTGAGATGTTCGAAATGAGTTACCTACTTTTCAACATAACCTCAAACACAGTTCAGTTCCATAGACATTTTATTTCTATTTTCAGTTCAGAATCATAGAATTTACATGTGTGTTGTTTGAAGTTGAATGTTCAAGGGTTTTTTTCTCTAACCACTATAAGCATTCTATGAGTCTGTCCACATGGACCTATAATACTAACTGGACGTCGAACTTCCTTACTGTCACGTAGAAAAAAGTGAGGCAAATGGCCGCCATTTGCAGTTTGGGGTGAACCACAAATATTTTGATGATTTATGCCATCTGTGCTCGAATTCATATATTATAATAGGCCCATGCTCGAATTTTGATTGAAACATAGACGTTCCTTTGACAGAAGTGATGAAAAAAAAACTCTATATATTAGTCTTCTGTGAACTCTGACATTTCGGTCTATTAAAATTATAAATATTTTCGATTCTTTTGATTAGTTATTAAACAATATTGGTAATCCTATCATTTTAATTCGTTGAAATAAAATAAATAAAGGAATATTGGTTATTCTAATATTTCCATTCATAGAAAAAGTGACACTCTCAAATTCACCCCAAACTGCAAATAGCCGCCGTTTGTCTCAAAATTTTTGACAGGTTCGCCATCTAGTTAGTATTATAAATCTATGTCTGTCCAATAGACATAGAACATAGAATTTGAGATGAGATGACACTGCAAATGGCCGCAGTTTTCTCAAAATTGTTGACAGGTTCGCCATCTAGTATAAATCTATGTCTGTCCAAAGCATAGACATAGAAAACATAGATTTATAATACTAACTAGATGGCGAACCTGTCAAAAATTTTGAGGCAAACGGCGCCATTTGCAGTTTGGGGTGAATTTGAGAGGTGTCACTTCTTCTATGAATTTTAATTGTTGAAATAAAATAAATAAAGGAATATTATTGGTAATTCTAATACTTCAATTCATAGAAAAAGTGACACCTCTCAAATTCACCCCAAACTGCAAATGGCCGCCGTTGGTCTCAAAATTTTTGACAGACGGCGGCCATTTGCAGTTTGGGGTGAATTTGAGAGGTGTCACTTTTTCTATGAATTGAAATATTTATAATTTTAATAGACCGAAATGTCAGAGTTCACAGAACACTAATATATAGAGTTCGTTTTTCATCACTTCTTTCAAAGGAACGTCTATGTTTCAATCAAAAATATATGAAATATTTGTGGTTCACCCCAAACTGCAAATGGCGATCATTTGCCTCACTTTTTTCTACGTGACAGTAAGGAAGTTCGACGTCCAGTTAGTATTATAGGTCCATGGGCATAGCTCGGCATAGCTCATTAGGATAATTTAAAATGGCTATATCTTTTAATCTAGGCCGAATTGGAAATATTGGTTAATAAAAAAGTGTTTCTTTTGACCTCAGGAATCTACGATTAGAATAAACCGTGTGACAGAGACTCATGGTACACGCCTTTTTCTCCTTCGTTTCTGCAGCTATATTTCTGAAATTTGGAACATTGAATATACTCACTATAGTGCACTTTTCGACATATTTGGAAAAATAATCCAACTTTCCGGAAATGACATCAACTTCAATTTTCAAATGGAACAACCGGTATATTATTACATTTTTGAAATCTCCATAATTTTCTGAATCTAATGATACCTCCTGTTATTTCATTCGTCAGAACACCAATTTTATTTTTCGATCCAGAGAGCCATGAACTCAGTAAAGTTATTCCAAATAATCGAAATAATACTACACTATCGTTATTTCGCAACAAGTTAATTTGGATGGATAACCCAGCGATGGTACTTTCGAATAACGTCAGAGTACCATTATGGTAACATTTGAAACAACGAAGTTTCGAGTAAAAAAAGATTACCTATGGTTTACTTTTTTGGCACGTATTTCGAATCACGATACTTTTTTAATCGAAATTACTATAGTGTAGCATTATTTTCATTATTTGGAATAATTTAGGTACTCTTCGTATTCCTATTTACAGTTATTGTTTAATTTCGTGGGATCGGAATAGGTTGGAAATTAAACAATATTTGGAATAATTTTAGGGAGTTCATGGCTCTCTAGATCGAAAAATAAAATGGGTGTTCTGTTCTGACGAATGACTATAGTCCGTTCACGAAAGGTTGAGAGCATAGTAGGCGTTTCTTTACATATATGAAGTTGGCAGTATTTGCTGTCATAACGTAAAATAAAGTCAACGTTGCCGAATGTACCCGGCCTCGTCCGACGAGCTTGCGAGTTATCAGACAACTCTATGCTATATTGACAACATTGTGTATCCATCTGACAAGAAAATAAAGAACATAACCTAAAATTGTAATATACACAGTGGAATATGCCAAATTTCCATGGCCAACCGACGGCTCAACCTTTTGTGAATGGACTATATGAGGTATCATCAGATAAGGGAAGACTTTCTGGAACAGTATTGACCGGAAAGGAAAAAGAACTTAATCTCATCCTGTAGTGACTCCTGCAGCTATTGCTGGATGTAAATACTTATGCTGCTAAAAGTAGAAAGAGATTTTATGCATAATGTTTCGTAGCCGGTTTTGTATACAATATTTAAGTATACTTATTTGTCCCCTCAGTTTCATCCTAGTTCGTTCTTTCGTTTCTAACAAAAAATAGAAAAATGTTTCTCGCGGAAGCTGTAACTGAGCCAGAGGAAATCAAGAGCAAAAATTTTATATGAAAGACCCACCTCATTTTTTGAATAATCCCCTAATTCTTTTCGCAGTTATTAATATACACCCTGTGCACTTCTCACGATTGATGTGATTAAATTCAAGTTGCTTTGAGCAAAATTAAATCAAAGTTCTTTATCGATTTATTAGCATTATTTGAACTCTTCGTATCACTACATATTGATTTACTAGACCGTTCACTAAGCGTTCATAAGTTGATGAAAAAAGAGAAAATCAGATGATTTTTACGAAGCAAACTGGCGAATGTTTGCTAGGTATTTTTTCATTCGATAATCTTTTCAGTACAGTCTATTTAAAACATAAGATATCGTGCAACCTGAACTTCAAGTGTAATTGCTTATTATATGACTGAATCAATAACAACAAGAATATCCCATGCTCATGCAATAAAATATTCTAGAAACATCCTATGGCACCCACTTCATTGAACTTTGTATTTTGTATTAGCGTATGTAGTCTGAAACACAATAGAATGAATAATGAATGGGGAAACATGATGACGAAAGTAAATAAACAAATACAGATATTCTGGAAAGGCATTATCAAAACTATACGTACAGTGGCGACTCGTGGCTAAAGGAAATGGATGCTCATCCATATCTGAGAAAACCCATTCACACATACATATTCCAACGCAGGTGAAAATAGTTATTTTCCTAACAAGTGCGGAAAGTGATATTTTCCCGCACGAAACTGCGAACCGCGAAGCGGAGTTTGGGTAAGCAGTTGAGTGCGGGAAAAACACTTTCCGCACGAGTTAGGAACAATATTTTTTCTACAAGCACTTATACAAGATCGATTTCAACACACAGATCAAATGTGAATTGATCATTCTAAATACACATGAATGACAAAAGTCTCTGACAAGTCGTTATTCTTTAGAAAAAGCGTGCGAGAAAAACCCTTGCTAATCCATTACCACACGCATTTGCGTTATTCTTTAGAAAAAGCGTGCGAGAAAAACCCTTGCTAATCCAATTACCACACGCATTTGTGTGCGGTAATGGAATAGCAGGGGTTTTTCCCACACTGTTTGGCAATGTGACTCTTTACGAATTGAAATACGTGCGGGAAAGAGAATGAAAGTGCACGCTTGTAGAAAAAATATATTACAGTTTTCTTCGTATACTTCATGATTGAGAATTCGACTGCTCAAAAGTGGATTATAACCATGTGAAAATCGAAGAAATTACATCCCTCGTAAAGTCACTACTTCCATATTAGAAAAAAATAAACATACAGAGTTTTCCTTTTAAGTTGGCCAACTAGACGTTTTAAGAGAACTAGTGAATATTTCATTCTGAAATTTTAGGTGGAGCCTAATTCTTATTTCAAATGGAACTACCTATATTTTCATTTATGTATCGATTCAATACCAAATTCGCAGTATAACCTACTAAAAAACTAAAAACAGTTTCTCTACTATGCACTGTTGCCAAGTTATGCACAAATTCTTGACATTTTTGACATCTGAATTGCCAGTTTGGAAATGAAATATCTAGATTTTTTTTATGCGAACGGAACCAAACTCAGCAGTCTCATGGTAGAGTCCCTGCATTTATTTGGTACATTCAGTATTTTGATACATCACAAGATTTTTCGAAGATACCGATCCGAAAATGTGAAACTTAAAATTGAAATATTTCGAGATTTTCAAATAGCAACCCCATATTTATTATACAGCATTCCATTCGAAATAAAAAATGAATGACAGTCTCTTCTTACACTAATTACTTATTTTGGATAGTTTTCGAATGAGATGAAAAATACTGATATTTTTCAGTATTTATAGTCATGATCTATGGTTGTGTTTACTATTAATTACTATAATTATGGGTTAAATTACTGAAGTAGATTCTATATTTGAAATCATAAAAAGTGTCATAAAAGGTCCTTTAAAATTTTTTTTGATATTTCCGTGAAATGTGAAACAACCCGAATCGTGTTTGAATAATATGGGTAAACTTTTTTCTCTGACAACCATGATAATCGAACACTTCTTATGATTTCAACCATAGAATCTACTTCAACAATTTACCCCATAATCATAGAACAATTTCATCGTAAACACGGCCAGAGATCATGACTACAAATACTGAAAATTTTCATTATTTTTCATCTCATTCGAAAACTATCCTAAATAAATAATTAGTGTAAAAAGAGGCTGCCATTCATTTTCTATTTAGAATCGAATGCTGTGAAATAAATATGTGGTTGTCATTTGAAAATCTCGAAATAATTCAATTTTACGTTTCACATTTTCGGATCGGTATCTTCGAAAAATCTTGCGATGTATCAAAATACTTAATGTACCAAATAAATGCAGAGACTCTCTACCATGAGACTGCTGAGTTTGGTTCCGTTCGCATAAAAAAATCGAGATATTGAATTTCCAAAGTGGCAATTCAGATGTCAAAAATTTCAGGAATTTGTTCATAACTTGGCAACAGTGCCTAGTAGAGGAACTTTTTTTAGTTTTTTAGTAGACTGAACTGCGAATTTGGTATTGAATCGATACATAAATGAAAATATAGGTAGTTCCATTCGAAATAAGAAAGTAGATATGTGTTTGAGATAGACGTGGCAACACTGTCGACTTGAAAATATTTTAGGCGAAGAGTTCCTTCACCCCCAAAGCTCCACCTAAAATTTCAGTACGAAATATTCACTAGTTCCTCTAAAACGACTAATAGGCCAACTTAAAAGGAAAACCCTGTATATTTTATATAAATAAATACTATTCCTTTTTGCTCATTGAATGTTAACAAACAAACCCATAAGTTTCTTTACTGAACATTACTTAACATAACCTATTTTCACACACAGATATTTCAAACCAGTATTTTCTAGGGCCGATAACCTTTGACGAAGCTATTTTGTTTGGGCAACGAATCTTGTCATTTCCTCGTATATTTCTTTTCACTGAATCAAGAATATCAACATTTTTCAAGATTTTTTTCTAAATCCTTTGAAGGTACGATAACGCGATCACAACTGCACAATATTTATTGTTCTGTTGATGAAGAGAACAAAATTGTTCAGCATCTGATATAGTAGATATTTAATGAAAACCCCGATGAAAACCGTCGGTAAAATAAGAACCTATTATTGCTGATGGAGTTCCTGAATCTGATCGCTCTAAGCATCATTATCATGAAATTTAAGCTGCACACGAACTTGATAAAGGTACAGTCTGAAGATTTTACGCATTTGTTTATAATAAGAAGACGATCATTAAAATTTGAATATCTTGAACAATATTGATTTCATTCTAATGAACAATTGCGGAAAAACCTTTGACTAGTATAATGACGTACTACAAAAATTGATATGGTGGATGCCCAATGGTTGCGGAACAGTTACCGATACTTCATGCTCTTTCTGCTGAACGCATCGCTACCTGCCAAATATGTTAGGGAGCGGACGCCATTTTTGGTAGCATTCAAAAATTATCCTCACTCTTGGTAACAGTTGCGTAATAGTACCCTCCTGCCGAATGCCTCCAATGGGCAAAGAACGAGGGAAAAATTATTGTCACAGTGATATCTAAATGTAACCTGAATATCCAGTTTTTGCCCGTTTTAATTTGAGTCATGGTAAAACAACAATTAACTACACTCAAGAAGTAACAGATGAAATGGAGTTTTCTTGAAATACATAATCGTAATTATCATTCCATAAAAATGAGAACAAAATATTGTTGTGATTTTTGTTACAATGTACATTCATTTGAATATAAGCATGAAAAGTGGGTGATGGCCCTGCATGAAGAATAGCGATGACTGTAAGTTCCATGAACACGAACGATGTAAATACAGTATAGGTGTCCAATAACGCGAATAATAATAATTTGAAAAACTTAATACCTACCTTTCAATCATGATTTATATTGATGGACATGTCATCAATTGTGCAGTAATTTATACGACCACGTCTTTTTAACTCTCTTGGCAATTCAATGTCATACTACTAACATATTGTATATTAATAACCAAACACTACTAAGAATAATTTCCTTGACACCAGCTATATGTATGTACATATGTATGTATTTGAGCTTGATAAAGTTGTACAATAATTGGGGTAAATCGAACTAGGAGTGTTATTTGAAATTGATCGTTATTCGAGAAAATTACGGAAAATTACTTTTTACACCGAGATCTACTCTGTGCACCAAAATTTGGAACCCAGTTTGTCTCAGAATAATAATTTTTTGATCTGCCGGATTTCGGCGAAATTTTATGTGAATAATAGGGAGACCTCTTTTTAATTGTAGAAAATTATCTAATCAATATGAACAGGGGGAGCCAAATAAGAAGCATTATTTTCATACTTTGCTTTTAGAGCTGTTGCAAAATTGAATTTTTAACTTTAAAACTACAAACAATATTTGAAAATATCAAGAGACTTTCGGAAAACAATGTATAAAAAATGTTTCGAAAAACTTCTGGTTTTGTATTTAAAAAGTATTTTTTCGAAAATTCTGCCAGGATAATACAGCTTTTATGCTGTATGGTAATATTATATTGAACAGAGTTTTCGAGAGAAGAGAATCTAAAGATTCTCGAAACATTTTTTATACTTTTTTTTCGATAGTTTTCTAATATTATCAAATATTATTTGTAGTTTTAGAGTAGAAATTCAATTTTGCAAGAGCCCCAAAAGCAATGTATGAAAATATTGCTTCTCACTTGGCTTCCCTATATATTTTGATTAGATAATTCTTCTACAATTAAAAAAGTCTCCCTTTTATTCATACAAAATGTCACCGTAATCCGGCAGATTAAAAAATAATTATTCAGAGACAAATTGGGTTCCCAAGAAATTTGGCCCACAGTGTACAATTTATGAAGAATACAAGTTTTGAATTAATGAGAACTTAATTTGGGTTCTGAATAGTTTCTGTAATTTTCACAGTTATTCGAAAGTTTTTTGAAAAATTTAGCTACAAAATAAAGTATAATAATTAGAATCAGTAAAATAACCAAGAGGTGTATCTTGGTTGCAGGCCGACCAGAAGCGTTATCTGTATGCATTTCATCGAAGTTCTTGGACCAAGCTACAGTTTCGATGTTTGAGATTATATTTGGAGAAAAAACATGAGAAATAATGAGCTAAGATAAAATTTTTGATTCTGAAAACTAATTCAAAGATGAAAAATTCCGTGAAAAGTGTCCTTATGAAAAAATCAATCTGAAATACTTTTTAGAAAAGAATTATCAGGCCAGAATAGAGCAATCGTTTATCATGAGATTGCCTATTCAAATTTATTCATGAACATGACTTCATATTTTGAGGAATAACTCATATTTGATTGAATAATTCAAAATTTGACAAATTATTTCAATGAGGTCATTATTAATAATGATTAATTTATCATATACACAGACTGGCCTTTCAATCCCTCACTCGGTCGCTCATCTATTTCAAGCAAATTTCTTCACCAAATGGAACTTTTTTATTCACCGTTTCAACAGATTCGACAGTGGTGAAAAGGCGTGAGCGTTCCAGTTTTTTAAAATGGGTTGATACCCCTATAAATACTCGTATTTCACTGAAGGCGCTTTTCGTATTTATATCGAAAAACGTCCAACAAAATTTTATTATAGAACATCCCCTAATGGTACATCTAATGGTAAACAATAATTTCATTTTCTATAATGTTGGACCATCCGAATAACACATCGAGTGCTAATCTTATACGAGGATATATTGAAAAATTCTCAGCCTATACTTATACAATCAAACAAAATTTCAATTCAATTGGATACATTTATTACAGCGAATCTGCAACGTCTCTAGACTTTAAAAAAATGTTTTTTCTTGCTGTGCAAACCAGACCTCCTCAGCTTTCATTACCTCCTCTTTGGAAGAAAATTTACGACCTTTTAAACTTTTCTTTTAGTTGAGGAAAGAGATGATAGTAGACTGGTGAATAAGGGGGATGTTCTAGTAATTCTAACCCTAAACCATGAATTTTTTGCATGGTATCATGAGATTTGCATGCTGGGGCGTTGTCCTGAAAAAATAAAACACCCTTGGATAGCTTTCCGCGTCTTTTCTCTTCAACTTTGCCCGTAGAGTGGTCAGTAATATCGAATAGTATTCTCCAGTTGTTGTTCAATCATGATTACTTACTTATGGCAATCCAAAAAATCGAAGCAAGAACTTTTCCAGCAGATTTTTGGACAAGAAATTTCTTAGGTCCTGGAAAACCAGAGTGTCGCCATTCCATCGATTGTTCTTTTGTTTCTGAATCGTATAAATGTACCCAATAGGGTGGGGCGATTTCATACAAGAAAAAATTATCTCTAATTGTTCTTTTGGCCTGTGTGTTCGATTGGTGTCTTTTTATGTGGTTAATGAAATGGCAAAATCTGGCTCCTTAATTTTACGTCTTCAGGTTCCTAGATGACCCCGAAAATTTACCTAAAATAAAAATGTATAAATTACCAAATAATTTTGTTCATTTCACTAGTTACAGCTCTTCGCTTGGTTTTCTTCGCAGAAGACCAACCCAGAACCCACCACGGGTAGGTGGGTGCAAATCGGGTTCCACCCATTTCCACCCTCACAATTTATCTTCAAACCTAAACAAAACTAAAAGTTGAGGTACCTTAAATAACTATTTCGAAGTTACTCAGAGAAATGTTTTTTGGTTTCAACTTTTGGCAATTTTTGTCTCGGTGATATTCTAGCTCTTATCAATTCATCACGTGATGTTGTGCCACAAACTAACGAAGAAGCTTCGGTAAACAAAATTATATGCCGTTCAACCGCTTGCGTATGGCAGGGAAATTTAAGTATATCAATCTCATAAGGAACGTGTAGAATCCTTTCTGAAAGTTCATCATCACTTACGTTTTTCATTAAAGGAGGCTCTGTTATTTCAACTGACTGCATCAAAATTAATAGGTGGTACTTAGAATTCGCGAACACTTTCGTCTCTATTCTGTGATCGGCACTTCAATATGCGACGTACAGATAACTCCCGGATGTGTTTTTGTTCATCAGCTAACATGGCGACTAGTACATACTCAGGGTGAGCGAAATAGCCGTTTCGTTGAATAGATGGGTCCACTAAGGCCGCTTTTGATTCCTATTCACATTTCATAAAGGTACTTTTGATCCATGCTTAGTTCATCTATATTCACAACAGGAAATTCAGTATCTACTTTCTTAAAGTCAACAACTGCCATTTGCTCACAAAAGATAATCTTCCCACCACACTATTTGGTTTACAGCTGGAATGTGTCTGCCTGTTAAGACTTTTCAGCGCTTACTTAGAGCCTATATATAACAAACTTAACGTAATTACTGTATATTTAGCAATGTATGAACTTAGTAATGTAGTAGTTTTCATGATAAGTAATTATTATACTAGTAGGAGAGTGGGAAAACGCTAAAAATTATTGAATTTAAATGGCTGATAGGAATCTGAGAATAATTCAGTGCGTGGCACAGGTCTTTTTATGAGTTTTCAAAAAAGAATAACATAAATTATAACACTCTAAATTAAAATACTATAAAAAAATGTTATAGAATTAAATTTCGAAGTTAAAAAAATTACTGATAATGGGAAATTTCCCCCCTTCCTAGAAACCTGAAGTCCGATAAGACTGAGACTTTTTTGGTCTATACTCCTCCTAAAAGAGATTAATTCCGATACCAGGAATCATCAGATTATAAAATTGAGAAAATCGCACCACCCTAGTACCAAAGTCTCATTCATAGTAATAACTCGGTTTAAGAAGTTCACATCGTTTTCAAATCGAGCACATATCGAACTCGATGGTTCTACCCTTGCACGCTTTTGATCAACAATCAAACATCTGGGGATCCATTTTGCAGAAATTTTCTCATATCCAAATTGACGTGAACTACATAATTGATGAACGCGTTCCTATGAAATATTCAGTGCGAAACTATACCAAAACTCATTTTATTCTTAATAACCGTGTCTGGGCTATAAATTGAATTACTGCTTGTTTTTTTAGCTTGAGTCCTTTCATTTGGCAGGTGACAGAACTAACTAAGTCTTTATACCGAAAATCATTCATATTAAATCTTGTTTTAATTACATATGTAGTAGCCCCTCACGTTCCTCCCACTAATTAATTTATCAACATATTTATTCAAAAAGTGAATAAGTTGGCGTTCAAAACGTTTAGTTCATCTTTTAAGGTGAGGGTAGTGATGCGCGAAAATTGAGAAAACGTACGAAGAGTACTTGTGAAACAAATCCGTGTGCATACAGAAATAATAAATAATTCGTTGATGATGATTGTATATTATACTCGTATAAAACAGCTTACAGGAATTTGTTTTTTATTTTGAATTATTCAATACTTTTCGTTTCGAGTGTGTATGTAAATTTGTTTCAATGCTGAAATAAGTGCAGGGTGTATCTGAATTAAACCGAAAAATGAAAGAGGTGATTCCTCAGATCATATTACGAAAATTGGTTTCCATAAATGTAGGTCTGGCAATGCATTGTTTCCAAGATACATGGTGTTGAAGGTTTACTTAAAAACTGATTAAAGAAGTGGTACAACACTGTGATATTTTCAACTTACAATTAATTTTTGATTCTTCTTTGAATAGGAAAATTTGATTTTGTGACAAAAAATCTGTTCTGCCTCTTTTTCGAGTGGAACGCTGTTTTTATATAAGAAAATGAAACACCTTAACGGGTATTTGTAGCAGAATGTATGTTAAAATGTTTTATTTTTTTACTCAAACAAGGCGTCTGAAGCAGAAGGCAGAAGAGATTTTTCTTCACAAATTGAAAAATTGTATCTTGAAAACAATCCCGACCTACATGCATGGGAATCTTTTTTCATAAAATGATCTAAGGGATCACCGCTTTCATTTCTTCACTGTTAATCAGATACACCTTATATAACAACATTGAGGAAATTAACAAATATAGGAAAGGATCTGTCACTCAACTTGTATTCATATTGTATCACTATTTCGTCATAAATGATCAATGAGTTGATTGTTCAATCAACTCAATTATTTTAATACGAAACTTGCTTTTGAATCAAGTCTATGGTTTACGTCAAAAATGAACTGAAAATTGCACAGAAATGATGACATTTCATTAATCACCGTGATTAGAGTTTTATGAAACCCGGCTTCATATAATAATAATACTCTGACCTGAGATATTCCATATAAAACTATAAAATTCAAATTCCATTCAAAATAACAAGATATCTCAAAATCTTACTATCAGCATCGTAAATTATTTACACGACATGAGCAAGGGTAAATAAAGTAAATATTTGAATAAGATTGGTCTATGATTGATCAATTCAGTTCCATTGCTTCAATGAATAGACTCATATAGAAAAAATTCTGCTTGTATCGTGGGAGTCACATTATGGTGTCAGCATAAGGAAATTTTATTACGCGTTTCTCTGTCAAGGTGATTACTTTAATGTAATTACCGAAGTCGGCCAAGAATATCTCAGTGATATTAAGATAATATAAATCCACTATAAACCATGCCTTGTATGATAGAATTTCCTTTAATACACTTATAGCTTCTTGTTGAATATGAGAGAGGAATATTCCTCTACGGGTTTCATCGATTATTTCAAATAGGCCAATCTTAAGGAAACAATTTTTAGTTAAATTATTTCATGTGCCCAGATAAAGATGTTCTTGAGTACTTCAATATGCATACCCTATTATGATAATGAGAATATACAGGGTGGCCGGACGATTGACGTCAATAAAAAAAAACAGGTTCACCATGTCATGGGGTATTCGAATCACCCCCATGTATGTTATCCGATTTTTCACGGTTTCCGAGTTATGATTTTTTGTATGAAATCTGAGAATTTTCAACCTGAACATCTTCGAAAATTTTTTTAAAGAAAAGTAAAAGACTTTTCTGATATTTTTTTGTTGTAAATAGATCGCCATGAATTGTACTTTTATACATAAAATAACCAGCATCGTAACTTTGATAAAAATTATGGAAATGTTGGTCTCAAGTGAGAAAGTTACGTATTTTGGATCATGATCTAAATTTTCAAATTTGAATTAAAAATGTAAACAGGTTACTTCATGGTGTCTTAGTAGGCTTAAAAACTGCGCTCAACACTCAGCTTTCAGAATCATTAATAAAAAATGGTACTCAACAGTCTACTTCTGCTAGAATTAGCCTTCAAAGTCAATGAGGTGGAAAAAATCAAAGAACTAGACATTTACTCAAGAATTATTTTTTGCCATTTTAAGATTTTCCTGATCAAGTTATGATATAAAATGCTGAAAACTAATGAAAATTAGCATTAGAAGAAACGTTTTAGATAAGAAAAAGAAAAAGGTATGGCAATAAATCACACATCATGTAGATAAAAAGAAATTTTTGTATAAAATTTACAATAGGTTTTCAAAAAGGCCACCTCCAGCCTCAATACACATTTTACACCTTCGCAAAATTTATTTATTCATTTATTTTTTTTATTGTAATTTTTAAAAATATTTTTTATTTATATGATGTGTGATTTATTGCCATACCTTTTTCTTTTTCTTATCCAAAACTTTTGTCCTAAAGCAAATTTTCAGCATTTTCTATCATAACTTGATCAGAAAAATCTTAAAATGGCAAAAAATAAATTTTGAGTAATCGTTTAGTTCTTTGATTTTTTCCACCTCGCTGACTTTGAAGGCTAATTCTAGCAAAAGTAGACTGTTGAGTACCATTTTTTATTAATGATTCTGAAAGCTGAGTGTTGAGCGCAGTTTTTAAGCTTACTAAGAAACCATGAAGTAACCTGTTTACATTTTTAATTCAAATTTGAAAATTTAGATCATGATCCAAAATACGTAACTTTCTCACTTGGGACCAACATTTCCATAATTTTTATCAAAGTTACGATGCTGGTTATTTTATGAATAAAAGTACAATTCATGGCAATCTATTTACAAAAAAAAAATATCAGAAAAGTCTTTTACTTTTCTTTAAAAAAATTTTTGAAGATGTTCAAGTTGAAAATTCTCAGATTTCATAAAAAAAATCATAACTCGGAAACCGTGAAAAATCGGATAACATACATGGGGGTGATTCGAATACCCCATGACATGAGGAACCTGTTTTTTTTTTATTGACGTCAATCGTCCGGCCACCCTGTATTTACAAGTTAACAATTGAGTGCTTCTTTATTTCAATCTCACAGTTCTATTTGAAATATATAAGGATGGTTCATTTTGTCTTGGTGCTGGAGCTGTTGACATATGGTATTTCGGGCTGGGGGGCAGCATAAGATGTGCATATAGAAAAATTGAATATTGTTTAAAAATGTATACAAAGATTTATAGAGTATAGAAAATAGGAAACGGCCTTGCATTCGTAGTACTAAAAAACGGTTACATTTTTTAGTTCAGGTTTGACCCAGAGATAGCACTGAATATCAATTTGTATATAACATCTGTAATTTCCATAAAAAATATGAAGAAAACTGTAATTAGAATCGTCGAGAAATTCGTATTCCCTTCAGGATGTTTCATTCTATATACATATTTTAAATCCATGATTTTCAATAAAATGCGGTATTTCATGTGTAATATTTTATTATAAATTTATAGAAGATACCACAGAAATATTAGGATATTATTGTAAGATTTATACATGAATTAAATATGATTATACTTAGTGCGTCTATGGAATTCTAGTTTCTGGCTCAGTTCAATTATTGCAGCTTCGTTGTCCACCATCAATTTTTGAATTGACGGAAAACTTTCCCAGAATAGTCACTTTAATGCTTTAACCATTTCATTTTCCGTGCAGCTTCTCTATCAGCCACTATTTCTGCCTCTATCGTGGAAACAGCAACATATGTTTGACGTTGATCAAGCCAAGATATAGCTTTACCTACATACATCCATAAAACACCAGTTGATCATCCTGTTTCACTATCTCGTTCGTAAACTGCATTACTGAAGCAACAAACTCATCTCTTTTCCACATTTTTTATACGACACTAACGGCAAAAGCCGTTCGAAGTAAAATAATATTTGTGCAAACGAATTGATTGGCATTTTTTTTATATCAATGACATTTTCCATGTATATATTGATTATTGATACTAATAAATATCAGAATCAGAATTTCAACCATTCTATAGTAACATTAGTTCAAATTTGACCCAGAGATGGCGATCATACACTGTATTCGGGTCGTTTCCTATCTATATACCATATAATCTTTGAAAGTATACTGAAGTCATAGAATACTGTTTCCTAGTGACGAGATATACAGAGTCTCACATGTGCTGGATTTGAGGCAACTGTATTTCATGAAGATTGCAGCACTCATAAAAAGAGGAAAAATTGAACTGCGACCTCGACTGCGACCAACCGATCATACCTTCTCCACTAGACGACACAAACTCGAAAGAGAGTAAAACGACGAAAACGATAGGTCAGAGATCTTGAACATATTAAGCTCCCAAAATATATGGAACAATTCCAATTACGTTGAGAGCTTTGAGAGACCTTGTGAGATTCAAGAAGGAAGTTATTCGGTGGCTACTCGGTTTCAATAGGAAAAGTATACATAAAGTTATTAATAACAGAATATGATGAAGATAAAATATAAAATATTTTTTTGCTATCCGTTTCCTGAAGTGACAAATCCCCTGAAGTCGCATTTATTCATGTAATTATTGCCAGAGTTGACTTAAGTGAGTTAGTTGTACAGTTTCAACCTGTGTACCTACTGATATATCTAAGATTCGATTTTTATGATGTCCATTTGGGCCATTTTTTGTAGTGGCTGGTTTTGAATCCTATTTCTGTTGTGAGACTAACAGGTGAGCTTCTTAGAAGTGAGCCTTTGTTTCTTTATTTCAGGTTATTTGTACAATATTAATGTGAAGTGGTCATTTTGTTTTTATAGCCAAATGAACTTTATTATTATTATACAATTTTATACATTTTTTTAACATTATTTTTCTTTACTTTATTATTTAAATTTTGACACCAAAAAGTTCAACTCCTTCTTTAATGATTTTGATATTTGTGGAATTGAAAATTGTAGGAAAACAGAATTTTTGTCGAATGAGTTATCTATTTTCTGTTGAAACTCGAATAAGTGCATCATATCCTAGTGCAATAAATTGTTGCATTGGATTTCTTCACTACTGCACTTAGTTAATTATAATGGATTTTTATCAGAGATATCTGATTCAGGTGCAATTATTGAGAATGAATATTGATATAGTGAATGTTCAAGCTAAATTGCAAGAAGATCGCATCATCTGAATCATAAAATTTATGTTCTTTATTATTGATATTTTGCATACAGTCGAACTTCGATAACTCGAATCATGATCTGCCAAAAAAAAATTCGAGTTATCAAGACTTCGAGTTATTGAAAAAGATACATTTTTTCTTAATGTATATTTTATGTGGGTAAATGATGTAACATGAAAGTAAAGAAGTCAAAATAATATTCACACTGTCAATTTATACATTTACTCATACATTTTTACATACCTAGGTACGTTAAAAGGAACTGGAAACATACATCCTCAGCGCTTATTTCACTGTGAAATATTCGGTTATTTGTGACTGACGAGAGGATTTTTTCATTTGGTTTTCGAAAAAAGCTTCAATGTTATTCAAACCGTTATATAGCGAGTCAGTTGTATGTTCGTTTGTTCTCAAAAATGAACGCAAAATGCTTAATAAATTTGCTACCGACTCATTAGAAGGAGGTTGTTGCAAATCATCCATATCCATATCATCATCCGTCATGTCATTTTCACTGTCATCTTTGTCATTGATCTGTACGAATTCTGACTCGGACCTATAATATCTTCGTCTGTGGGAATGGGAAACTACGAAGTAACAACATCGTCATCCACGTGCAGATAATCATGAAGCATTATCAATGGTCTCAAATTTAACATCTATATTCCACGCATTGGATATTTCATCAACGCAGTCCATTAGAGAAATGTTAAGTTTTTCATTTTTTTCGAAACAATTTAGAGTCCTCTTCAAGATTCTTCGGCGATAATGGCACTTGAAAATCACACGTAAATGAGGGATTCCCCAAGAAAATTCGACTTATCGAATGTGCCGCCAAATATTTCGTTCGAGGTATCAAGATATTCGAGTTATAGAAGTTCGACTTATCGAACAAAAATTACACTAATTTCTAATCTTGGCGCTGTTGCCAACCAATTTGATTCGAGTTATCAAAAATTCGATTTATCGAAGTTCGACTTATCGAAGTTCGACTGTATTTTATTTTTTGAATAATTTCCAGAATATAATTCTGATCGTACTGCTATTTTGCATTTCTATTCTTAGCAGGAATATTAAGTACTATAACTACTATACAAAATTGTGAAGTTATAGCATTATTGCTCCACCAATGAAGTAGCACTCAAAAGCTCCTGCTCAGGGCTTCTCCCGAATTTTTAGTATTTATGCGGAACTTCTTTCGCTCTATAAATTTTGACTAAAATTGAACAGAGGAGCAGAGATGTATAACGCGAACATGCTGTTCGCTAGATGCGAATCCTTAAAATTCAATAAGGAAGAGGTAATACATGATGAAGTGATTTAAAGTTTGCCGTGCAGTTCGATCTTTAATAATATTTGTGTACTGATTAATCCGAAATTTCATTAAAACTAGATCGAGGGTTCCTGAACACCAATATTCCAAAAGCTCAACTAACAATTAATTAATAAGATTGCCCCTATATGTCATCTTCAGAGATTTGAATTGATTTCATAGGAGAGTTAGTAAGAACATCAAGATTTCATCTTCCGAGGAACTTTATTTATAGGTAGGGTAATGGAATTTCGGTTTCTATTCAAAGGACAATTGGTCATATACAATACCACAGGAGAATTAGCAATTTCTATGACCGAATGACAGATATTCTCACAATTTCTTTATGTGCCTGACTGAAGTTGGCCCAGAAATTTGGATTATGGAGAAAAAATTGTTGTACTGAATTGTGCTAGGTTAGTGCCATTTTTTCTTGATTCCATGTAGTTCCCGAGATATTTCAAAATCGAAAAAATTGGCCTGCTTGAAAAATCTGATTCCAATGACGAAAAATTGTGCTACACATGTATTGACTTGTTCCGTTCGAATTTTTCCGAAAGTATCTCTCGTTTCCTAAAATATCGAAAACTCAGCTTTTTTCGTGAATTTTTCGAAATTTACCTAAAAAATTGTGTGACATGAAAAAATAAAGCCCAGCACATAAATTTTTTTTTCGACGAAAATTGTGTTATTAGATTGTGCTGTAGTTGTGCCAACTCATGCCGCTCAGATTTTTGGAAAGATTCAACAGCATTTTCCTAATAGCGAAAAAATTGGAAGAAGAAACAGTAAATCGTAGAGAAATTACATGTTGCGAGGTATAATAATAACCCACAACTACAGCACAATCCAATAAAACAATTTTCGTCGAAGACAAACTTTTTTTTATTTTCATGATTTGTCGAAATATCTGGAAAAGTTTTGGAGAAATACTTATGAGCACAAATGTAGCATAAATGTTTTCATTCATTACTGAGCAGAATAAAAGAACTACTGGGCTTTTTTTCAATTTCAATTCGCCAGGTAACTAGAGATAATTTTGGAGAAATTCGAACTGCACAACTCATTACATATGTTGCAAAATTTCACTGGAATTCAATTTTTCGAAAAGTGCCCAGCTGGTCCATTTTTAATTTTTTTTTAAATATCTCGTGAACCACATGGAATCGAGAAAAAACCGCATCAAGCAGCACAAACCTAGCACAACAAAATTTTTTCGAAAATCTAAAAATCACACACATCAACGATGTGGTACTCCAATCACTATTATCGAATTACTAGTAAATATTATCCAATCACATTTTCACTAAAAACATCGTTCTTCACAATAATGGATGCATCTGACTAAAGAAATGTTGAAATTGAACATCGTCTGAGACTTATAATTGAAATGAATATTCTGTAATCAATGTTCATTGTTCTCTGAGGTAGCAGCAGAACCGCTGCGAAAGCTTTGCGGTTGGGAAATAAATGGAAAACTAAAGATACTGTAACGTCAGTAGTTTCTCTCGGTACCAAATGAACACACTGGTTCCCAATGTGACTATTTTTCTATTCATTTTAATGTTCATATTATATATTGTTGTGATTTCTTATGAATATAATCCTTTAAATTCATTTTCATAACTGAAAACTGGAAGCAATTTATATCGCAATAGCATAATAGTGAAGCGAACTGAGGAGGATAATAGCAAGGAATTAAAAATAGCTACATTCAGAACAGCAAAGGCATGCTTCCATTTCTAACATTGATCACAGTTACAAACAAATGTCTTATAACAGAATCATTTCTGGTATCGGTGCTTACATTTAGAAATGTTCATTTGAAATGAAAATTCTAACAGAATATATCAAAATAAATTTGTAATAAAATGATCAACAGTGTAATCAGCTTCCTCGCATTTTTCCACGAAATCAAAATACTGCACCTAGTAATTAATCGAGCCTATTAGTTCTCCAATACAGTTTTTAATCTGTGAATTCGTATCTGTTAATTGAACACCTTAGTTTATTCAACTTCAAAACCCTGCACAATTCGACAATTCTTTCGTAGTACAAAGAAATTCCAGATATTATGTAAATACTTATGTTTCTCAACCAAATCAGATTGGTGTAGAACTGTAGAGTATAGGTAAATCATTCGTTATCTAATTGTTCAAGATTTCTGAACATCAATGAAGAACGCTGTGTTGATAGAATGATAGATCAAAATGAACCAATAACCAATAACCATAGAGTTTCCACTACCAAGATAATTCAATAATAGTTATTTAATCAACTAGGTTATTAAAGACAGCGATTAATGGTTGAGATATTTTAACGCGTTCGCTCCGCTCACGCATTAATAGTTCAAAACCATTAGTCGCTCGATTAATAACCGAGTTGATTAGGTACAAGATTTTTCCGACGATCTCAATATGAATTGTGTATGAATTCCTGATTGAAATACATTCTCATTTTACACAAGACTTACATTCGACATAAAAAATTTCTATGTTTTTATGTTCCAGTTGAGTTTTGACATTTCTCGTAGTGCTTCTGAATACGTTGTGAACGGTTGTCATGAGGACTGCACATTAGAAAAGCATAAATTGAGCATTAAAATGGGTCATTAATGATCAATTTTGTACACATTAAAATGACCTTTTATTTTGAGATCAAGGGAAATAAAATATAACCATTAAAATGGTGCGACTCTGAATTATTATATGAACTGTTCTTCAATTCAATATGTGGAGTGAAAAACAGATACACAAAAAACTAAGAGAATACTTTCCGTTTTTATATTTTATGCATTTGATGGCACTTTAATGGCAATGCTCACACATAAATTCTTATTGTGTTAGAGGAAAGGCAACGGTTTGACAGGACCTACTATCGAATTCTGGGCCATTAGACATCCCTTCCGCTGGTCCTGTGCACCAAAGTTCAGCCCTTACTGATCAAAACATAAATTCAATCGTATAGTTGACCGCTCTCCCTATTGTAAATATATTGCGATAATACAACGCTAACGCTACTAACTTGAATAATTATAAAGAAAATATTACTCAATTACTCAATAAACATTAAATTAGTTTAATATCACTTGGAGTATCGAAACTTTACATTTGCCGTCAACCATGAATTCTAAATAATATTCCAATCCAATCATAGAATATAAAATACCAGAAAGGAGCATTGGACTATTTTCCTTCCTAAAAAAGTGTGAACTTCAACGGCCATAGTGATGAACCATTTGTGACCCATTCGTTTTTTATTTCAGTTGTTTATTGTTTACCTTCTAACTTTGTGAACGAAGTAGTTGTAAGTTATGAAATATTCATGAAAAAATATATTTTAGTGATTTTATCGTACATACCAGTCCTACTGAAGCATAATAGTGGGTGAAACTCTTCTGGAATTCAATGTATCAAATAAGTAAAACTCAGTTTTCAAACTTGGGAATTCCACGTTTTAATGTTTTTTTTGTTCGTATTATGGATATATGAATGTATATTGGTTTCATCTACATTTTCTTTGATAAAACTGGCCAATAACAGGTCTAGAGTAACTTCTTCTTCTGCTTTATATGTTTATTATTGAACCTTTCTGATAGCAGCGTGCATTTATCCTGACAAAACTAAGTTCTGCTTAGAGAACCGGTGTGAAAAGAACGGCCAAAATATACGGAAACACCCGAACACCGGAACCAGTGGCGTACGCATCGATCCAGTTTAATCATATGAATTCAACGAGGTATCGGATAAATAGGTAAATGATTAAAGAAATTAGGCCTTTCTTCATAAGACATATTTGTATTATGAGAAATAAAGCAAGAACTATTCGAATCAGGCTCTGTTTATTGCATTCTCGTGAAATCAAAGATGACGGTCCGAAAATAACGAAAGCGTTGTACCTGCATCAACATATTCGGCAGGAACAACCTTCAGGACATTATCATTAGATATCGAAAAAAATGACTTGCGATGGGGTTCAAGGGTTGCAATTTCAACCCTTAATATTCATGCCCGTTTTTCGAAGGGAAAGCGTGATACTTGCATCACCAAATTTGGCAGAGATATTCTTCAGGACATTATTTTGAGATGTCGAAAAAAAAATTGGACTTGCGATGGGGTTCAGGGCTTGAAATTTCAAACCTTGTGTTTCCCGCTCGTTTTTCGAAGGGAAAACGTAATACCTCTGTATCATAAAACTCAGCCAAAATATTCTTCAAGACGTTATTATTTGATATCGAAAAAAATTCGACTTGCGACATTATTATTTGATACCGAAAAAAATGGACTTGCGATGGGGTTCAGGGGTTGAAATTTCAACCCTTTATATTCACTCTCGATTTTCGAAGAGAAAACTTGATACCTTAATCAGTCAACTTGGCAGGAATATTTTTCAGGACATTATTATTCGATATCGAAAAAAAATTCGACTTGCGATGAGGTTCAGGAAATGAAATTTCAACTCCTGATATTCACGCTCTATTTTCTGAGGGAAAGCGTGATACTTAAATCACCGAACTCAGCAGAAATATTCTTCAGGACATTATTCTGAGATATCGATAGAAAAATTCGACTTACGATTGGGGTTCAGGGGTTGAAATTTCAACCCTTGTGCTACCCGCTGGTTTTTCGAAGGAAAATGTAATATCTGCATTACAAAACACAGCAGAAATATTTTTCAGGATATTATTTTGAGATATCGATAGAAAAATTTTACTTGCGGTTCACGGGTTGAAATTTCAACCCCTGTACCCCATCGCAAGTCGGATATTTTTTCGATATCGAATAATCATGTATCGAAGAATATTTTTGCAGAGTTTTATGATGCAGGTATCACGTTTTTCCTGTGAAAAAACGAGCGGAAAAAACAAGGGTTGAAATGTCAACCCCTGAACTCCATCGCAAGTAGATTTTTCTTTCGATATAAAAAAATAATGCCCTGAAGAAAATTTGTGCCGAGTTTTATAATGCAGGTATTACGTTTTCCTTCGAAAATCGAGCGGGTAACACAAGGGTTGAAATTTCAACCCCTGAAACCAATCGAAGTCAAATTTTCATATCGATATCTCAAAATAATGTTCTTAAGAATAGTTCTGCTGAGTTTTATAATGCAGAAATTACGTTTTCCTTCGAAAAACGAGCGGTTAACACAAGGGTTGAAATTTCAACCCCTAAACCCCATTGCAAGTCAAATTTTTCTATCCATAACACAAAATAATGCCCTGAAGAATATCCCTGCCGAGTTTGGTGATGAAGGTATTACTCTTTTCCTTTGAAAAACGGGCGTGAATGTTAAGACTTGAAATTTCAACCCATGAACCCCATCGCAAGTCAATTTTTTTTCGATATCAAATAATAATGACCTGAATAATATTTCTGAAAAAGTTAAGTAATGCAGGTATAATGTTTCACATTTAAAAATCGATCGAAAATGTTAAGGGTGGAAATTTCAACCCCTGAACATCATCGCAAGTCCAATTTTTTTATATCAAACAATAATTGCTGAAGAATATTTTTGCTGAGTTTTATGATCCAGGTATTAAGCTTTTCCTTGAAAAAACGAGCTGGAAGGTTAAGGGTTTAAATCTACACTGGTTCCGGGGTTCGGGTGTTTTCGTATATTTTGGCCATCTTCGGCAGCTCTTTTCGCACTGGTGCTTAGAGAGTATTTGATTCTTCTCCTAGTTCCGTCAACGCAAACTTAGGTCCAAATGTGAAGTTAATGTTGAGACAATGGAATAACGAAATAATACTTAAACTCTCAATAATTGGTTTTCGGGATCAACTATGTTTCGAACAATCAAATATGATTTTGAATTGATTTCATCACGTTAAGTGCTTCCGAGCCTATAACTCTTGTGTTCAACCCTGGCGATAATTCATTTTCATTACTCAATTTAGTATATGATGGAACTGGAAGAAGATGATAATAAATGAGGACAGGGATAGTTTAAAGTTCAGTTATTATTTGATGGATAATTCCTATAGAACTGGAAAGTAATAAGCTGGAATGTGATTTACTTTTATTCCTGAACAAATTTCATTTTTTTTGTTCTTTAAAGATGATTTTTATCGATTCATTTTACGAAAATATTGACAGCTATAAGTTCTCCACTCCATGCGGAAAAAATATCCGAATAGGGAAACATTGCAGAAACTTCAGCAGTACCGAATATCCAGTAAAAGATAAAAATATAATAGCACTCACTCAGAAAGTTACTTTCCTGTCTGAACTAACTTTTTTAAATTCTAGCTATAGGTAAATGGACATTACACCGTATAAAACAAAACATTGTGATATATGTGAAATGAAACACAATAAATATGTTGATAATATCTTTTCGTATTGTATCGTGCATATAGAATACTACACACAATATTTCAAGATATAATAATTATTAATATATTACATATTTGTACGCGCGCTCTGTCTAGAGGCGATGATTTCAAAATATTTCTGATGTTCTTCTGAAGGCTTGTTCTTACAAAAAAATCACAAACTTGTTTATAACAGTTTCCATACGACGTATCTGACCGTCCGGTTTATGATCAATTTCTGACAGAATGTGCAAACAGAAAACAACTCACTCTTCAGGAGCTTCGTTCTAGTCAAACGAGTGTTATATTGTTTTACCAAAATGTCTTTAATTTTCGAATTTTGAGCCGAAAATGGTCTCAAACGATAGGGTTCGACTCCCTGATGACGAATCCGTCGTCAAATTCAATTTTGTTCGTGGGGTCGTTCGTTCGGCTGGCCGGGAGCACAATAACCGAAGGAATTGTCCTAGAGACTAGAGATTTTCAAGGTGAGTGTGGTTCCCAAATGCCGCGGTTAAGTTCGTTAGTCAGCCAAATCGAACCGGGTGTTCCATAAAATATGGATTTTTGTTCTTTGATATCTACCACAAAACTAAACCACTCGAGATGAAATTTTGCGGCCATATTTAAGATGCTCATATAAGCCTCTTGAGAAATTTTGTGGGCATAGTTTTAACAGAACCATAAAAAGTTCATTTGGAATATTGAAAAGAAGAATTTTTATATTTTCATAACAAGATATCCAATTCGAGTGGAATTTATTTTGTGAATAAAGATTGATATAGTGAATGTCCATGCAAAATTTCAAGAGGATCGCATCATCAGAGCCAAGAATCATTTTTTGATTTATTTCTAGAATAAAATTCTGATCGTCCTAAGATTTTCCATGCATATACTTGGCATGAATCTCAAGTCCCATACAAATTTTCGAGGTAATAGCATTTTGGATCCACCAATGAACTAACTTATTGCTGTTCTGTGAAAATCTTCCAATAGGATTCAAAACTCTAATATCACAGGTGTAAATAGGTAGGAGATATGGGTGTTTACCAAAGTGTTGTTGTTTTTAAAGCAACTCGGGATACCAACGGGAGTCTACTAAAAAAGTTGAGGCTTGATAGAAAATAAACCAAAGAGCCCTATAATATGCAACGAACCTCGAAGTTTTCAACATTAAGTGACCGAGCCAGGCCCCTTCTATTACAAGTACCTAATGATAAAGTCAAGTTGACTTATGAGTAATTTTTTGGAGAACTTGTAATTGTATATTTTGTAATAAAATTGATTTTGTCCCCAGTAGATATGTTGACTAGGGGACCCTAAAAGACCGAAGAAATATCAGTCTTAACAGTATAATATTATAGCTAAATAAACGAAGCATCTGACAGCAGTGATTGATGACTTATCAACCACTAGTGATTAATGGGAATTATTTTGGCCTAGCAGACGGACGTATAATAAGTAGATTCTACAATATTCGTGCACAATAGTAATTTACGTAACAAGTCCAAAAGTGGGTTTTTTTTGGACGAGTAGACAAAATTCTAGGACAAGACGTAGGCGAATCCTGGATGTCTGCGAGTCCAATAAATCCCTTTTCCGGACGTGTTGCGTACTCTATTTTATCGACAACCGTGAGAAAACACTATCGAATTAATGAATTATTGCGATATGCGATAAAAACATGCAATCTTTGCATATAACAGGTGAGTCTTTGACTTGTACATATATTTTAACCGTAGATTCCTGAGTTCAAAAGAAACACTTTTTCCTCTCTCTACACCATTTTTTCCGATTCGGCCTGGTTAAAAGATACAGGCTGTTTGAAAATCCATGAAGATCAAAATTTTCAGTATATCTCGAAACGTTCCTCCTTCAAATGAATGATTTTTGAAACAAGTTTTTCATGAATATGATTAATCTTTCCCGACTACAAAATTCCGAGTAATTCGATGTTGAAAAAGAAAAAATCTTAAAAATTCGAAAAATTGGGTACTTTGGCTGAATGCAACTCTGTCGGAAATATTCACGAATTCAATTTTCCCAGTGGCACTTTGACAAATTTCAAGAATAATTCGAGAATTGTTATCTGTAATGATGAATGGTAAAAAACTAGCGGATTATCTTTAAAATTGGGTTACAATGAATAAGCTCACCGTTACTTCTTCAGTGTAAATCCTTATCTATTCAAGCAAATTTCCCCACAACCACTTTCGAAGTACCCTTTGCAATTTTGTTTCGTTGAGCTTTTGACATACGTTGTATCCCAATTCACATTACGTTAGAATACATTCATTCTCATTTATTCACTCATATTATTACTACTAAAATGACTTAATGAGTTATATTCATGAAGTCCGTATGATTTTCAAAAACAAAAACTGACCATAGAACACCGATGTAAAAGAACTAGTGTCACCTCTATGACTTTAACCATGCGGACACCCTTGAAATTCAATCGATCGCCAACTGGTGTTTATGAACGTGAAATGTCAATGCGTGTTATGGTTGAGTTGGGTTGTTTTTGATTTCAGAAACTTGCACGGAAGATTTCAAGAGATATTGAAAATGAATGCTATAGCTAGAATAGGTGGGTTTAAAGTTAATCCGATATAATCAAAAATGAAGTACCTATACATCAAGAAGAGATTATTCTGCTTTTCATCACTAGCAAAATTATGGATGAATCATCATTGCATTAGAAAATACAACTGGTATTAAAAAGTAAGTTCATATTCTTTTCATTAATACAGCAGCTCATTTGAAAATTTCGAATGGTATATCTACTACTCGTTTCTTTCGATACAATACTTATTTCGAAGGTTTGAATGCTATATATCGTACTTGCAAAAATTCAGTGGTTAGTTCACCAGTGGCGGCATAGCTCATTCTGAACAAAAAAGGGCTATATCTTCTTATTTAGGCCGAATCGGAAAAATGGTGAGGAAAAAAGTGTTCTTTTCGACCCCAAGAATATACGGTTAAAATATATGTACAAGTCAAAGACTCACCCTGTATATTTCATGTGAACTGTCATTTCGTTGCTATTTTAATGATCAACTTCATTCATCAAAATCATCCTTACTACCCGGCCTACTCCTGGAAATACGTATTTCCCGGAATAGGCCAGGAAATGCTACTTTCTTCAAGAAAAGGCGTCCAGGAAATACCCACATCCCGGTTGCGAAAAAAGATATATTATTAACTATATTCGATAGGATCTACTTCCAAATTATATTGTATTCGTCATTCACACAATTAAATGTATCTGTTCAGGTATTCAAATTCGAAATATAAACAGCAAAAGAATCGAAATCTTCCATTTCCTTATTCTCAATACCATCAATGTTGTTTCTTTGATTGGAAACAACGGAATTAAACGGTTTTGGATGGAAATTCATCTGAATTGAAATAAATATAATGGAATTGAACAGTATTTCATGGAAAATCAGTGGTATCGAACTGCATTGTGAAGGAATTAAATAGAATTGGACATCTACCGAAAGGTTTATCACTATAGAATTTTTTTTTTGCTGTGCACTACTGTGGAATAGAGAGTAAATCAGATGGAAACAAATTGAACGGTTATAAATAGGAATTCTATGGAATTACGAGTACAATGTATTGATTGGATTTGTGGTGAATTGAACTGAATTTTAAGAATTTAATGGAACTAATGGTGACAACCTTCGTGAAAACAGAATATTATTGTACATAAAACAGCCTGTAAAAGACCCTTAGGCTACGTCCGCATAGACAGGAGGCTTGCTTAGCGCCTATAGCCTAGCGAGTCATCTAACTAGTATCTCAGTAAAATGAACGATTTGAAATGTACGCGATGTGCCGCACTACTCGCATGGTGCATAGCTGGTCGCTTAGCGACTTTCCAGCTAGGCTCTAGGCGCTAAGCAAGCCTCCTGCCTATGCGGACGTAGCCTTAGTGTTTTCGCAATACGCATATCTCTTACAACTTGCTGGGAAACATAAATGACAGTCCAAAATATGAGTTTGAACAGCTGATTGTTGGTTTGAACTTTAGTAAATGCGTTTCAACTTATTGCTCATATTCACTTGTCCGTGACTGGTTTCTGTTTTTGTGCGAATAAACTTTTTACCCTTAATACACCATGCATCTTTTCATTTATACTTATATTCAAACATTTTTTCAGTACTTTATGAAAAAATCCCCGAATGAATGACACTATCACATCACGACTTTTCGAATATTATTTCTGGGCGTTTCAGGTCATTTGTTCACAGCTGCAGAAATTGAAGAAATTGACATTCAGCTAGAGATAATACTTTGATCTAACATTTTTGGAGAATCCCAGAATAATAATAAAATAATGCAAAAAACAGATGATGAAATAAAACATATTTTTTAACTGCTATTACGAGTGAGTTCTCTGGACAAAAATTTTAAAAAAGCCCCGAGCATGAGCTTTTGAGAGCTCGTTTATTGGTGGAGTTCAAAGACTATTACCTTACAATTTTGTATGAGATTGATATCAAATATATAAATGCAGCATTTCAGCACAATCAGAATTGTATTGTGAAAATAATTGAGAAAATGAAATATGTATGTAAATAGTTGATAACTTGAAAAAATTAAATTCTATGGTTCTAATTCCACAATCCTCTTGAAAATTTGCATGATTATTCACTTCGCCATTTGACATCCACTACTCGATTTTATTTCAATCAAAAGGTATTTCATGGCAATATTAGATTTTTTTATATAACTATAGGTACCTTTACTTTTGTATATGGTTGTATTAACACAACTCCCACAAATTTATGCGTACTCCTTTCAATTGGCAACCGCCGCATTTGGTAACCGAACTCACCCTTGAAATCTCAAGTCTCTAGGACACTCTCTTCGAAGGTTATCGTGCTTACGGACGGACAGGCCCACAGAAAGAATTTAATTTAATCACGGATTCGTCATCACTCATCAGGAAGTGGAACCCTATTGTTTGAGATAATTTTAGGCACAAAATTCGAGTATTACAGACATTTGGGCAAAACGTTTTAGCACTCGTTTAATTTGAACGAGCTGTCAAAAACAGAAATGGACTTTTAGGAGATGTTCTGTGAAACCTTGGATTAACCAAAAATTAGACTTTCTCAGCCTCGCGAATGGATTTGTCGTCGTCAACGATATGAATATGTGAGCTAATTTGTAGGATTGTTACTGTGAAAGTTTACTTTTGTTGCATTCTTATAGGGAAGAACGAAAATCCTCCAAAACGTCGGTGAATGAATAAGTGGCAGTGTCCAAATTCTTGTCAAAAAACTCCTAGACAATACAGAACGGACGCTAACAATGAACAAATTGCAACAGAAATTTAATGTAGAAAACTCGTAAAGAAAGCTCATTTTTCCACTTGTTCATTCAAAAACTGGTCACTTCGTAGCATTTTCTTGAAGTTTGTACTCGTGAAAGGAAGAAAAGTTTGCATTTGTACTAATAATAACTATTATTAGCACTTGTGAAAAAAATAATTGTGCACACTATAAAAAATAACGTTTATATCAAAAAACGTTCCGTAGAACTTCGCTCTCCAATCAGAAACTCACAAATTCCATATCAATACATGGTATGAATAAATTATTATTTCAATGCACGCTGCGCGCCATACTGCATCGAAAGCTTCACGATCGTAATTCATAATTCGAACACATATTGTTTTTGCCATTTTGTGTTATGGAATACCATTCAATTGTACAGTACCAATTAGTAAGTTGTTATGCAGAGATGGGATGATAAATCGCTTGCGTGCGACTAAGTGTAGTGCATGAATTGAAAAAGTGTAAATTTATTTCATTGCCAGGCTACGAATGTTTGTTAATTCATTCAATTCGTAATGGCATCTACACAATTTTCGCATATATTTCAATCGATTTCGAAAGTTGTAGAATACCGAGTGGTCACAGTCACAGGTTATTCATATTACGGTGTCTACGAACCACCCTTATTTATGACATCAAGTTTTTCCTACTCAGGTTATTATTTTTGCTCACTTGTTTCTATAGAAACAACTTTATAAGCGTCATAAAACATTGTCGGAGAAATTTCAAATTATTCGAATTGTTACCTAAATGTCAAATATGGCCATTTGATAATTATAATAATTCAATAGATAAATTAAATATCTTTGATTCGTTAATTTTGTTATACTTAATCACTCATTGAAGACCAACTATCAGAATGAAATAAGGTGAAGTGGGGTAAATGTGATATAGTATTTGATTAGTTCATAAACAAAGTGTTATAAGTAACAGTTTGAATTAAGCTGAACATTCCAAAAAATGCAAGCATGATCACAATATAGTTCTCTATTGATTGTATTCTGGTTACTCTTTGAAATCTTTTCTGAGAAATGTTGGGTATTTTAAAAAAAAATGATGCCGGTCAATCACAATTGCCCCAGAATTTGGGGTAAATGTGATAAAAGCTTTCAGATTCCTATGACTAAGTTATTTGGAAAGGTTTGGGGTAAATGTATAATAATCTTACATTATTGAATACTTTGTTTTTTACAAAAATAAAATATTTCACTTAATGAAAAATGATGACCTTATTTCAGTCGACGCCAAAAAATGTGAAATTGACTTCAGCTTCTGAACAAAAAGGAAGTAAAAACAATTAGGCAGAAACAACTATATAATAATAAACGTTATATTTTAATTAAACTTTATTTTTCCATCATTAAGATAAATTATATCCGTCAAAAGACACTTCAAATATGAAAGAACCACGCCTATTCATATTATCACAATTGCCTCAAATGTATATGTCACATTTACCCCAAAAAAGCATTTCGTGGCGGGGCAAATGTGATATATAAAAAAGGAATCACCAGCGCAATTTATGAGTTAAAAGTATTAAAAACACATTATAAAACTGTTAATAATAAGTCTGGAAATAATAAAACAGACTTAACTCATCAATTAAAAAATTTACACCAAATAAAGTAGAGACGTACCTACCTGAAATTTAAGGTTACGTTATGAGAAATAATATTCACGTGCCTTACAACCATACTGACAAGTAATTTCGTTCGTTCTAGTGTTTGGTGGTTCGCTTGCAATTTTGAAGACGTGTTAGATAGATGGCAGCAGTATTAATGAATTGATCTGAATATATAGTCCGTTATCACAATTGCCCCATTATCACATTTACCCCACTTCACCTTACATATTCGTTTGACAAAATCTAGCATTTTCCGATAAGAAAACCTGAATATTGTATCTTGCGAACAAGATGGCGGGTTTGAAACATTTCATACCTACCTATTTTCATCTTCTTTCTCTATATTCAGTCAACATTTCAACGATAGATAGAATACATGGTATATTTTTACCCACAGAGATATTTTTTATTATTGATACACGAGGTCTATTCAAAAGACAAGCTGAATTTTCGCGGACTAAAGGTTGGCATTAGCCTCCAATTTGTAATAGTAGGTAGTTTATTGGTGACAACAGAATAGGTCAATCACTCTTCACACAATTATAGTATTCGTTTTGAAGAGTTTCTAGCTCCTGAGCTGTTCCAGTGCTTGTGCGCAACCAATGACAAGCCGTATTTCGAGCTTTTGAGTTACTCAGGAGCACGAAACTCTTCAAAACGAATAGGCTAATAGGGGGCTACCGCGTATGAATTTGCCACTGGAGGCGCTAGTGTTGCGTAAGGTCCTTGATAATTTGAATTGTCAAAAATAATTCAAATGTAATTGTGATTCTGTTTCACATAAATATTCCGATTAATTATTACAGAATATATTAATTACAGATCAATGAATATCACTACTTTGAAAGCTGAGTTGAAAAAGACAGCTGCCAAATGAAGCGGGCTGAAAGAACAGCTAATTCAAAGGTTCACTGTTTCAATACAAGTTTCTTGTGGAAAGTATGCGTATTTATTGAGTTTACAGTTATGGTTTTTCTTTTTTTAGACTCCAATACTATGATAGCAATGATAATTCCAGTGGAAACGCATTATCATAAATTGAAATGAGTTTATTGCAGAAGTAGTTTATCATTTCAAAAGTAGCTGCTTTTTAGTATACCTACTTGTTACAACTTGGAATAGTACAATAAATCATCACACGATAGTTTCATTTCTCATTATAAGTAAATATATAGGAAAAACAGTATGTACAAAAAGGAAAACGATCAATAAGAAATATTTTAACTGATGACTTTCATTTAAAAGTATGCTAATTTATTCATTTACACAGGTCTTTGATATATTTTAACGCTAATGATTTCCTCGAGTTGGTGAGTCAATTGATAACATAAAATGTTCACGAAAGTTTGAGCCGTCGGTTGGCCATGACAATTTGGCATATTTTACTGTGTATACTAAAATTTTAGTTTTTGTTGTCTATTTTCTTGTCATATTGATACGCAATGTTGTCAATAGGTCATAGAGTTCTCTGATACTTCGGAAGCTCGTCGGACGAGGCCGGGTAATTCTGCAACGTTAACTTTATTCTACGTTATGAAGCAAATACTGCCAACTAAATATATAAAATAATAAACAAACAAACGCCTACTATGCGCCTACTATGCTCTCAAACTTTCGTGAACGGACTATAGTTTTGAAATCCAGAATAAAATTGTACCAATAAGAAATCTTTTGCTCTCATGTTCCGACAAAAAAGCAGTATCAGTTGAGCTCTCTTGACTACATATTGATTTTCCTCTGCAGTTAAACTGATTCTTGCAATTTTCAAGTTTCTTTCTGCGCTCAAGAACTCTCTCTACTCTTTTTTTTATTTCTTTCTCTCCTGACTTTCCTGGTACTCAGAAAATTGGCTAGGTGTTGCTTTCAGTTTTACTTTAGGAATAGCTGGAAAATTTTCAACAGTAGAATAAAAGTAAGTAATACAACTATGTATAACTTAATCAATTGTAAAAGTCAAGTGTCTTAAGCAACATAATGTAAAAGATTATTAGGTACTCACTGTTTTCTCTATCTTCATGTATTATCATCAGGGTTGAAATATTTTCTACAAACTACTGAATGTTTTGAAGGGGTACCATCAACTGCTTTAGGACAATACGGAACTGCACAACCCTGCGGCATGCTCGATATTGCACAGTATTCACAGATTATGATGTAGAAATCGTATGTACCTTTTTTTCACACGACTAATAATACCGAACACTAATAAATAAAAAATTGTTATAATAATAATAAATCAATGACAGTACAAGGAACTTTGAAAGGACCTCACGCAACAGAGGTGCCAACTAGCGTGAAAAAAAAACGGTAGCCATCATTGATGGGATGGAGCCAGAATCGCAGAACGAGCTGATGGCCATACCAAAAAGCGCTTTTCAGAGAATCTTCGAGGATTGGAAGAAGCGCTGGCATAAGTGCATTATATGAGAGAGGGGATAGTTTTGAATACGAGCAAATGAACATTGATGAATTGATGAATATCTTTCCAAAAGGTTCAAAATCATCTTTTTTTTTAACAGACCTCCCACAGGCTGGCCAGAATTGGTGATCTATGAGATAGAGAAAAATGAATGGCACATTACGGTAATCTTTTTTTTGGAGAAACTCGTTATGCTGTCAACCACCTATCTTCTTATATTAAGTTAAGTAAAAGTAAATTTTTGTTTCCACAAAAAAACAGAAGACAGAACAGAGCTGAACAGAATATGAAAAGGATATATATGTGTTGAACTTTAATCTCTTAAGTATAAATATATCAAAAACTAAGTTTATGACCATTTTTACCACTATTGCTGGACAGCCTTCAGATATCACTTTAAAGATTCATTCACACCAATGCTGTAACATAGCAACATGTTCATGTCTGACCATTGAAAAAAAATAATCAATTAAATACTCAGGGATTTTTCTAGACCAACATCTCATATGGACCGAACACATTTCCCAAGTAACTAAGAGAATCCGAACTTTATTTCATAAGTTTTATAACATCCGAAATGTACTTATGAAAAATAAGATGAACCTACTTTATTATGGACTAGCAGAATCTGTATTGAGAAATGCTTTGGATATGCTGCAAATTGCCCAGAATACACTCATTAAAATAAAAATTCAAGAAGAGCCCTGAGCAGCAGCTTTTGAGCGCTTGTTCATTGGTGGGGCACTAAGACTATTACCTCATAATTTAATATGGGTCTTCTTATGATTGGGTGATTTTTTTTAAGTGTTTCATTAGACGTTTCCGAGGAAGGAATTGTAATACAGATTCAAGATTTTGGAGTTTCGTTTTAGAGTACATGAACTTTAATTGTAAAATATTTTCAAGAGGAATCTACTTCCGGTTTCACCGGAAACGAATGTAACTTCGTTATTTCAAATGCAACACCCTGTATATTTTTACATATTCGAATTCTTCGTTCAATTCTACACTGATTTGATGTATGATATGTGCAACCACTCAAGCGGTTCTTGAATTATAGCCTGATTATCAAATTTTTTGAAAAAAACGTTGTCACAAATTATGGTCCATATCTTCAAAATCCCTCATTACAAGATTTTCCTTTTGCGAAAGTGGAACAAAAGAAAGTACGCTGATACTGTTCTTGTATAACTTATGGGGAAATATTATACAGGATGTCTGAAAAAGGACCCCAAAATGAGCCTCAATAAAACAATAAAATCTCACTTTTTTCAAATGGCAACCCTATAATTTTGTAATTCCAATCGATAGCTCGTCAAAAACTAGTTAGGGTGTCCCGAACATTTCATGCCTCTAAAATCAGTAGTTTTGCCGTTATTGAATAAAATTCGAATTTCAGGATTGAATCAAGGTTTCTTAGTCTAACCATGCATTTATTAGGATAGAAATTTTCAAGAAGGCTGTGTCTGTTGATTCATAATGCATTTTAGAGAACTGTCATTTTTACTTTTTTGATCCATCGGGCACTATGCAAAATATGAATTACAGTAACAGTAATGTATTGAATATGTCCTTCATTTATGGTGAATGTAACAAAATATTAGAAAGGGCGCAGTCAGAACTTTTAACGAAAGAAATCCACATTTACACCCTTTAACAAAATCGAAGTTCAGGAAGTATCAAAACAATTTTCTCCGTAGTGGAAGCATTAACCTAAAACGGAATCGTGTGAATACAGTAACAGATCATTCATTATCTATTACTGTATTCACTCGTAACCGTTTAGGGCTTAGGCTTCCAGTACGGAGAAATTGTTTTGATACCTCCTGAACTTTGATTCCGTTAAAGTCAGTAAATGTGAATTTCGTTCGTTGAATTTCTAATTACCTGTTCTACGAATTTGTTACATTTGCCGCAAATAAAACATACCCTTGATATATCATTCCAGTGAAATTATTATTGCATGTTATGCTTAGTGCTTGATCTGTAAGAAAAAGTAAGAATGACAGTTCCTAACATAGCCTACTTCAAAAATGCAAGCTTACAAACTGTGCGAAACCTGTCTTTAATCGTGAAATTCGAATTTTATTGAATAACGGCCAAAATACTGATTTTAGAGGCATGAAACGTTCGGGACACTATAACTGTTTTTTGACGAGCAATCGATTGGAATTACAAAATTATAGGTTGCTATTTGAAAAAAGTGAGATTTCATAGTTTTATTGAGGCTCACTTTGAGGCCCTTTTTCAGACCCCTGTATAATATTTCCTCATAAGTTATACAAGAACAGCATCAGCGTACTTTCTTTTGTTCCACTTTCGCAAAAAGAAATTCTTGTAATGAGGGATTTTGAAGATATGGACACTAATTTGTGATAACCTTTTTTTCAAAAAATTTGATAATCAGGCTATAATTCAAGAACCGCTTGAGTGGTTGCACATATCATACATCAAATCAGTGTCGAATTGAACGAAGAATTCGAATATGTATAAATATACAGGGTGTTGCATTTGAAACAACGAAGTTACATTCGTTTCCGGTGAAACCGGAAGTAGATTCCTCTTGAAAATATTTTACAATTAAAGTTCATGTACTCTGAAATGAAAATCCAAAATCTTGAATCTGTATTACAATTCCTTCCTCGGAAACGTCTAATGAAACACTTAAAAAAATCACCCTGTATATGCATCCAGAATCTCAGCACAATCGGATTTATATTATGGAAATTATTCAGGAAATGAAATATGTAAATAATATAAATTTAAGAAAATTAAATTCTATGGTTCTGATGATGCGATCCTCTGAAATTTTGCATGAACATTCAGTATGTCAGTTTTCATTCACAAAATGAGTTTCACCTGAATCGGATATTCTGTTATGGAAATATAAAGATTCTTCTTTCAATATTCCAATTGAATTTTTTATGGTTCTGTTAACACTATAACCACAAAATTTTGAATGAACATTCAGTATATCGATCCCCATTCACAAAATAAATTTCACTCGAATCGAATTTCTTTTTACGGAAATGTGAAGTTTCTTCTTTTCAATATTGAATTTTCTATGGTTCTGTTCAAACTATGGCCAGGCTTGTAATGAGCATCTTGCATTTGGCCGTAGCATTTCATCTCGATTGGTTACGTTTTTTTCTGAAATATTGAGCAACAAAATTTTGAATGGCTATATTTTAAGGAACACCCTGTATGATTTGGCTGGTTAAGGAACTTAACCGAGCCTTTTGGAACCCGAACTTATCCTGGAAAGTTCAAGTCTTTAGGGCAATCCTTTCGAAAGTTATTGTGCTTACGGATGGCCCCACGGACAGAATTGAATTTGACCACAAATTCGTCATCAGGAAGTCTGACCCTATCGTTTGAGACCATTTTCGGCTCAAAATTCGAAAATAACAGACATTTGGGCAAAACGATATAGCACTCGTTCAAGTAGAACGAGCTCTCAAAAAGGACAGACTACTCCACTGAGGTATAACTAGGCCGGGATATGCAAACTTAGATCTATTAATTGGTTTCAATGTTTAATCTGGATGTATAACAACACTGCTGAATTTTCATTTCAATATGCAAGGGCAATTAGAACCGCTAATAATATCAATGTTCAGGCTTTCAAAAAAAGTATTTCGCTAAGATCTCTGCTCCACTTTCGGCCCAAGTTATTCAACATATTACCCTATAGTTTTGAAAAGTTACGATTCAGACAGTATAAAAAGCAAGTTGAAGATTTTCTTCTCGCCAATTTGAGTACTTTAAACATCTTCTAGATGCGGATAACTGATAGTTGTTTTTTTTTTTCTGGTGTGATATCTGTTTTGACCCCTTGTGCACTCGGCTCACAACACATAAACCCAATTTATGAATGTATCTTTTTTGCAAATACCTGCAATTTTCTCTCGTTTCTGTGGACACTTTCATTTTTTATTGGTCTACACTTTGTATAACCACAGCGAGAAGCGTAGACCACAAAACATGCATTTCCTACGTAAATCTTTGTTCTCTATGGGTTTATGTTGAAAAACTTACCTATATTGAAATGTATATTGAAAATGTATTGAAAATATAAACAATGAAAGCAGAGAATAATACTAATTGATTAAAATCAACCAATATTAAACCCATACTTCGGAACTAATTCCGTCAACGCACAAAGAACATGCATGGTGGTAATATCAATCGGAGCATCCATAGATAGCTATTTCGCCCTATTTGGGGCTCATCAGTATGGAGGAGCTCAGTCTGAAAGGCATTCTAGGTTCCCTAACTTGAAGAAATGTCGCCCAGCTCTGAGTATAACAGAAAAAAGACGCCATCTCTTGGGATCCTTACGAACACCTACCCCCGATGCATGCACGTTGAACGAAGTCGCGAGATGTTTATCCGTTTTTCATACAAACTGGTGGCAGTCCAACTTTGTGGATTTTACCTTCAGTCGATGAAGTGGAAACGCTCGATTAATCGTCATAAACCAGACGTGGTGATAATAGTACGAAATGAAAATTCATGCGTTTAAGAGTAACGCAGGTATAATATAAACAATGAAAGCAGAGAATAATACTAATTGATTAAAATCAACCGATATTAAACCCATACTTCGGAACTAATCCCGCACAAAGAACATGCATGGTGGTAATATCAAACGGAGCATCCATAGATAGCTATTTCGCCCTATTCGGGGCTCATCAGTATGGAGGAGCTCAGTCTGAAAGGCATTCTAGGTTCCCTTACTTGAAGAAATGTCGCCCAGCTCTGAGTATAACAGAAACAAGACGCCATCTCTTGGGATCCTTACGAACACCTACCCCCGATGCATGCACGTTGAACGAAGTCGCGAGATGTTTATCCGTTTTCCATACAAACTGGTGGCAGTCCAACTTTGTGGATTTTACCTTCAGTCGATGAAGTGGAAACGCTCGATTAATCGTCATAAACCAGACGTGGTGATAATAGTACGAATGAAAATTCATGCGTTTAGGAGTAACGCAGGTATAATATAAACAATGAAAGCAGAGAATAATACTAATTGATTAAAATCAACCAATATTAAACCCATACTTCGGAACTAATCCCGTCAACGCACAAAGAACATGCATGGTGGTAATATCAAACGGGAACCTAGAATGCCTTTGAGACTGAGCTCCTCCATACTGATGAGCCCCAAATAGGGCGAAATAGCTATCTATGGATGCTCCGTTTGATATTACCACCATGCATGTTCTTTGTGCGTTGACGGGATTAGTTCCGAACTATGGGTTTAATATTGGTTGATTTTAATCAATTAGTATTATTCTCTGCTTTCATTGTTTATATATACCTGCGTTACTCTTAAACGCATGAATTTTCATTTCGTACTATTATCACCACGTCTGGTTTATGACGATTAATCGAGCGTTTCCACTTCATCGACTGAAGGTAAAATCCACAAAGTTGACTGCCACCAGTTTGTATGAAAAACGGATAAACATCTCGCGACTTCGTTCAACGTGCATGCATCGGGGGTAGGTGTTCGTAAGGATCCCAAGAGATGGCGTCTTATTTCTGTTATACTCAGAGCTGGGCGACATTTCTTCAAGTAAGGGAACCTAGAATGCCTTTCAGACTGAGCTCCTCCATACTGATGAGCCCCAAATAGGGCGAAATAGCTATCTATGGATGCTCTGATTGATATTTCCACCATGCATGTTCTTTGTGCGTTGACGGGATTAGTTCCGAAGTATGGGTTTAATATTGGTTGATTTTAATCAATTAGTATTATTCTCTGCTTTCATTGTTTATATTATAATTGCGTTACTCTTAAACGCATGAATTTTCATTTCGTGTATTGAAAATGTTTTGAATGATGCAAAACTACATAATCTGTGTTTCCCTCAGCAGAAAATAGATTAAGCCACTGGATTTCTATCAAAAAAGTGTCTGTATAATGTTTTTGTTTCAAGGTTACGTACAATCATCAACGGAGTTAAGGACTAGGATTGCCAATTTTGGCTTATAACTCGAAAACAAAAGACGATAAGGCAATGCATTGGCATAGGTTTCTCGAAAAGAGATGACCGCGGCAATGTGACATTCATTTTTCTTTATCATAAAGTTTCGAAATAAACTCAGAAACAATAATTCAATACTCAATTTACTGATTCTGTTTACCAATCAATTCTTAAATTATTAAGAATCCAGGATTCCAGGATTTGAGGTCATTTGGAAAATTTTAAAATCTCTTGCCATTGCTGTTCAGTCGTTGTCTTCGAGGTGAGCGAATATAATTAATTTCAACCATGGATTCACTTACTCGTTAATAAAATATATCTCTAGTTGATATCCACCTCAAGTGAAATAAAGAAGTGCTAATGATACCATACCTGAAACTGATTTCTATTATAACTGTGCCAATGCATTTTCCAAATCAATAGGTTCGAGACTGAGGAAATCTAACGAGTTTTTCATTAGTTCTGCCCTCTTGAGTTCGCTGTTTCGGGACATAAATCATCTCGTCGGAATTACCGGGATTTTTATAATTTTACCAGACTTGAGTTAATCAATCATTGCTATCAATTCCGAGGGCGAATATTCCATATTATCATTGTTGGTGATGAAACATGCCCCTCGGATGAAATCTCGAGATGAGTGATGATCCAATCTTGACACATTTGAGTTGCTTCCGTTCCAAGAACTCTAATGGACCTACCTTAAACCACCTGTCTGCCTGCTCATAATATATTGACACGATTCATCATATTCCAAAAAGATCCTGAAGTTGAGGGAGAATCGGAATAAAAAATGAAGCTTATCTGTATGAAATGAATTCACGTTTGTAGGTTCAAGACAAACTACGAAAATAGACTTATCAAATACGTTTTCAAAATCACTCACAGAAGTTTAGGAGCATATGTTTATGATGAAGTTGCATTTCCTAATCATATAGAAAATTCATAGAACAATATACCTACACATGAAATATGACGTGATATGAGTATACAGAGTGTTTCAAAAAAAGGTGATTCCCTCTCTAGGATAGATAGATAACTGAAAAATAATTGGCGTTTGTTTGGTGAAAAAATTTTTTAGCACCATCCATATTCAAGACAGAGGGCGTTGAAGAAAAAAAATTATTCACATCTTTTAAGATTTGCCCAAACTACTGGCAACATTGAGATGAAATATTCAAACCAACTAGTATTGAACATAACTTTTTCAATATTAGATTTATCCAGCAAAATTTCAAGTGAACTTAAACATCATTTAATTTTCACCAATAAGCTACACTTGAAAATACTCGATAATGGTACCATTTCGATGTATTCGTATTTTGATTTGAAAATTATTTTTCCGGCAATATCAAAATAAAAGGTGATTTTAATGTGTACGAAATTAATCATTAATGACCCATTTTTAAGCTCAATTTCTGCTATTTTAATGTGCAATCCTCATGGCAACCGTTTACAAAGTATTCAGAAGCACTACGAGAAATGTCAAAACTCAACTGGAAAATAGATACATAGTATGTCAAATGTAAGTCTTGTGCAAAATGAGAATGTATTTTAATCAAGAATTCATACCCAATTCATATTGAGATCGTCGGAAAAATCTTGTAATCAACTCGGTTATTAATCGAGCGACTAATGGTCTCGAACTATTAACAAAATTATTAAAATATCTTGACTTCCCAACTATAAATGACCTCATAGCTGACTCCCAACCGTAAAGAATAGGATTCTTCAGAAAAAAGGATTGACTTGTGTATTCGTGGGAACTGAGGACATTTTGAACGTCTACCCAGGTCAATTTCATATTATTACTTTTTTTTATTTCATCTCGTGAATTTTTTTTCAATTGATACATTTATCATTATTTTCTACAAGCATCGGGTATAAATTGATAATTTTCAAATCGAAATATTTCGAAAAAGGTAAATATTAGAAATCGAGTTTTTTCAAGAGTACATTTTTGGTGTAAAATTAAATGATGTTGAAGTTCACTTGAAATTTTGCTCAATAAACCTAATATTAAAAAAATATGTTCAATACTAGTTGCTACGAACCGTGCTACAAGCGCCCTCTATGAGAGTCAGACATAAAAACAAATTCATTGGATGTACCAGCTTCCAAAACATGTTCGTCTAAAATTTCATTGCAATGTTGCCAGTAATTTCGGCAAAAACGTGAAAGATGTGTATAATTTTTTTCCTCATCTTGAATATGGATGTCGCTAAGAAATGTTTCTACCAAACAAACTCCAATTATTTTTAAGTTTTCTTTCTATCCTAGAGAGGGGATCACCATTTTCTGAAACACTCTGTATACTCATATCATGTCATATTTCATGTGTAGGTATATTGTTCTATAAATAAAAAGCTTATATGATTAGGAAATGCAATTTCGTCATACCCTACACCTATGCTCCTAAACTTGTGTGAGTGATTTTGAAACTGTTGTTTACTAAACAAACCCCCATTATTTTTCGGTATTTTATCTATCCTAGAGGGGAGTTATTAATCAATTGGTTATTTCATTACTTGTCAGTTCTCTTTTTAGCTTTTGTTCCGAGAGGAACAACGTGCTATCGTTTCACCCAAATGTAATATTCCGATTTTGATTTTGAGCCGGAAGTGTTCTCAAACGACTAGGTTGGACTCATTGATGAAAAATCTGAGGTCACGAAGGATTCTGTCCGGCAGTGCGGCCGGCCATGAACATACGAGTAGTCACTCGAACAGATGTACTTGGGGCTTTGAAATTTTGAGTTTGGGCCCTGGTTCCAAAATACAGCTGATTAATTCTATAACAGGCCTAATCGGTCGAAGAGTTCCATAGTTAATTTGAATTTTTTATTATTTTTTTGATATTTATGAGATCACATATCCGATCAATTTGAAATTGTGTATCGAGAGGTAGGATAATGACGCAAAAACTTATGAAAACTTAAATGACGTGTCATTAATTTTTTTTTCCGTCGGCCTAAAAGTAAAAATTGATTTTGATGTTCACGAAATTGAACATTAAAGACCCATTTTGATGCTCAATTTATGCCATATTTATGTGCACAAAGCCTTTTTTTAATTTTATTTAGAGAATTGGGTATACAAACAGGTGTGGTACCCAGAAACAGTATCCACAATAGAGAACATGAACAAAATTTTTACACTCAAAGATAGGCCTTACAATTTAAAATGCTTCACAAAATTACAAATTAATTGAGCAGTATACAGTTTTTCTTGAAGTATTGTTAAGAATCGAAAAATAAACACTAAACACATGAAAATAAATAAAAAAATCCAGAAAAAAATAATAGAGCAAGGAAAAATTTACAGAGACAAAATAACAAAATAAAACTAAAAATGCAGGTAACAGAAATTCAATGGGCACCAATATATGAATTTTTTAATGTAAATTTAATTTTTTGTGGTGTGAGATGAAATATGTCAACCAAGTGTTGTGACTCATTAGCGGAGCGTAGCATTCTAACGATTGGGCTGTTTTTGGAGTAATTATTACGCTTGAATTCAATATTAGAAGCAATAGAGTAATGACAAAAAACTGCACTGGAACATAGAAATTCCATTATGTCGAATGTATGTGTTGTGCAAAATAAGAATGTATTTCAATCAAAAATGTATTCCCAATTCATATTTATGTCGTCGGAAAAATTTTGTAATCAACTCGGTTATTAATCTAGCGACTAATGTTGATTAAATAATTATTGTCAGCATCTTGTATTTGCGATGTTAATCGATATCGCTGTAACTTTCGAACGAGTTGAATTAAATTTGACATTTAGAACTAGTTTCTATAGTTTCCGAAATTCTTTTAATATAAAAGGAATTTTGCCCATAGCGACGAGAATGTCAAAATTATAATATAATATTTATCGTCGTGAATTTGTCCGTTAGTAGCTTGAGATATGGCTTTCATCTCCATTCGCAACACCATTCAACCTCCATGAAAATTTTTATGGTAAGTAACAAGATTTATGAATGAGAAGTTAGTTTTACAGTTCATTCAAAAGTTTTCTAAATGGTAAAAACTTCATGAGCACATCAGAGCAAAGCTGTGTTAAGTCACAAAACTAAATCAGACAGGAGAGAATTTTTTCAGTTTAGCTATTGTTTGTTAGTTCACTAAATATTGAAATTTTCGCGAAAGTCACTATTTTGGTCAATTAATCTTGATTTTTTGATAGCCATATCAAAAAAACTCTTCAAAACTTTATCAGAGATTTTGATGACACAGATATCTCGTTTCTGGGAAAAATGTGACTCAACACACCTTACCTCTGAGGTGCTCCTATATTTATTTTAATTTCGAGATATTTCTTATTATCAATAAGCCGGCTCTCTGGTCATACGAAAGCTCGTTAGGAAACCAGGTCAAAGGTCCTATCAAAACTCGACCTCCTGGATTTTATCGACTGCATAATCTGTTCTGTAATGCAAGCTGCAGAGAGGATGCAAACATTATTCATCAGAAACCGCAAACATAATTATCCCAGGTCAGCTACTCTAGGATGGAAGGCAAACGTTTATATTTGAACACCCTTCAATTCTCCTACTATCACAGTTGTTGCGCAACTGGTGTTGCAACAAGTCGAAACAATGAAAATATTCAACTCTATGAGGATCAGCGATTTTGTTATGAAATTTTGTTGTTGTCAATAATCTTGTTTCGCCCCTTGCGGATGAGTAGCAGATACCTAGGTTCCTAGCAAATATTATTGAAATGAATACCTATTATTATTATTATTTAAATGAATACCTAACTATTCATTTAAATTGTAGCCCTGAAAGTATCTTGAGGTTAAAAGATACAGATACATTTATTGCAACGATATTTTTCAGATAGCTACTCATCAGCTTATGGTGAAACAGGCCCTTATACTTTCAAATGTTAATTTTCAATTAAAATAGAAATCTAAAAGTTTTTCTTGAATATAGCTAACAAATTGAGAAAATCGAAATCTGGGTTTTTTATGTCGGACATATTTTATAGGCAGAATTGAATAAAAATTGTTGATCCACACCATATTCTTCTACAAAAATAAGGCATTGATAGTTTGAACTCTAGTCGCTGAAGGTGACAACGTGAAATAATCATTTTTACTGAAATTCGGTCAAATATCTCAAGCTCTCTCGAAAACAGAGGAGAATAGTGCACTCGTTATTCATTTGAAAAATATTTAACGCTCTTATTCTTGGAAACCTTGCATTTTTGAAAGATGGTTAAAATGAAAACCTTGCAAATTTGGACTGTTTATTGTATGAAAGTCAGTTAAAAAAACCTCGCCTACATTTCGGAACTGTTTGTTCCTTTTTCAAGGCTTTTTATGAAGTTATGAAGTTCTAGAATAAAAAACATGAGAACTCAGAAATGAAATATCAGATGAAGCAAATAAAATGTCGACAATTAAAATGTAAACACTCAACAATCTCATTTTTGGGAGAATTCCTGAAGGGCTTTTCCAATCCCAAATAAAACAGATTCTAATTTTTATGCGATTTTAATATAATACACTGCTGGTTTTTTGTTGTTAAAGGTGAAATTCACACAGATTTACTGCTCCAATTCTTTATTTCGAAATAGTGCACTGCAACTGTTATGACAAACATTCAATGGTAACAAATATCACATACTAATGATTATATAAACTTCATTATCGGCTCCAAAGAGTCACTATCCTAGACCAGTTGCATTTTAATTAGGTTTGAAATATCATGTTTGTAACATCAGTCAAATGATACAGATTTTTAGGCTTAATTTCACTCGCTGACTGATATGGTTTCCATTTATTTTATTTCCGGTTTGTCTCTTGCTTTCCTGTGTTCTGAGATTGTCCGTCCAAAACCTTAGGGATCAGACCGCTGTGCCAAGACACGAAGGGTACACAGTACAGAGTTTAGTTTACTCTGCAATGAGTTTATATGTTCAGACCAACTCAGCTGTTGATCAACAATCACATCAAGGAAATTAGTGCTGGATGATATTTTCACAGTTTGCTCAGAGGCATTCTATTTTCTTTGCATTGATTGCAAATTCGAAATATCAGCAAATCCTTTTTTTACCATCTCAACTACCTCAGATACACCAGAGGCCGCCACCAGAACGCTAGTACCGTCCACGAACATGACAACATCTTGGTCTGGTTGCATGTCACTACTCCGGAAAGCACTCGACTCAGAATCCACAAATATCTGGGGATATTTGTTTTTGGGGGGCGTAATTGGAAATAAAATCTCAACGAAAAATTCTGGTAGGTTTTGATACCATTTTTTCTACCTCGTCTGGGAGCTGATGTATTGGCTGTATAGAGCATCTCGGGACAATCAGTATATTCTTCATGTAAAAAAAACTGATTGAAACTCTGGCTAGTTTCAAATTTTCAGTTGGTAGTGGACCTAACCTACTTGAAGGAATCTATAGAACTTACTGATGAAGATTTCGAGGTGAAAAAAAATCATTCGGTTTGGCAACCTGTCCGAAAAGAATACAGCATTTGAATTCACGCCAGGGCGTTTTGAAATTTTCGGACATAAATTAGAATATACAGGCTACCGAAAAAATTTCTGGCTTCGGGAGGGTGAGGTCAAAATTTTTAACCATAACCATTGAGTTTAAAAATACTTTCAATATATTTTTAAACTCAATGCCATAACTCATTAAACAATTTGACCTTGCCGTTATGCGTTCGATAAGATGAATCCATAATAGAGGTTAAAATTTCTTGCGAGGTCGAAAACCACCCGGATAAGGCCTGAGGGACAATTCAAAGTGGAAAGAAAAGGAGTCATAGCCATTGAAGTGTCAGGTAGAAATACAGACAAGGGTTCATATACCCAAAATAACCGTGAATTAAGTGATTAATGCGGAGGTTCGGAATATTACTCCGACGAAATGGATGAAATGAATACCCGCACGTAGAACCTTCCTGCATTATTGTATTCATCGGGTAGAACGATGAAGACAATCACTTGATTTTCATGGATGATTTCAGTTTAATATTTTCTCAAATAATGAACCCCTGTTTTGGTAGGAAAATCATATATCTTCCAGACTGGTTGCCATCTGGATTAGAATCAGAATGACTTGATTAGGTGTGAGTAACTATTTTTGCGTAGGTAAATGAATATTCACTCTGTGATCTGGGCTCATGCTTTGGCGATCCCATTGTCCTCTTCTACAGGAGTAAAAGAATAATAGACCATAGAGTTATAGTTCTCTACGATATACTCTTATCAACGTCTCGATTCACTGTCAATTATTATACGAATTGTTTGAAATACCTTACACTCGGTTTCGAATAAAGACACAAATATGTATCACTTGGAATACTAAATGTAGGCGTTTCAAATGGCTCGGTTTTTTATGAATAAATAAAATATAGATGGTTCACTTAATCCGTCTGGGTATTTTGACACTTTAGGAGTGTGATGTATGACAATAATGAAAATTTAAAAAAAGCCCTGAGCAGGAGCTTTTTAGCGATCGTTCATTGGTGGTGCAATGAGACTATTACCTCAATTTTTTATGGGACTTGAGAATGATACAGATTTTCAGCAAAATTGAAATCATATTTTGGAAATTTTTCAAAAAATGAAATATGTAAAAGAATGAATTATTAAATTATTAATTATTGACTTTTATAGTTCTGATAATGCGTTCATTTTGAAATCTTGCATGAACATTCAGTATGTCCATCTTGATGGACAAAATAAATTTCACTCGAGTCGGATATCCTGTTATGGAAATAGAATAGATCGTTTTTTTCAATATTTCAATTGAATTTTTTATGGTTCTGTCACAAAATTTCGCATGAACATTTAGTATATCAATCTCTTTCCACAAAATGAATTTTACTCGAATCGGATATCCTGTTATGGAAATATAGATATTCTTCTTTTCAATATTTCAATTGAATTTTCTACAGTTCTGTAAACACTATGGCCACAAAATTTTGCATGAAAATTCAGTATATCAGTCTCCATCCACAAAAGAAATTTCACTCGAATCGGGTGTTCTGTTATGGAAATATAAGGATTCTTGTTTTCAATGTTCCAATTGAGTTTTCTATGGTTCTGTGTACAGTATGACCATAAAATTCTGATCGGTGTTGTTACTTCTGAGGTATTGAGGAACAAAAATATTGAATGGCCATATTCAATGGAACACCCTGTACGATTTGGCTGGTTGACGCGGAATTTGGGAACTGAAATCACCTTGAATATCTCAAGTCTCTAGGATAATCCTTCCAAAATTATCGTGCTAACGGACAGAATCGAATTTGACCATGGATTCGCCATCAGGGAGTCAAACCCTATCGTTTTAGACCATTTGGGCAAAACTCAAAAATGGCTTCGTACACGATACAACAACGCGTAGTTGTTGAATTATTTTATGAAGATCAGTGTTCTGTGAAAGTGTTTTGAGAAAGTTACGTCAATTTTATGGTTTACAAAATCGTCCATCTGAAAACATTTTTAATTGAATTATTGAAAAATTTCAAGAGAATAGCGGTCGTTCACAAGAAAATATTGATTTGGTGAAAGTGTTGCTGAAGACCCTGAATTCTCCATTAGACGACGTTCACAACGTTGGACTTGGTGGGCCTATAACATGGCGTATTTTACAGAAGGATTTGCCTCTGAAGGTTCAATTAACACGGGAACTAAAGCCATTATATCATTAAAATCATCGTTCATTTGTCAATTCCATCAAGGTACAACCAACTCATTTCTCTCAAAAACTCGTGTTTTAGTTTTTCATGTCATTTGACATCGTTGAACTATTTTTTTTGGGGTTATGTGAAAGTACAGATCCAGATCTATAAAAATAACCCACAGTCAATTCCTGAACTGAAGGATGAGATGATTCGTGTCATTCGTGAGATAAAGCCTCAATCATGTCAAAATATCATTCAAAATATCAACAAAAGAATGTAGGTCTGTAGAGCTGCAAAAGGAGGCCTTTCGGTAGATAATATTTTTCGTAGATAGATCATTTCACTATATCTTATCTTTTTGTGATGTTCCATCTCTGGAGTCATAAATCCATAATAAATTTGGGAACTATGAATTCCCCCAAAGAAAACCCTGTACACTATTAGAAAGCTAACAGAAAAATGTATCTATTAGCGTGCTATTATTTTGCCGAAATTTCAGTCATATGGAATTTGAAGCCAGAAAAGGTCTCAATTCACTGATGAAATCCAAATAAATATTCTCGAAATATTGGTTATTTCATAAATCAGTGAAAATTCAATGTTTCAAAAATGTTGATTTGTGCCTCTGTGATTTTTATTTAATATACAATGATGTATATGAAAGCAAATACTTTCATACTGTTCGTACTCAGTTCCATCAGAAATATTTTCCGAAACAGGCGAAAATATCGTGTGAAGTTAGATTTATATTCTGCCATGAAAAATAATACTCTTCATTTATAGTAGATCAAAACAAAATAGAAAGGATACCTTCTCGTGCAGCAGCTTTTGAGGTTGAAATTTTCTCTGAAGCCCCGTACATTCAATTGAGAAAATGCTTTGAAAATAATATCTATGTCATTAATCGACGTCCAAATATTATACGACCGATACGCAAATGGCGCATTCCTGTCCAATAAATATCATTCAGTTTAGGGTCAATAAAACATTATTTTGTGCATCAGCAATGCGTCAGTATTCGAATGATACCCGCTACACCCTTTCAGTAGGCCTACGCCAAACAATAATTCCTATATTAGGACAAATATGAGTTGTAGCTTTAGCTTTATATAGATGAAGCTGATAGAGCATTAACTAATGAATGGTAGTTAGATATTCTGATCGAAATTAATAGATGACTTGAATATAAATTTTTTCAGGTTATATTAGGTTATGATTGATTAGTTCTTGATTCAGCTCATCAGAACATATTTGTGGGCCTGTTTCTATGGAAACGGCATTACAAAAAAAATACGGATGGGAACACCTTTTCGATCGAGGACCTAATATACTTCAAAATAATCAACTTTCATCACAAAATATACAATGACAAGTTCATAAAAAATTACTTATATGTAAACTTGACTCTTTCTACACTAGTAATAGAAGGGACATATCACTGCCGCCAAATGTGTAAAAATTCAAGAAAAATATTCAGTAGTATCGGATAAAGTATATTCAACTCAATTATAATAACCATTATTCACTCGATGAGTTAGGCCACTCGCCTGCGGCTCGTAGCGTAAACTTCATCTTATGAATATTAGCAATCATTACGGGCTTGTTGCATAATATACTTTTACCGGGTATAAAGTTTTGATAATAAGGTTATAGTTCGAATAATCCATTCTTCGTGACAATATTCACCAGCACTAATATTAACCAGACTATTGTAAACAATATAAAACCATCATGCTTGTTCATATTGGAAAAACGAAAATTCAAATTTGAATATCCTCCGTATTTTTGGTTTCATTCTGTTTATTGAGCAGTTCAACTTAGCTGTGCAGATCATAAAAATGATAAAATTTATGAATAAGCATTAGCTCCTTTGTTTTTGTTCGGGAAACTTTCATTCAGATCTAAATGTTCTGAGGAGTATTGGTCACTATAACATTTGAAATCTTGAAGCTGTTTTCTTCGGAAATTTTCATATTTGTAATCAGCCGGGATTTTCTCTTTATTCTTGCAATAACTTGTTTCCAATTCAGCAGGAAAAGTTTGATTATTCTCATATCTTTATCTCTGAATCGATTTTTTTCATCTGAACACTTTTTTCTTGTGCAACATCTGGGTTTTTCGTATCAATGGAAACTGTGCCTCGCAGTGCTTTTATGTGTTTAGTTGAATTTCATATCCCATTTTTCATTGAGTTGTGAACTGAAATCCATCGAATCTCATAAAAACTAATGCAACAGCTGATTCACTTTTCGATATTGCAGGAAAAATGTTATTTCATAGTCCTAATCTGCAGATTACAAATCGAACAAACTTACATATTTCATGTTGCTAAGATTATAATTTGAACCCCTTTTTTCATGAAGAATTTTCACGTTATCATTAAAGTTTCATGAATTAATACTACAATATCTTAAATTTGCTTCATGAAATACTTTAGTTTGCATAACACTTCTTTGGCTTTCAATTTCGATTTATTAATTTAGATGATATATCAAAGCACACCACTCAATGAGAACAATCCAAATTTCTCAAGAGTTAAAAATCTGGATATGTGAATGTATTGTCCCCTGAATCGAAAGGCCACTAAAATAAATTCTGATTTTTCCGTAATTACAAATTTTTCCCAATAACTAACCAATGAATCATAAAAAACAAAGTTATTGCTACTTTAAAATGAGCGCCAAAATATCAGTAGTTCAACTCAGCATCGTATACAGGCTGTTCCACGAGAAACTTTACATATCCCTATCATATACAGCTTTGGAAATTCACATACGACATTCAATGCATCAGACAGAGAATTTTGCAGTCCAGTTGAATAATTGCTACGTGCTACGTAACTGACTGAATCCAGTTGTCTGATTGCAATAATGTAGTGTTGTCTCTTTCTAAGCGTTCGCAGTGGCTTATTTCAAGCAGTATGGAGTGAATTTAAGTTGCCATTGCTTGATGATGATGATAGACCCTAGGAGCATGTAAAGTTTCTATATCGAAATCTATTAAAATATCAGGTATTATAAGGAAACCATCCGGAAATGAACATAATAATATTCCAATTACCCACTTTCCATTCTCCTTGAGAGCATCCAATCAAGAATCTGAAAATATCCACATCATGAGCCTGAAGCTCTTTCAACTCCCCAAATAAGATCCGAGTGCGAATTCCATAGAAGCAAAATTCCCTATTTAATTGTTTGAAACTGGGTTTTCCCCTGAAAATTTACCCCAACTATATTATATTGTTCTGTCAGCTTTGGCCAAATCTCATTAGGTTTCAGAGCTTCACAGACAGTCGATTGACATTTTCATTCCAACGACTTGCAGGGTTCCGTTGTCCAAAGTAATTTGAATTCCTAACAACGTCTATCTTTGGTATATAACAAATAGAATTGATTTGTGCTGTTTACTCAGTGTGACTTGATTGGAACTGTACGATACAAGAAGCAATAAGTTACTTCGTTGCGGGATACGAGCCAAATACTAAGCATGTAGCAGTACAGATTCAATTATTGAGATGTCTGTATTTCACTATTCACTGAAACGATATTATGCTCAACTCTTGTGCGAGTAGCAGTTTGCTATCTTCGGAATATTTCTCTGCTGTATACCGGTGTCGTACAAATAATCGAATTAAATCGGTTATCTATTTCACATGGTATTTGTTATGAACTATATCTTGAATAGGTAAAATTTGGATTGAAAATTGAAGAGAGCACTGACATGAAGTCAGCTTTTCCGCGCCCGTTCATTTTGGGATATCTAAAATTCGTAGTTGAATATCCTTGAAGTCATTGGTTTCCCTTAATTCCTTTATAAATCAATTTTCTCATTCAAATTTCGGAACTACCCTGAAAATTTGAATTTTTGGAGTCGTTCCTTACGGAAGTTATCGTGTTCTCCCTCTGGTGGAGACTTACAACTTCACATCATGAAGAAATAAAAAAATTTTATATCAGGCCGAGATTCAAACTGAAATCAAAAATCCTGACCACTATGGAAGTTACAGTTTTCCCAATAGATAATTTCTTTTGCCATATACAACAATTTGAAGAGGTGAGTCGATTTTAATAAACCAAAAATTTTCAGGATGATCAAATATGAAATATCGCCCTTCAAACAACAGAAATTGTCAACCATATAAACGGCACAAACTATTTTCCTATTCAAGCTGTTTTCTGCCGTTGAACCATATTCAATGGTGTTTTGAAAACTCATATAATTTAATTGGACGTCTTTGATTCATATCTTGAAACTGTCTGAAATAGAAATAATTAAAAAAATTTTAATTAAGATGAAGTGCTCCTGCGAGAATCTTTGCACTTGATTGTCAGGAGTAAATTGGTCTTGAAAAAATTGTTGCCTAACAGTAAAACTGAAAAAAGAAATAAATGAAAAGGATAATGTAACGTTTCGGTGTCTATATCAGACACCTTCTTCAGACAAACTAGTAAAATCTTCAGAATTGTGTTTTTTCATATGCAATCTGATTGACATTGAAAGTTGTCAATATACAGGGTGTAACTAAATAAGTGTAAAATATTTAAGGAGGTGATTCCTCATCGAAAAAAAGATAGGATCTTTTATATAGGGTGTCTGGTGAGGAATGGGACAACGTTTAGGTGGTGATGAGGATGTCTCAAGGAGTAAAAAAACGCCATTTGAAATCGTCTGAGGTACATGGTTCCTGATATACAGGGTGTTTTAGAAAAATTAGGAAATTTCAAATGACCATAATTCAGGAATATGAGAGCTAATCCGATGATTTTTCGTATGAACAATGATAGAGTGAGTACGAATTTGTTTGAACGAAAAAATTTTAAATAATCAGATCCGAACTCAGAAATTCTATTTTTTCTGAAATTAGGTAAAAACAACACCCTGTATGCGGTTTTCAATTTTTTTGACTTCATATTCTGAGAGATCAAGAAAAATACATTTTAACTCAACTGTCATCTCGAATGGCACAAATTTTCCCTGCTTTCTATGACCCTTCGAATATCAATCTTCCGATTTTCGCTCCTTACATATTATTTTCTCGACATTTCAAATGACCATAATTCAGGAAATATGAGAGCTAATCCGATGATTTTTCGTATGAACAATGATAGAGTGAGTACGAATCTGTTTGAACGAAAAATTCGAAATAAAATCAGATCCGGACTCAGAAATTTCAGTTCTTCTGAAATTTGGTAAAAACAACACCCTGTATGCGGTTTTCAATTTTTTTGACTTCAGATTCTGAGAGAGCAGGAAAAATACATTCAAACTCAACTCTCATCCCGAATGGCACAAATTTTCCCTGCTTTCTAAGACCATTCGAATGTCAATCTTCCGATTTTCGCTCCTTACATATTATTTTCTCGACATTTCAGAAACATGAAATCTCAGATAGTTACTAATAAGTAAAGAAAAGATCATAAACGAATCAAAATTTTCATAAATTATAAAAAATGCGAAATTTGGAAAATTAATAATTAATTCTTCAAATATTGTTCAGAATGAAAACCACCAACTTCTACTCACTGCTCTTTTCATTAAGTTCAAAACTGCTTTCCTTATCACATTCGGGTTGTTTGGTATTTCGTCACATGCGTCTATTATGCGCTGAATTAATTGTTTCCTTGTATTTATTTCTCGCCCGTACACCATAGTTTTAAGGTGTCCCCAAAGGAAATAATCTAAAGGTGTCATGTCGGGGGACCGAGGTGGCCATGCTCTTGGACCACCACGACCTATCCATCTATTTGGATAGACCTCGTTCAAATGATTTCTCACTAAAATTGAGAAATGTGGGGGTGCTCCATCATGCTGGAAGATAAGTCCTCTTTGATTAATATTCCCTAATAAATTAGGAAGAACATTCATAAGGAAATATATATATATAAATTTCTCCGGTGAGTCTTTCTTCGAAAAAATGAGGACCTATTAAATTATTATCATAAACTGCGCACCACACATTAACACTGAAACGTCTCTGTGATTGTCTTTGTACGACACCGAAAATAGGAAGATTGACATTCGAAGGGCCATAGAAAGAAGGGAAAATTTGTGTCATTCGGGATGACAGTTGAGTTCGAAAGTATTTTTCCTGCTCTCTCAGAATCTGAAGTCAAAAAATTTAAAACCGCATACAGGGTGTTGTTTTTACCTAATTTCAGAAAAACTGAAATTTCTGAGTCCGGATCTGATTTTATTTCGAATTTTTCGTTCAAACAGATTCGTACTCACTCTATCATTGTTCATACGAAAAATCATCGGATTAGCTCTCATATTTCCTGAATTATGGTCATTTGAAATGTCGAGAAAATAATATGTAAGGAGCGAAAATCGGAAGATTGACATTCGAAGGGTCATAGAAAGCAGGGAAAATTTGTGCCATTCGGGATGACAGTTGAGTTTGAAAGTATTTTTCCTGCTCTCTCAGAATCTGAAGACAAAAAAATTGAAAACCGCATACAGGGTGTTGTTTTTACCTAATTTCAGAAAAACTGAAATTCCTGAGCCGGATCTGATTTTATTTCGAATTTTTCGTTCAAACAGATTCGTACTCACTCTATCATTGTTCATACGAAAAATCATCGGATTAGCTCTCATATTTCCTGAATTATGGTCATTTGAAATTTCCAAATTTTTTCTAAAACCCCTGTATATCAGGAACCATGTACCTCAGATGATTTCGAATGGCATTTTCTCACTCCTTGAGACATCCCTCATCACCACCTAAACGTTGTCCCATTCCTCACCAGACACCCTGTATAAAGAAACATCATTGGGGCATCCCTTGTTAAGATACAGCCCCTCAAAGGGAGTACAAAAAATTTGTAAAACAATTTTTTCACAAGCACCAAAAAAGTTACAATACTGAAATTAACCTGACGTTTCCTACTAGCAAAAAGACACTTATCCAGTTATTTATTTGGTTTACCCCATAGTTGTAAGGGTGGGAAACGCAACCCCTAAAGTTTATTTCCAATGTAACTTTTTGTCTAATTATTTGTTTACCAACTACAGAGACAGGTACATCGTCATAAATGCGGGTAAATGGGGTAAACCAAATAAATAACTGGATAAGTGTCTTTTTGCTAGTAGGAAACGTCAGATTAATTTCAATATTGTAACTTTTTTGGTGTTTGGTGTTTTTGTTATACAAATTTTATGTACTCCTTTTGAGGGTCTGTATCTTAACAAGGGATGCTCCAATGAAGTTTCTTTATATGAAAGATCCTATCTTTTTTTCGATGAGGAATCACCTCCTTAAATATTTTACACTTATTTAGTTACACCCTGTATAGAGATGTTGATTTATTTAGTTTTGAAATTTCCTGATGTTAGTTCTTTCTTCAATAAATCAATCCAAATACGATCTTTTTGCTCCTGACAAATAAGTGCAAAGATTCTCACAGGAGCACTTCATCTTAATTAAAATTTTTTTAATTATTTCTATTTCAGAGACTGGGAGTGAAAACCTATAAAGTTTTTTAAGAAATGCAGAATCCTCCCAGAAAATGTTTCAATCGATATTGATTCATCTGTCGCGAAAATTAAGCAAATTCAAAACAACGACGTTTACGCTTGCGCAATTCAAGAATAGGTACTGACAGTTTGAATTTAAACCAACCCGAAATCGATGTTTCGAAACAGAACCAAGCGCTTCAAAACATTCTTACTATGACGTCATAGTTTCATACATATGAAATGTAAGGATTTTAAAATAGGCTCAATAATTTTAAAACGGAGGAACGCCGAAAAACTGCTCAGGTTTGAATTGGTTCTGTGTCATATGAATCTCATATGACAAATAGATGACATTTCGTTCATTGAAACATTAGGTGAACGAAGATGAAAAAGGTGAATATAATGATTGTCAAAACATAATTCCACTTTTTAGTTGCAAAATGGTAATATGTATATGTTGATTATTCTATATTAGATTTTTTGTTCAAATTCGAAAACAGCGGAGTTATCCTTATTTTGGAAACGCCCCTTCATTATGCCACATCCTGTATAATTTTCATTTCATCGTTGGAATCTACAATATCAACTCAGTTTTGCAACAGAACTTGATACTTATAACTTCTTAAGGAACTAGGTGGAGAAGTATTTTTTCTACAACCGTAGGTACCTAAATATCAACTCATCGGCAGTTTTCGTTTCCGATGGTCCCTTGCGATGAATTAATGATGAATTTTAAATGTTGTGGGAGAGAGAAATGCCAGATCTGGGGGGTGATTCTTGAATAATGTCGTGTTCGCGATTCGACAACTGTCGACCAACTTCCCTGCTAAGTTGGTCGACATTTGTCGATTCGCGAACACGACGTAATTCAAGAATCGACCCCATGGTATTCAGGCATAATTGGCTCAGCATGAGTGCTTGAATTCGTTATTTTCAAAAAAAAAATTGTTTTTATCTCGAGCGGAAAGTATCTTCTCAATATGGCAAAATAACTTCATCCACGACCATTGTATAATTCATCCATGATATGTCTGTTTGCTCGGCCATAATAATACCCATTAATCACAAGTGAATAATGAGTTATTATTTACTGCTGTCAGAGATGCTTCATAGATTTAGGTTTAATATTATATTCTTTGAATTCATATTTCTTCAGTATTCTGAAATACTGCAACTAACGAATATAGGTATACCTTACATAAATCGAAGCAATTTTCATTACAAAAAATACAATGACAAGTTGTCCAAAAATTTGTGTCAACTTGACTTTTTCCACAGTTGTAATAGGGTCTTGTCACGGTCGAAAAATGTTAAAATCTTCAAGAAATATAGTCGTGGATTAAGTATAGTAAATATTTGTTGAATTTGTAAATTATAATACTTTCGAAGTAAGCCCCGTTCCTCTGCTTACATAATCATTAGTTCCGTATTATGAGTTATGCTATTTAAACTATGTTAACATAATTCTATATAATCTATATGCTACTCGCGTATAATGGCTGTTATTCGCTCGGAAATTTAGGCCACTCGTAGCCGTAACTTCACCTCATGAATAATAGCTATCATTATACGCTCGTTCATAATGTGCTATTTTGATAATGATTGCATTTTCACAGATCTACATTGGGTATTATAACTAACTAGCAGACCCAACAGACGTTGTTCTGTATACACAAAAATTCATTCAATTCGATCGAGCCGTTTAGTTGCAGAGTAGATGAATAACCTAAATAACGACTACAGCGCCATTTGTTGATCTGATTTGTGATCATAAACATACAGGCATCAGTCAATACAAAATACATTCATACATCCCTCACACTTCGGTACCTTCTCCTACCCGCCTAGTGCCTACCTCGGAGACGCATTTTGGTGCGATTTCATCTTCAAACTGCCATATCTTTGGATGTATTCATCATAATTGAATGATGTAAAAGGCAATTTCGTTCTAAACTAGATACTGGGTATGAACGACGTATTTAATTGGATAAGGATCAATAGCGTATTCATAAAAAAATACTCCCAAATAATGCATAATTTTGAGAACATTCGGATACCTTTAAAAGGTGATACCGAGTAAACCTTGAAAGATAGATACATGCTATCGCGGACTTTTTTGTGGAACTATTAAAGAGGTACATTCCGTCATACATTATTTCCATGTACGTCTTACGGTTTTTGCAGCGCACCTGAAATAGCTGATTTTGGTACTCATATTCATTATCATTGAAGTTATAGTAGGTTTCCTCAATTTTCTCGGTGAAAAGTATAGTCTATGTTACTCAGGAGAGTGTAGCATTCTAAGGGTGAAAAGATTATTGAAATCGGTCTAGTAGCTTATGGTTAACTCGTAAAACCCACAAACAATCTTTCTCTTTATAATAGTATAGAAGAATATAGACTACAGCTTAAGTAAGTGAATAACATTATAATGATCTAGTGAAATCTGGAGATCTTATGAGTAATCGTATAAAACAACCCAACAAACCAAATTTTTTTCAGTATATGATCAAAAAATAACTAAGCATGACTTCAATCTCATATACGATCTATATTTGTGATCATAACATACGGCTACAATCCAAATTTAATACATCCCTCCCATTCGGTACCTTCTCCTACCCGCCTAGTGCCTACCTCGGAGACGCATTTTGGTGCGATTTTATCTTCAACCTGCCATATCTTTTGATGTATTCATTATAATTGAATGATGTAAAAGGCAATTTCGTTCTAAATTAAATACTGGGTATGAACGACGTATTTAATTGGATAAAGATCAATAGCGTATTCATAAAAAAATACTCCCAAATAATGCATAATTTTGAGAAACATTCGGATACCTTTAAAAGGTGATACCGAGTAAACCTTGAAAGATAGATATATGCTATCGCGGACTTTTTTGTAGAACTATTAAAGAGGTATATTTCCGTCATACGTTGTTTCCATGTACGTCTGAAGTCGCATCCACACTATGCCGAACGACATCATTCGACTTGTGTTGTTCGACAAAGTCGAATAAGTGTTCAAAGGTTACTAAATTCCAACATTCTCCCACGTTGCTGTGGATTTAATTGAAAAGTTGTGTATTATTCCCGTTTTGATTGATTTTTTTTTTGAGTGACGGACGTGCAACCCTATTACCTAGTTTTAGGTCTGTATATTTTTATTCTGCAAGATATTTCGCTAATTTTTGTGTATCTTGTGAAGATTTATCAATATCCGTTAGTTCGGTATCCATTATCTGCATATTTCGGTATCTGTGCGGGTTCACATGTTCTTATCTATATCGGTGCATTGATTAATTATAGGGAATTCCTTTCACATTGCCGATCCTTGTTTGTTAAAACCTTTCTTACCGTGGCCCTCCATACCGGTGTTTTCAAAGCCTTTCATATTGGCCCATGAAAGTGAAGTCTGTTTTTCATTGACCCTACTATTCCCTCCTGTTTGATTATTTTTCTGTTTCGTTTATATCGGTCTCTGAATATGTCGAAAAAGCAGTGTCATTGTTGCGGGAAGCAATTTGAAAGTCATTTAACTCTGACTTGTACTGTTTGTCGCAATAACTTCGGCAATACTTGCTGCAATATTGGGGCGTCAGAAGTGAGGATTATAAACTCCCGGAAATCTATTCTGGAGTTGCAAGCAGTGCGAGAGTATTGGGAATGATATTGCGTCCCTGAAGAGCGTTATTGTTTCTCTTCAGAATGAAATTAAACACCAAGACTGCGATGGAAACTGTCCAACCAGCGCAAGTGCAGATTCCAAATTGTTCCTTCGAGGAGATTATTGGGGAGTTTGAGGACCGAGTCAGACGTAAAAATAATGTAATCCTGTATGGACTTCCTGAACAGCCTCAGGGTGTCACAAAGGAAGTAGGGAGGGAACTAGATTCTGGTGCCGTTAAGGACGTTATAGAGCTTAGACACAACAATTCCAACATCTGATGTCAAAACAATTCGTTTGGGTAAGCTCGATTCATCATCTGAGAAGCACGGCCTGTGGAAAATTATATTTTCGAACCCATCGCCACCCATTGCTTTACTCAGGAAGTCAAGAGATCTCAAGAAGATTTCTCAATTCGCCAACTTGAACATCACAAATGATTGGACTCCTAGACAGGCAGATTACTTCAAGGAATTAAAGAAGGAGGTTGAGCAGAGAAAGGGGGATGGTGAAAATATAACAATAAAATTTTTCTCTGGTGTTCCTAAGATCGTGAATGCTTCAAACTAGTACCTCCCAATTACAGTGATTCCACACTTGTATGCTATTATCAGAACGTTCGCGGACTAAACTCTAAGACTCATGACTTTTATTTGTCCGTATTGTGTGGTGATTGTGATATTGTGTGTTTGAGTGAAACATGGCTTGCCGGTGAAGTTGCTGATTCGGAAATTTTTCCACATAACTATGATGTGTTTAGGCATGACAGGGATAGAGTGGCTACGAACACGGCAGCAGGGGGAGGTGCCCTTTTGGCGTTCCGTAGTGAGTTGCATGCTCGGAGAGTGGACCTTTCACTGTTACACCAGTTGGTACCGGCTGTTGATGTAGTTGGTTGTATGATAAAGTTGAAATCAAGGAATTTGCTGGTGGTTGGAGTGTATATTCCAACGATTCTGCAGTATTCGGAAAAAATTGAAGGTCCTGCTGCACAGTGAATATAAGAACTTTATTCGGCATTCGGAACATACAATGAGAACTCAGCCTGATAGATTTTGGCAGTTTATTAATGATAAGAGAGGTAATTCTCGGATACCAGGAAGAATGACACTGGTTCCCAAATTGTGGATGGAACGAAGAACATAGTCGGAGCATTTGGTTCCTACTTCAGCAGCGTGTTTGATGATGTGGACGCGTGAGCGACGTCCACTTCCAGGAGACATTTCAATCGAATGTTTCGGTCAATTCAATTACGGAGGAGCAGATATTGAGAGCTGTGAAGAAGTTGGGAGGTAAAGCGACGGCTGGACCAGATGGCGTGCCGAGTTATTTGGTAAAAGATTGTATTGGTGCATTGCTGATTCCCTTGCAACATATTTACAGTCTAATCTTGAGAACTGGGGTATACCCTGACGTGTGGAAGCTTGCCAAGGTTATTCCTGTATTGAAGAAAGGAGATCGATCACTGATTGAAAACTATAGGCCAATATCTTTGTTGTGCAACTTTCTAAGGTTTTCGAAATTTTTTGTGCAACGAAATCTATCCAGTTGTGAAACATCTAATAAATATTGAGCAGCACGGGTTCATGACCGGAAGGTCTTGTATTAGCAACCTGGTCTGTTTTTCAGAGTTTTTAATTCGAAATCTGGATGGAGGTCATCAAGTGGATGTGATGTTTGCTGATTTTCAGAAGGCTTTTGATAAGATAAGCCACAAGGTCCTCATTGAAAAGCTCAGATCGAAATATGGCTTCTCGGATTCATTGGTGGCAGTATGAGTCCTACCTATTCAACCGTCGCCAGTATGTTCACGTGGGGGGCTCCCGATCAGAAGAGTATACCTCAACATCTGGTATTCCTCAAGGTTCTAATCTCGGCCCACTGTTGTTTATACTCTTCATAAATGATATTATTGATGTGATAGAAAGTGAAAAGCTTGTCTTTGCTGATGACGTAAAGATTTTTCGCAAGATATATAGCTTGGATGACTGCGGTAGACTTCAGAACGATATTGAAAGACTGAGTGAGTGGTGTGACGTTAACAGACTCAGCCTTAATATAGACAAATGTAATATCATGTCTTTCACGAGGAGTAAGCAGCCTTCATGTCTCCCTATTCAGGGGACAGCAAGCTATTGGCAAGGGTGGCTGAAGTGAGAGATCTGGGTGTGATTTTCGATAGTGCTCTCACATTCGTTCCCCACATCGATCAGTTGGTCCTTTCGGTTTCGAGGACTTATGGTTTCATAATTCGCAGTTGTGGATGCTTCATTGATTCAGCAACATATTTATGCCTTTTCAAGGCATTTATACGAAGTAGGTTGGAGTATGGATCTGTGTGTGATTGGAATCCTCTTTACAGCTGCCATAAACAGCGCATTGAATCAGTACAGAAACGTTTTTTAAAATATCTGTCTGGAGGGAAGATGGCGTGTACCCCGCGAGAGGCTCCGATTATGGATTGATGTTGGAGAGATTTGGTTTGTCCTCTTTGGATGTTGGACGCAAGATATTGGCTGTGAAGCTTTTATACCATATTTTTAAATAACATAATTGATAGTCCCTCAATTCTGGCTATGCTTAACTTCACAGTGAGGAGACCAGGCTCCCGATCTCAGGACCTTTTTTATTTACGTACACCTAGAACCAATCTGTTGTTGCAGTCTCCAGTTGAATTTATGTGCCGTACCTTCAATCCTTTATCTACTGTTTGTGATGTGAACTTGATCGTTGTCGTGTATTGTGGACTTACTCTCATCGCACTGTGGTGTTTGAGGTGCATATGATTCAATTTTTTTTCCTGCACTATGTTTCACTTTTGAAATCAATTTATTAATTTCTGTTTGTTATGGGCTTTTTTTGTAGATATGATGTAATACTGAATAATTTCCTGTAATTGGGATTTTTCCTGTAGGAAATAAAAGCTATTATTTATTATTATTATTATAAGTTGTGGACGATGTAGAAGTCGAATCGAATCATGTCGCTTCCAACCGACTGAGCGCGGTCCCGATCAAAGGAAGTCGAATCGAATCATTCAGTCTGGACGTGTCGACTGTCGAATGGGCCGAATGGGTCAGTTGCATTCAAAGCGCTGCGTATTCACATGCCGTCGGATTCGGATTTGAACTGAATTTCTCCCGCGTTCCGGCTCCGTGACGAAGACGTTCTTGTTGAAGGGTGATCTAGAATTTATCAGTGAAATGGAGTGGACGGATGAACAAACTCTAAATTTTATTGAATTGTATCGTCTCCGTCCACAATTGTGGGATAGTACGAATACGTGTTATAAAAATAGGAATCGAAGACACGATTCACTGAATGAAATTTTACATATGCAGTTCAGTCTAACATACAATTTCGATAAACTCAGTATACTGATTATGTTTTCTCTCTAAATTGAACTTCCTTTCACTTTCAATGCTCGCTCACAACTGAGTCGAACCGTTTATCGTTCGACACGTCCACACCGATTGTCGAATCGAACGTGTCGCCCCGAACGTGTCGAATGATGTCGTTCGGCATAGTGTGGATGCGACTGTACGGTTTTTGCAGCGCACCTGAAAATAGCTGATTTTGGTACTCATATTTATTATCATTGAAGTTATAGTAGGTTTCCTTAATTTTCTCGGGTGAAAAGTATAGCCTATGTTACTCAGGGATGGTGTAGCATTCTAAGGGTGAAAGAATTATTGAAATCGGTCTAGTAGCTTATGAGTTAACTCGTATCAATCCCACAAACCCACAAACATACAAATCTTTCCTCTTTATAATATTAGTATAGATTTACTTAACAGGTTTGAAAGTCAGGTTGTTGGAATAAAACCACCTTTCAGACCATTGCCGACATGTTTCGATTTTATTCTAAAATCTTCTTCAGGGCTCTTAAATGAATAACAAGATTTTTTAATCAATAGCACTTATAAATAAACTATGTTGGAACATGAAATGGGACAATACATCAGTACAACAAATGAATAAATAATCACATTAATATCTGCATATTACAATGCATAGACAAATTTCAAATCGAAAATACGAAAATTGAGAGAAACATTGAATTTAATTCAGCTCAACATACAGGTACTTGATTTAACATTAAAAAGGGGGGAAAAACAGTTACTTACAGTCTTTTTGTGGTTTTATAGTCAAAATCATGAAAGCTATTAATTATACAACACTCTTGGACAAAATCAAACGAGAACAACCTGACCTTCAACCCTGTTAAGTAAATTAGTTATCAATAACAAAGGTCTCAAACCAAAAACTCATTAGGTATCATGTTTTTGCGTCATATGGATGACTGACTCTATGCGAATATTATAAAAATGTTGTAACGGAGAATTAGGTATATATACCTATCACTGCTTACAACTACTGAACCATATAGTATTGGAGAATTTATAAATATCTCAGTTTAATTGTTTCTGATTTGTTGCTGAAATTTTTTTTTCCTGTTATTTAACTATAGGTATTATATATGTGTATATTGTTGATACTATTTCTCAAGATGTATATGCACTCTTAGTGAAATAAAGATTATTATTATTATTATTATATACAAGGTGTTTCATCATAAACTGGACAAACATATATTTTCGTGTAGAAGACATCGGGAGAATCATTTTTGCCCTATACAATATATCCCGTTTTCGAAGCATAAGCGCGATACAGGGTGTCAAACATCATTTTTGAGCAAGATTCTTATGGGTGTGGTCAGTTATGTATAACACTTAAAGTAACGGTTTTTGTTCGAATCTCACTATTTTTGCGTCCTCTAATCAGAAAAGTTGACGAACTCCGAAAAAAAATTACAAAATGGCGGAAGATCTGCAATGTTCCATTTTTTTTGCGGTTGTCAAATTGACTTTTATTTTCTGAATGAACACAATTTTCTGAGAATTTCTATGAAACATTTTTTTCAAAAATCGAACACAATTTTTTTTTATATGTCCACAGCGATGGAAAAATTTCACTCGAAATGAATGAAATTTTGTACAATTGTACTTCTTGAATTATCAATCACGAATATGAAAACAGAATTGTAAAATATCGAACGGTTTCGTTACTACAGTCTTTTAAAAATGTTTCTTTCAGACCTCTGAAATAATGAAAAAAAAATGTTTTGGGGTCTAGAGTCAAAATAATTGAATTATTGGCATGTCCAAACATTCTAGATGAATTTATAAAAAAAATCAGTAAAACTTAGTTGGGACTCGAACCGACGTAGGTATTAAATAGGGAAATGGCACTGTTCTAAGGATAATAATATTCGTTGCCAGACAACAGTAGTAAGTAGTTCGTAGAGTTTGACTACTGGCTAAATTATATTCACTGAAATTCAAATACCAGTCAAACTCTATGAACTAGGAACTACCGTTGCCTGGCAACGAATATTATTATCCTTAGAACAGTGCCATTTCCCTATTTAATACCTACGTCGTTTCGAGTCCCAACTAAGTTTCACTAATTTTTTTTGTATAAATTCATCTGGAATGTTTGTACTTGCCAATAATTTGATTAGGTTGACTCTAGAACTCAAACCAAATTTTTTCTCATTATTTTAGAGGTCCGAACGAAACATTTGAATGACTGTAGTAACGAAACCATTCGATATTTTACAATTCTGTTTTCATATTTGTTATTGATAATTCAAGAAGTACAATTGTACAAAATTTCATCCATTTCGAGTGAAATTTTTTTATCGCTGTAGACATGTAAAAATAAAATTGTGTTCGATTTTTGAAAACTTTTTTTACGGAAATTAATAGAAAATTGTGTTCATTCAGAAAATAAAAGTCAATTTGACAACCGCAAAAAAAATTTGGAACATTGCAGGTCTTCTGCCATTTTGTGAATTTTTTTTCGGAGTTCGTCAACTTTTCTGAATAGAGGACCCAAAAATACTGAGATTTGACCAAAAACCGTTACTTTAAGTGTTATACATAACCGACCACACTCATAAGAATCTTGCTCAAAAATGACGTTTGACACCCTGTATCTCGCTTATGCTTCGAAAACGGGATATATTGTATAAGGCAAAAATGATTCTCCCGATGTCTTCTACACGAAAATATATGTTTGTCCAGTTTATGATGAAACACCCTGTAAGTATATGTTGTTGACACTATTTCTCAAGATGTATAATTATGCATTCTGAGTGAAATAAAGATTATTATTATTATTATATACAGGGTGTTTCATCATATATTTTCGTGTAGAAGACATCGGGAGAATCATTTTTGCCCTATACAATATATCCTGTTTTCGAAGCATAAGCGCGATACAGGGTGTCAAACGTCATTTTTGAACAAGATTCTTATGAGTGTGGTCAGTTATGTATAACACTTAAAGTGACGGTTTTTGTTTGAATCTCACTATTTTTGCGTCCTCTAATCAGAAAAGTTGACGAACTCCGAAAAAAAATTTACAAAATGGCGGAAGACCTGCAATGTTCCATTTTTTTGCGGTGGTCAAATTGACTTTTTTTTTCTGAATGAACACAATTTTCTGAGAATTTCTATGAAAATTTTTCTCAAAAATCGAACACAAATTTTTTTTTATATTTCCACAGCGATGGAAAAATTTCACTCGAAATGAATGAAATTTTGTACAATTGTACTGCTTGAATTATCAATCACGAATATGAAAACAGAATTGTAAAATATCGAACGGTTTCGTTACTACAGTCATTCGAATGTTTCTTTCAGAACTCTGAAATAATGAAAAAAAAATTTTTTTGAGTTCTAGAGTCAAAATAATTGAATTATTGGCATGTCCAAACATTCTAGATGAATTTATAAAAAAAATCAGTAAAACTTAGTTGGGACTCGAACCGACGTAGGTATTAAATAGGGAAATGGCACTGTTCTAAGGATAATAATATTCGTTGCCAGACAACAGTAGTTAGTAGTTCGTAGAGTTTGACTACTGGCTAAATTATTTTCACTGAAATTCAAATACCAGTCAATCTCTATGAACTAGGAACTACCGTTGCCTGGCAACGTCGGTTCGAGTCCCAACTAAGTTTTACTGATTTTTATAAATTCATCTAGAATGTTTGGACATGCCAATAATTCGATTATTTTGACTCTAGAACTCAAAACAATTTTTTTAATTATTTCAGAGGTGTGAAAGAAACATTTGAATGATTGTAAGTAGTAACGAAACCGTTCGATATTTTACAATTCTGTTTTCATATTCGTGATTGATAATTCAAGAAGTACAATTGTTCAAAATTTCATTCATTTCGAGTGAAATTTTTTCATCGCTGTAGACATGTAAAAAAAATTTGTGTTCGATTTTTGAAAAAAAAATTTTCACAGAAATTCTCAGAAAATTGTGTTCATTCAGAAAATAAAAGTCAATTTGACCACCGCAAAAAAAATTGGAACATTGCAGGTCTTCCGCCATTTTGTAAATTTTTTTTCGGAGTTCGTGAACTTTTCTGAATAGAAGACCCAAACATACTGAGATTTGACCAAAAACCGTCACTTTAAGTGTTAAACATAACTGACCACAGTCATAAGAATCTTGCTCAAAAATGACGTTTGACACCCTGTATCTCGCTTATGCTTCGAAAACGGGATATAGTGTATAAGGCAAAAATGATTCTCCCGATGTCTTCTACACGAAAATATATGTTTGTCCGGTTTATGATGAAACACCCTGTATAATACTGAAGAGTAATCCTAAGAATTATCTACGAATAATCGTTCTGGGGTTGAGGAAGAAGCTATAAATAATACAGTTATTTTCCATCATCGAAACACCTCAATTTTTTATCTTGCATTTAAAAAAAAATTCTCCGTGACTTCTAAAAATAATTTTTCTCCTACACTTGTTGAAAAGATAGAGAACTTCCCGAATACAGATTCTGCAATTTTCCTTCGTCAGTAAACATCAGAGATAATAGCTTGGTACCATTAGTTCTTCGGCAGAATCATTAATTACAAAACTACTTTGCCAAATTAGATTCGCTTTGGAAAGATGGGCATTACATTCAGCTCAGCATTTACAAATGACCACTATTCAGTTTGATGTGTTACGGTCAACTTTTAAAACATCTAGGCCCTTGGGAAACCGGCCACAAAGCACGAACGGTTAGGAAGAACCTTTATCTCAACGCAGTAGATGAAAACTGGAGCATGTTCATAATTCATTGCTAAACGGGAGAAATATCGAACGGGTCCCGATAGGGTTCTAAAACGGTAGAGTGCTCCGTAGGTCTCCGTCCGTAATGAACTGATTTCGATTATCGAAATATCCAATAAATTCTATATCTATTAATATGAATTTTTTGAACCTTTCCTCAAGTTTCTTACCAACATTTTTGTACGCTCGTTATACGGGGTCTTTATAAATAGAGCAAGAGCCCGTGAACCCCAGACCTTCGTTATTTTATAAAAGCTGAAAACTTGTCTACGCATGCTCCCAACACATGTGAGAACGATGGACCATTATGAAGTTCGGGTTACCCTGGCTTGGCAGGTAAACGGTATTAAAGGGGTGTAAAATACTGATCTAGTTTCGTCATTTTATAAAGTATGATTTTTTGATATGACCTTCAGAATATCATTAAAATTCACGTCATTAATTGCCAGACACTTACTATAGTGGCAACCCCTTGCCAGACACCCTTAATGTTCATTAAATTATATGTAATTATACTTATAGTGTAAAAGCTGATTTTTATATATAATACTTGGGTAATAATTAGATAATGTTTCCTCATTAGCCAGACATTTTTGACAGTTCCAACCCTTGCCAGACAAGCTTCTAGTTTAGCTGCAGGTGCGAGCGCGAGACAGTATATGTATATGAGTGGGTGCGAGTAGACGGCATGATTATAATGACTTATGCAAATAAACTTTCTTGGTTTTTTGAATTCATATAACTTATCATTAAGTGAATCTCAAAAACATATGAAGAAAAGACATTCGATGCTACAACTGAATTAAATTGTTAATAGAATCAATTAAAATTTTTTACAATTTTATTCAGTTGTAACATCGAATGTCTTTTCTTCAGATGTTTTTGAGATTCACTTAAATAATAAGTTATATAAATCTGTACCAAAAAATGTATTCGCATAAGTCATTATAATCATGGCGTCTTACTAGCCCAGTCAAATAAGGATTTCACCTCGGAATGAAAGAGATAATAAGCTGAAAATTGGTATGAACCATTGTATTGTCATTCTAAATGTTGTCTCAAAAGTCACGAATGCTATCGTGCCGGCGTCTTAAGATATTGAAGGTCAAAGGTCATAAAAATCGGTTTTTTGCGAATATCTGCCTTCCTATTGCTTAAATGAGATTTGCAGTTATTATGAAAGTTGTAGACTATAAAATTGTCTACAACTTTTGTTTGAACTTTTTTTTCATACGACCAACCGTTTTTGGGGTAGAGCGCGAAGAGTGCGCAGCGTACAGTCATATATGGCCTAATGCAGGGTCAAGCGTGAGTTACGGTTAGCAGTTCGTTGTATAAAGTCAATTATTCACTTAACAATTATAATTATTAAGCAATGCCCATTATTTATGTTCTATTTGTTAATTATTTACATTTAATTAAAATAAGTAATTAAATTATTTATATATAATTATTATTTTGCTATAGAATATTATTAATTCTGGATTATATATTTCAATATATTTTATATTAAAAAGTAAGGGAATATATTTCACAAATATCTTTATTTATCATTTAATATGGCATATTGATTTTTTAATTATAATAAAATTGTGAAAGAAAGCTAATTATCTTCTTCTTCTTCGTCGTCTTCTCCTTGTTGTCGCTCCAAAAAGTTCAGTTCATTGTCATCATCCTCATCATCGGTCATATTCATCTCCAAACCTTCCAGAATTTCAGGCTCATATGTGCTTTCTTCATCGGGATTACTTGGATTTAGTGAAGCGTTGAGGCAAGCTTGTCCATTGCACTGGCCACAAGCTGAAGAACATAGTAGCCCTGACTTTCTGCATCCACAGCGGGAACCACAACCATTTTTGCAATTGCAAAATATAACGTTTAGTAGTTCGGCTGTGCTGGAGGTAGTAACGTTCTTATGGGCTCCAGGATTTCATTTTCGAGCATCCAGCCCCATTCTTGAGGTTCTATTTCTTCCCTAACCACGTTTGAATCTGGTAGTAGACACGATTGATATGTTGACGAGCTTACACTTGTTGGTGGAAGTGTTGACAATTGTACAGGTTTATTAGTTTTTCGTTAATTGATGAATTGCGTGTAGCGGAAATGGTCAATGTGTCCTCAGATTTTGGAGCATTATACAGGGTGACTGGTGACGTATGGGACAACGGCTAACTGGAGATAGAGGACCTCAAACTGAATGAGGATTGGGGGTTTAAATGTCCTATAAGGCTATTAGTTTCAGAGATACAGGGTGCTTTTTGCAAAAGTGCTAAAACTATAAACTCCCATATCTTCGTCAATATGGCAAATTTTTCGCTGATATTTGGAAAGCTTGTTACTATACATATTCTTCATCAGATCGAGAAGAAAAATTCCCAAAAATTGCAGGTCCGTATTCAAAAATTTCATTTCCGTGTCAGGTTAGAAATATCACTCGGTATATGAGATAAAAAAATTGAATTGGAAAATTGGAATCTTCAAGAAACACTGAGTAAAAATCTGTTTTTAGTTTGAATGGCACAAATTTTTTATAGTTTTTATGATATGTTGAAAGTCGAATATTACAATTTATTCATATTGAATTCAAGAAACATACTATTCCTGATAGAAAAAACACTGAATTTGAGATGCCTAAATAATCCTGACGCATTTTGAATATCCCTTCACATCTTGAACTCCTGTTTTATTAATTTTTTATCAATATTATAGGAAAAATTAAAAAAACAATAGATATACAAAGAGAGGAACAGTAGCACATTATGATTCATACAAAAATCAAATAAACAAATGCTCGATATGCGAGAGCCATTCCCCTCACACACTTAATGACTCTTTTGAACAATTGAAGTACTTTTCATATCCACAAGATGAAAAATTATACTCTTGATAGAACAGAAACACTGGATTTCAGCTCGAGAAAAGTTTGACTTTCTTCTCAGAACCCCTGAACAATAATCCATCTGGAACTTATGTTTTCAACAAAATTTATTCTTCAATGAAATAATGTATGAATTTTGAGGACTTATTTTCCTCTGATATGTACTTAGGTGTAGCAACTTCATCTTCTTTTAGAAGCATATGAATTTCTTTAATGCAAACAGAATATTAGGGAGACAAGTGATTTTCTAGAATAACAGGTTTATTATTCATTATAAATAAAATACATCCTACTACACAGAGTAGGCTTATTTCAAAAAATGACGTTTATATTCATACATTCATTGATTGGGAATTGTGTCGTTTGTTTATCTACTGAAAATGCCTTCAATATTCACGAATGAAGAATATGTAGATGATACTTGTTTTTGGATTGCGCAAAATGAACGGATATAAATTTGGTCTCAGAATAATCCTCATCTCAAAAGAGAAAGAAATCATTAGAGTTCAAGAGAGCCAATAAATGCGTTGAAGCAAATTGCTCTGATTTCGAGCATTTGCTTAGTTGTTTTCTCATGAATCATTGCATTGTTTAATAGAAGAATAAATTTTGTTGAAAGAATAAGTATCAGATGGATTATTGTTCAGGCGTTCTGAGAAGAAAGTCCAACTTTTCTCGAGCTGAAATCTAGTGTTACTGTTCTATCAAGAGTAATTTTTCATCTTGTGGATATGAAACGTACTTCAATTGTTCAAAAGAGCTAATAAGTGTTTGAGGGGAATGGCTCTCGCATATCAGGCATTTGTTTATTTGATTTTTTTATGAACCATATTATGTGCTACTGTTAATCTTTTTGTGTTTGTATTGTTTTTTGAGTTTTTCTTATAATATTGATAGAAAATTTAATGAAAAAGTATTTCAAGATGTGAAAGAATATTCAAAATGCGTCAGGATTATTTAAGCATCTCAAATTCAGTGTTTTTTCTTTCAGGAATAGTGTGTTTTTTGAATTCAATATGAAAAAATTTTAATATTCGACTTTCAACATATCATAAAAACTTTAAAAAATTTGTGCCATTAAAACTAAAAACAGATTTCTACTCAGTGTTTCTTGCAGATTCCAATTTCCCAATTTAATTTTTTTTATTTCATATACCGAGTGATATTTCCCACCTGACACGGAAATTGAAATTTTTGAATACGGACCTGCAATTTTTGGGATTTTTTTTTGTCGATCTGATGGAGAATATGTATATTAACAAGCTTGCCAAATATCAGCGAAAAATTTGCCATATTGACGAAGATATGGCAGTTATAGTTTTAGCACTTTTGCAAAAAACACCCTGTATTTCTGAAACTAATAGCCTTATGGGACATTTAAACCCCCAATCCTCATTCAGTTTGAGGTCCTCTATCTCCAGTTAGCCGTTGTCCCTTACGTCACCAGTCACCCTGTATAATGCCAACAAGATGCGCACTCCATTTTCAAATAATGTTTGTTCCGGGCAGTTTTCTTGTTGAAATACTTCCACCAGTTCATCCAAATTGGGAACTTTCTTCAATGCTCTAGTAAAAGTTTTTTTTCCTTTTTTAAATAGCGCAGAAGTCGTGTCACAGCCACTAAATGCGTGTAAAAATAAAATGTGTTTTTTTAGTACGAGGATATTGGTTAAAACTTTCAGAAGAGTATATTTGTGTTTTGACATTGCCTTTGCCAACTTTTTTGAAGAAAATTTCCTGTTGATGGGATTGAGTACGTCCAATTAAAATAACGAGAAAATCAATAGGTATCTTCTCCTATGATGACAGCAGTCTTTTATTTTTTTTATTTAATTACTTATTTTAATTAGATATAAATAATTAATAATTAGTACATAATTAAAGGGCATTGTTTAATATTTATAATGGTTAGGTAATAATTGACTTTATACAACGAACTGCTAACCGTAACTCACGCTTGACCCTGCATTAGGTCATATATGACTGTACGCTGCGCACTCTTCGCGCTCTACCCCAAAAACGGTTGGTCGTATGAAAAAAAAGTTCAAACAAAAGTTGTAGACAATTTTATAGTCTACAACTTTCATAATAACTGCAAATCTCATTTAAGCAATAGGAAGGCAGATATTCGCAAAAAAACGATTTTTATGACCTTTGACCTTCAATATCTTAAGACGCCGGCACGATAGCATTTGTGACTTTTGAGACAACATTTAGAATGAGAAAACAAAGGTTCATACCAATGTTCAGCTTATTATCTTTCATTCCGAGGTTGGCCCCCTTTTTCATCTTATTTGACTGGGCTATACTCGCACTCACTCATATATGCTGTCTCGCGCTCGCACTGCAGCTAAACTACAAGCTTGTCTGTCAAAGAGTTGGCACCATCAAAAATGTCTGTCTAATGAGAAAACATTATCTAATTATAACCCAAGTATTATATATAAAAATCAGCTTTTATACTATAACGTAAGTAGAATTACATATAATTTAATGAACATTAAGGGTGTCTGGCAAGGGGTTGCCACTATAGTAAGTGTCTGGCAATTAATGACGTGAATTTTAATGATATTCTGAAGGTAATATCAAAAAATCACACTTTATAAAATGACGAAACTAGATCAGTATTTTACACCCCTTTAATACCGTTTACCTGCCAAAGCCAGGGTGATCCGAACTTCATAATGGTCCATCGTTCTCACCTGTGTTGGGAGCATGCGTAGACAAGTTTTCAGCTTTTATAAAATAACGAAGGTCTGGTGTTCACGGGCTCTTAGACTAAAATGATTGTAACAGCGCAGTTGGCTTTGAATTATGTTTATTTTGCTGCTTCTTATGCAAACTCAACACATTAATCAAATCTCTCTCTATTTTTATTTCTATCTATCTTTGACATTGATAATTCCAGCCACATAATTCGACACCCTAACCTGCGTAACAGAGTAATATAAATAAATAAATAATCCAAAGCCAACTACGCTGTTAGAATCATTTATAGAGACCCTGTACTTAAACGAGTGCTATGTGTTTTTAACCCAAGGTCTGTAATTTTCGAATTTCGAGCCGAATATGGTCTCAAACTCCCTCTTAGCGAATGCGTGCTCAAATTCAATTCTTTCAATTCTGTCCTTGGGACCGTACGTCCGGCCGTAAAGGCGATAACTTTCGAAGGGCTTTCCTAGTGACTTGAGATTTTCAGGATGAGTTCGGCTCGCAAATGCAGCGGTTAAGTTCGTTAACCAGCCAAATCATACATGGCGTTCCATAAAATATGTCCATTGAAAAATTTTGTTCCTCGATATCTCAGACAAAACGAAACCAATTGATTTGAAATTTTGAGGCCACAATTAGGGATTGCAAATTTACCGAATTTCAGTTTACCGGTAATTCGGTAATTATTTTCAAAATTACCGATTTACCAGTATTTACCGGTTTTTTCTTACCGAAAAAAATTAACCCACAGAATGAAAAACAAAACTTTATTTCATTCTTAATCAATAATGAACACAGGAAAGTGAAACTCTAGGTAAACTCAAAGAAAATAATATGCCAGTAAAACTCGAAATAGTCTATATAATAAAAAAATATCAGTCATTTCTTACTTAATCTTTCGATTTTTTTTTGTTTTATAAAAAAGGCCTTAAGAAAACGCAGTTTATCAAGACTGTTATCCTCAGAGTATAAAGTAAACGTAGAGTTGCCAGTAGAGGTACAGATAAGTCTGTTAGTTTGGCAACATTGCATGTTAGTTTTCAGTTTCTTGATGCGTTGTGTTTACATTTCCATTTCGATTTGTCGTTCATAAACTGAATTATTTCAATGATTTGGTGGCAGTTTTTTGTTGCTTAAGGCTATTCCGTTAATTATAGCTAGGCTAGGGCAAAATTACAAAAATGTTGTATTATACCTATTCAGGAATAAGAGAAATGCAAATCTAACTAATTGTTTATTTTACCCCAGTGAGGCAGTGAAATGCTTTCCGTCTCACTATTATCCTTGGTTGATTACAATGCAGTACTATTCAAGGGAAGGTGCATCTCTTTGTTTATTTCTTACTCTGAGGTGTTATCACTTAGCCGCGCCCTAATCTTAGTGCAAAGTGTTTTTGCCGCAGAAAAATCTCTTTCGGACTTCACACTAGTAGGCCGAGTTGTCATTAGTGCTGCGATAACCATTTTCAAGTATTTCCCCTGAATCCCCTTCTCCCGAAAATATTGCATTTCGGTTTTCACACACTGCTGACCATTGATAAACGTAGCCTGATGTCTTATGATTGGAAGGGTACTGTTTATTTCAATTTTGTTTCTGATCGCTAATTGAAGCTTTTCTTCAATGGACAATGCAGCATTATTCGATTTGGATGTTGTCAGCTTATCATTTTTTACCGAAATTACCGGTTAAAGGTGCCGGTTTCTTCGTCGGTAATTTGAAGAACTTTTAAGGCGGTAAATCGGTTAACCGGTAAATCGGTAAACCGGTTTGCAATCCCTACCCACAATTTTGTGGACATAGTGTTGATAAAATCATAGAAAATTCAATTGGAATAACGAAGAAGAAATCTTATATTTCCATAACAATATATCCGATTCGAGTGAAATTTATTTTGCGAATATTGATATACTGAATGTTCATGCAAAATTTCAAAAAGATGGCATCATCTGTACCGGTAGAATTCAATTTTTTAATAGTTATAAAACATTTTGGATCTAATAAGCTATGAGAATTACCTTAGTTACTGTTAGTGATTGATGTCAAAACGAGAATAATTGAAATTTCAAATAGATTTTGGTTTGAATTATTAAATTTGGCCTGTAAATAGTAAATATTGGTAGATAAACTTAAATTGTCGTTTCTCTATTTACAGGTAAATATGCTTTAATGTTGATTGAATTTGAGTTTTAAATAAAAACTCTATTTACAGAGCAACACTTGGAGTTTTCTTACCAAATCAATATTCAAAAATCATATTATAAAACGACAATTTCGTTTATTATTCTCAACTGGATACCACACTAATGGAAAAGTTGAAGGTTCAATTCACTATTAGTACAGCAGATGATGGAAAAGCAAACGTTTTATGCATAAGCTCCATTACAACTGAAGATGGTATAAGCTACAAAGTTCCAAAAGAGTTTCAAAAAGCAGAGCTACATACATGTATTACATCCACATCGGTCTATACAAATATAAAAAATACATTGAAAAGAAGAAACCAAAAAAGGAATGTATACATCAGGATAACTGAAGATATAAAGCAAGCCTATTGGGATACTGATGGAAATGTTATGATTGGAGGCCAATACCCAGAAGAAATCATAGGTGATCAGCATGATGAATCGAATATAACTGAAAAATCAATTACAGATCAGGTGGTAAAGGCATTGGAATCCATGATCCGTAATAAAAACTACAGTGAGAGACCCAATTTGAGGACATCGTCTGTGAAATTCGTATTGGAAAAATTTAATGGAAAGGGCAACGTTCATGAATGGCTCAATTCTTTCGAAAAAGAATGCTCAAGATGGGAAATCATGAAGGATGAAGAGAAAATTGAAATTTTAAGAGATTTTCTTGAAAAATCCTGTCTGGATTGGTATAGTGCAATGATAATAAAACACAGTCTACAATCTAGTTGGGAAATCTGGAGAGATAGCTTCAAAGCATCATATGCAAACAAAGGATGGCAAAATAGCAGGTATGCATTGTCTTTTAAATATCAAGCTGGATCATTATTAGACTATGCAGTAAAAAAAGAAAGGTTATTGCTGGAGGCTAGAAATATAAAGGATCAAGGTATATTGATTGATATCATAGTAGCAGGTTTACCAGATTATATTGCTGAAAAAATCGATAGAGAGGAGATGCTGGAAACAAAATATCTATTTAACGAGCTTGGAAAATTAGAATACCTTGTTACAAAAAAAAATTTCAGGAAAGAAGGAAGTTTCAAAGAGAAAACTGATGAAAAAAAGCCTTGTAGTATCTGCAAAGATTTGAAAAATAAAAGTCTGTACCATTCAGAATCCAGTTGCTGGTTCAGATCCAAAAATGAACCGGTGCAAAGAAAAAATTATGGATTCAAGAATATTAATAATACAGTAATTGAAGCTGAAATACATTCCCATTCAAAAAAACAACTAATACACCACTAATAAAAATCAAACTGCTACTTGAAGATAAATTGGAAATAATTGGAGTATATGATTCAGGATCTAATGTTTCTATAATAAATTCCAAATTATTGAAGCTGAAAAGGACAGAAATCAATATTTTCAATAATCCAATTTAGTAACCATTAGTGGTGTTAAGAAAACGAGCGGTTTGACAACTTTGAAAATAAAAATATTTGAAATTGAAAAGAAAGTCGATGTCTACATTGTGGAAGATGATAATTTTCACTATGATTTCTTAGTTGGATTGGATTTGATAGAAACATTCAAACTGAATCAAGATGAAAATTTAAGAATATCACAAAAAAAGGACACACTTTCAGAAGAAGAAAATGAAATAATAGAAAGAGATCATCAAAATAGTGATGAAATAGAATATACATTTACAGACAGAAGCATCAAAGATGACTGCTTGGTGAATTTTAATGAACATGTTGAAGAAAAAATTTTGATATGAAAATGGATAATCTAACCTGCAATCAACAAGAAGAGATAGGAAAGTTGGTTGAAAAATATAAAACCATCTTTGCTAAAGATAAATATGACATAGGTACTGTAAAGGAATATGAAGCAAGAATTGACCTATTAACTGAGCAATACTGCAGTAAAAGACCATACAGATGTTCGATTGAAGATAAAATGGAAATTGAAGAACAAATCTCGAAACTACTAGATAGAAATTTAATAGAAGAATCCTATAGCCCTTTTGCAGCACCAGTCACCTTGGCCTTCAAAAAAGAAGAAGGAAAAAAATCGAGATTATGTATAGATTTTCGAGATCTGAACAAAATCGTTGTACCCCAGGCTCAACCGTTCCCGTTAATTGAAGACTTGATGATAAAAACAAGAAACTGTAAGTTTTTTACTACTCTAGATATTAACTCAGCATTTTGGTCTATTCCTCTGCGTGTGGAAGATAGAAAAAAAACCGGATTGTGACACAAGAAGGACATTACCAATGGACATGCTTACCTTTCGGATTAAAAACATCGCCAGCAATATTCCAGAGGATATTGAGTAATATATTGAGAAAAAATGAACTTACGAAATTCGCAGTAAATTATATAGATGATATTTTAATATTTTCAAAATCGTTTGGTGAACATATTGACCATCTATCACAATTATTGGAGGCCATAAAGAGAGAAGGTTTCAGATTGAAATTTACGAAATGTTCATTCGCATCGAATAGGGTTAAATATCTGGGCCATATAATTGAAAATAATTCAATTCGACCACTGAATGATAATCTCATCTCAATAAAGAATTTTGCTACTCCAAAAACACAAAAAAATATTAGACAGTTCTTGGGAAAAGTGAACTTTTATCATGAATACATTCCGGGAATTGCAATGATACTGGAACCCTTGCATAACCTTTTGAGAAAGAACCAAAAATTTGTCTGGTCTGAAGATTGCCAAAATTCATTCGAAAAAATAAAAACCATTTTATGCTCACAACCAGTGTTAGAAATATTTGATAAGGATTTACCAATAAATATATACACGGATGCATCAATAAAAGGAATCGGAGCTATATTAAAACAAATTCAACTCAATGGAAAAGAAAAACCAGTGGCCTATTTCTCAAAAAAACTGAATGAGTCGCAAAAGAGAAAAAAGGCGATATATTTAGAATGTCTTGCAATAAAAGAGGCAATAAATACTGGCAATACTGGTTATTAGGCAGATCATTCACAGTTTATAGTGACCATAAACCACTTGAAAATTTAAATTTAAAATCAAGAACTGACGAAGAATTAGGCGACTTAACATTCTACTTATCTCAATATGATTTCAAAATTAAATATGCTCCTGGAAAAGACAATGTAGAAGCGGATTGCTTAAGTAGAAACCCAGTTTTAAAATAAATGATAATGAAGAGGAACAATTGAAAATTGTAAATATTGTAAAACTAGAAGACATTCTTAAAGACCAAAATGGCAATGGAGAAATACAAAAGAAAATGAAGAACATAACTAAAAAACATGAAATATATTACAAAAAAAATAGAAGGAAGGACAAAATTATTCTTAGCGAAAAGTTCAGTATAAAATTAATAAAAAAGATACATGAAGATTTATGTCATATTGGTATCGAACAAATGCAAAGAACAATCAGTACAATATATACCGCGAAAAATTTGACGCGAAACATAAAGGAAGTCTGCAGAAACTGTGAAATTTGTATTAAAAATAAATCAAGAGGCCAAGAAAAATTTGGTCTTATGTCGCATTTAGGTCCAGCCACAAAGCCTTTCGAAATAATATCGATAGATACGATTGGAGGTTTTGGAGGTTCACGATCAACAAAGAAATATCTACATCTTTTAGTAGACCACTTCACAAGATATGCATTTATTATAACATCAAAAACACCAAATGCTAAAGACTTTATTAAGCTAGTAAGCCAAGTATCAGAAACAGAAGATGTGGATTATTGCTTACTGATCTAATAAGCTATGAGAATTACCTTAGTTACTGTTAGTGATTGATGTCAAAACGAGAATAATTGAAATTTCAAATAGATTTTGGTTGATTATTAAATTTGGCCTGTAAATAGTATAAATATTGGTAGATAAACTTAAATTGTCGTTTCTCTATTTACAGGTAAATATGCTTTAATGTTGATTGAATTTGAGTTTTAAATAAAATAAAAACTCTATTTACAGAGCAACACTTGGAGTTTTCTTACCAATCAATATTCAAAAATCATATTATATAGTGATTTCTACATATTTTATTTTTTGAATAACATCCAGAATATAATGCCGATCTTGCTGAGATTTTGCATTCAGATAATACTGAGCGTGAACCTACAAAAATTTTTGAGGCAATAGTATTATTGCTCCACCAATGAACGAGCGCTCATGAGCATTTGCTCAGGGCTTTTCTTGAATATTTTCTAATAGTGCAGGGTGCCCAGAATTGTTGATCCTTGAACTACAACTTTTCAACCCTGGGAGAAATGAATGGCACGTGGCGGTTATATTTTTCCCGAAAACTCATGATGCCGTTCGACCGAATTGCTCTATCTTTCTTGGGTTTTCGAGTTATTAGCCAAAATTCCTGTTTGTGCTTTGAACTCGAAACAAATATATTATAAAACATATTTTGATTGGCATTTAGAAGTTTTATCTGATTTGTTCCAAATGGTTACCTTCCTGACCAGTTACATAAACTTACATTTTTTCTTATAGAAATCATAATTCATTTATTAACTTTGGTTGAATAACTTATTTTTCCGCCGACCTCGAAATGAAAGGTGATTTTAATGTGTACGAAATAGATCATTAATGACCCATTTTAATTTTAAATTTTTTTGCTATTTTAATGTGCAATCCCTATGGCAACCGTTCACAAATTATTCAGAAGCACTACGAGAAATGTCAAAACTCTACTGGAACATAGATACATAGAAATTTCATCATGTCATATGTAGGTCTTGTGCCAAATGGGAATATAAAAATATAAATGTCTCAATTATGTAAAAAACAATGAGTCAAAATTTGTTAAAGTGGCATGTTATCATGCATATACTACCAGAAATTCGGAGACTCTGAACGTACCAATGCATAGAACATCAAAATTTGAGAATTCACCTTATTTTCGGTGCATTAAACTGTACAACCATCTTTCAGATTCAACAAAGACATTGAACGCGCGGAGTTTCGGGAGAGCGGTAAAGGAATTAATGTTGAAAAAATTCTATTACTTTACAGAGAAATTTTTAAATGATAATAATTGTCTGGTATAGATGTCGAAATGTTTTTTTTTATTTTTTATTGACTTGTCCTAAACATTGTTATATGTCCCACAGGATAAATAAATATTATTATTATTATTATTATATTTAAATCAAGAATTTATACAAAAATCATATTGAGATCGTCGGAAAAATCTTGTGATCAACTCGGTTATTAATCGAGCGACTAATGGTCTCAAGCTATTAACGCGTTCGCTCCGCTCACGCATTAAAATATCTCGACCATTAATCGCTGTCTTTAATAACCTAGTTGATTAAATAACTATTACTCTTCATTTTACTTTGGTTCGATTTCGAAGAATCGGCAATTATGAGAATTCGATCAATAATTGGCAGCACTATGGAAACATACGAAAATCATGAGAAATATGATATGCTTAAATGTTTTATTTTAGCGGATAATAATAGTACGGCGTTCCACCGTAAAGAATTGAGTTATTAATTATTCAACCACAGAATAATTATGATCATGCATAGAGAGATGTCATTCTGTGATTCGATCTGCGATATGTTACTAATTATGTATTTGTGAAACGAAAAAAGAACGGTGATTTTTTCAAGTAAAAATATGAGTAAAAAGGTTCGTTTCTGTAATTGATCCGGAAGAGAAAATCAGGTTAAGCTACTGAATTCCTATCAATAAAGTGCTTCTATAATGTTTATAATAATTATTTCAGGGAGAGCAGGATCAAGAGGAATTGTGTGAATGTCAATTTTCGCTTGCAAACTCGAAAACAAAAGAAGACAGAGCAATGCAGTTGACAGCATTATGAGTTTTTCGGGAAGCGGAATATCCTAATAGTTATTTTTGTATTAAGTGCGTAAAATGAGTGTTTTTTTCATGGCACATGAGAGTGTCAATTTTGGCCGAGACCGCAGGTCGAGGCCAAAAATTCACTCGAATGTGCCATGAAAACACGAATTTTATACGCACGAAATACAAACAACATTTTTTGTACAACTGCGAATGTGAATTTACATCGTCTGAAATACGTATAATCATTGAAGATAATGCTTTCAGTACAATATTTAAATGAATCCAGTGATCTTTCTGTGTCGTAACTATAGAAACAGTTTGTTGAAATTGTTTGAATCTTTGACAGTTTTTGCTCGTAGTTGCTTCAATTTCGAATTATTTTAAAGAAGATGGAAGTTGAACATGATAGTGGTAGTGATACCCCCGCAGACATGACTGAAGAAGCAAATACAATTGTATCTTAATATATGTTACCAGCCAAATCAAAGCTAATAATATGAAAAAACGAATAACCAATTTCGAGAATGGCGCAACAAGAACAACGTAAAAGAGGTTTCTGAAAAGGTACTCACATGCTATTTCGAGGAAAAATAAAAAATTTTTAAACCTTCCAAGTTATGGAGCTCAATGTTAAAAAAAAATCGAATGTCAAGGAAAATATTGATATAAGGAATTCATCTAAATTGGTCCCGCTTATTAAGAACAAAAGCGTCGGATACCGAGGAAAGAAATCTAAAGTGTTATGGAGTGATAATATCAATAAATTTTTCAGAGATGCTGATGACGAAACTAATTTACTTATAAGGTACAGATACAATCATAATTTTGTGAAATAAGTTTTAATTAAAATATTCATTATTTTTAAGTTGTTCTAATTTTAGTTATCAGCAGTGAAAAAAGACTTTTTTTAACGGTAAAAAAAGTCTTATAAAGTAAATTAGTTTCGTCATCAGCATCCCTGAGAAATTTATTGATATTATCCCTCCATAACACTTTAGATTCTTTCCTCGGTATTCGACGCGTTTGTTCTTAATAAGCGGGACCAATTTTGAAAAATTCCTTATATCAATATTTTCCTTGACATTCGATGTTTTTTAACATTGAGCTCCATAACTTGGAAGGTTTAAAAATTTTTTATTTTTCCTCGAAATAGCATGTCAGAAACCTTTTTCACGTTGTTCTTGTTGCGCCATTCTCGAAATTGGTTATATGTTTTCTCATATTATTAGCTTTGATTTGGCTGGTAACATATAAGATACAATTGTATTTGCTTCTTCAGCCATATCATGGGGGTATCACTACCACTATCATGTTCAACATTCATCTTCTTTAAAATAATTCGAAATTGAAACAACTACGAGCAAATACTGTCAAAGATTCAAACAATTTCAACAAACTGTTTCTATAGTTACGACACAGAAAGATCACTGGATTCATTTAATATTGTACTGAAAGCATTATCTTCAATGATTATATATTATATACGTATTTCAGACGATGTAAATTCACATTCACAGTTGTACAAAAAATGTTGTTTGTATTTCGTGCGTATAAAATTCGTGTTTTCATGGCACATTCGAGTGAATTTTTGGCCTCGACCTGCGGTCTCGGCCAAAATTGACACTCTCATGTGCCATGAAAAAAACACTCATTTTACGCACTTAATACAAAAATAACTATTTCTCTATCCTTCAACTCTTGGGTTGAAAAAATTTTGTTCAGGAATCATCAATTCGTTCGATTTGGCTGGGTCATATACTATAACTAATGCTTGAACTAAAACTTTTTGATCCTTAGAGATTTGAAGAAGCAAATAGATTAATTTTCGTTGAAAAACTCACAATTCCCTTAAATTGCTTCAATAATTCGACTTTTGCTTATATCTTCACTTTTGGTTGTGCAACTTTCAAACACAAAATTTTTCGATCACTATCTAGTGGAGTATATTCAGATGTTTTCGAAAGTTTTTCTTCATGGCTTATTATAAACTATTGTTTTCATGAGAAAATATAAGTTGTGGTTCAGCATATTCACATTTTTTCTCATGGAAACAAAAGTCTAATAAGACCTTTGGAGAATCGTTTTTACTTTCTGTTCTATAATTATATAACCAGTCATTCTTTGCTAGTGGCGCACTCTGATTTTTCAGGATACTTCCTCACTCAGCTGATAGTTATGAATAGGTACCATATTCTTTTAAATTAACAATTTATTTACAGGGAATAGGTCAGGTTTATTCAAACAAAACCACTTCTTAAAACATGTCCAACTAGTTTCAATCAGTATATACAAAGGAGACAGTTATCATTTTTTTTATTTTTGATATACATATGTACCGGGGTTTTCACTATAATTTGACCCCCCCTTTAACTTTGTTTCTGAAGGAAATACAAAAAAATGTGTAGTATAAAAGTTTCACGAAATCAACTGAGGTTTTTTGATATGAGTCCAGAAACTGAAATATATACAGGGTGACCAACATATTGATGGCAACTTCATTTTTTCAAATGGAACACCCTGTATATTTTTCCATATTTGGTTAGCTCTTTTTCCCCTGATTTCGAATATTTAACATTTGTTGGTCTATCTTTCTTATTCTTAGCACCACAGAGTTTCAAATTTCAATAACCATCTGGCATAGCGTTTTGGAAGTTCGTGAATATTCAAGTGGCCAATTTGATCTTTGATTGGTAATGGCGCACCCAATTTATGGCCACCAAATAGTCCCGATTCAACACAGTTGGACACGGTTTTATAGCCGTTCCTGAAGGAAAAAAATTACTTCAGCAATAATGACAATCAATGAAAGCGGAGAATAATATTAATGATATAAAATCAACCAATAATAAACCCATAATTCGGAACTAATCCCGTCAACGCACAAAGAATAATGATAATATTGTAATGATTTTTACCATACTACCATAGCTTATCATTTTTCATTGGTTAAGTAATTGTTTAGTATTCATTTTAAAATAATACTTTTAAGTAGATTGTTTGGATATAAAGAATTTCGTAGGTATTTCACATATGTTTTTTATTCTGTGTCATCATTTCAAAACTTTGAAACTCTGAAAATTGAAGAGACACATCCACATACGCATTTATATTCGGGATCAGGAGGAAATAGCCTATCAAAAAAAGGAAGAGTATACAGGACAGGGTGTCCCATTTGAAAAAATATAGTTGATTTCAATGTTGTTCACCCTGTATATCTTCCCATTGACGTTATTATAACTCCAAAAATGAGCATTTTCAGTAAACCCACTCTGCCGCTTGTAAAATGATTACAGATCTTGGCAGGTGGTTCTTAAAATTTAAAACTCTGTGGTTCTCAGAATAAAAGAAATAGACCAACATATGTTACATATTCGAAATCAGGGGAAGAAGAGCTAGCCAAACATGGAAAAATATACAGAGTGTTCCATTTGAAAAAATGAAGTTGCCATCAATATGTTGGTCACCCTGTATATATTTCAGTTTCTGGACTGATATCAAAAAACCTCAGTTGATTTCGTGAAACTTTTATACGAAACATTTTTTGTATCTCCTTTAGTAACAAAGTTAAAGGGGGGGTCAAATTATAGTGAAAAACCCGGTACTTTATTTCTTTGTTAGTGAAAATATTTTCAATTATTTGAATGAACGAATTATGGGTATAAACTTACAGCTAGATGGTGGTCTGAGTCATGAAATAAAAAAAAATTACAATAAATACACCTCGCTACACATAAAGAAAACCGCTGAAATGGAACAGACATACTGATTAAACATATTGAGTTCTGATATATTGGAAATTAATGCGCATGTTGATATGGATGTCTTATTATGAATAATTTCGATAAATGTTATTAATTAAATAATAATAAGCGGTGGTCAAGTTTTCTATGTCTGTTCTCTTATTGATAGATTTTTCGTCTTGTTTTATTGATATCATTTGATGCAGGAATCGTTTTTTCAAAATTCTTTGGTGTCCTAGTATTTTTATGGACTGGATGTTGAAGTCAAAAGTGTGAAGGGTATTTGAAACATGTTCAGCTAGCGAGCTAGCGCAGTGTTATTTCCCATTTTATTTTTTAACGGATTGAGTATGTTAAGGGCATCTCTTCGATGTTATGACATTCGGTTCTTTAGATAACAACTGGTTAGCCCTATATAAGTAGATTGACAATCTCTGCAAAATATCTTGTAAATAACATCACTCATCAGTCTTTTAATGGTGTTTGAAGATCTAAAGGAACTTTAATATCAGAAAGAATTCTGAATTTGAACTCGAAGCTCACCTTCACACAAAAAATTAATATAAGCACCAACTTAAAATTTCGATCTCTAAAATTGTCATCCAATGAATTTCAAACAAATAACTTAAATAAAATAAAATGCATCCAAAAATATAATGACTACCCCACAAAAATTATACAGGGTGTTTCCTCATAAACAGGATAACATATATTTTTGTGTAAAGGACACCTGGAGAATCATTTTTGCCTTATACATATATCCCGTTTTCGAAACATAAGCGAGATACAGGGTGTTAAACGTCATTTTTGAGCAAGATTCTTATGAGTGTGGTCAGTTATGCATAACACTTAGAGGAACGGTTTTTGGTCCATTCTCAGTATTTTTGGGCCCTCTATTCAGAAAAGTAGACGAAATTCACAAAATGGCGCAAAACCTGCAATGTTCCTTTTTTTTCGGTTGTCAAATTGAATTTTATTTTCTGAATAAACACAATTTTCTGAAAAATTGAGCACAATTTTTTCACATGTCTACAGCGATAAAAAATTTCCACCCGAAATGGATGAAATTTGGAACAATTGTACTTCTTTAATTATCAATCACGAATATGAAAACAGAATTGTAAAACATCAAACGGTTTCGTTACTACAGTCATTCAAATGTTTCGTTCAGACCTCTGAAATAATAACAAAAAATTGTTTTGAGTTCTAGAGTCGGAATAATCAAATTATTGGTATGTCCAAACATTCTAGATGAATTTATAAACAAAAAATCAGTGAAACTTAGTTGGGACTCGAACCGACGTAGGTATTAAATAGGGAAACGAGACTGTTCTAAGGATATTAATATTCGTTGTCAGGCAACGGTAGTTCGTAGTTCATAGAGTTGGACTACTGGCTAAATTATATTCAGTGAAATTCAAATACCAGTCTTACTCTATGAACTACGAACTACTGTTGCCCGACAACGAATTTTAATATCCTTAGAACAGTTTCGTTTCCTTATGTATTACCTACGTCGGTTCGAGTCCCAACTAAGTTTCATTTTAATTTTATAGCCAGTAGCGGCCCATATTTCATGCTGGGTGAACAAACAATCAGTACTTTTGTACATGAGGTGGAGTAGTAAAACCTACACAAAACTCAACTGATTCTCCAAACTCTCACAAGATCCATATCTTCTGAAGGCCTTTTAGAAAGACTCCTCAAATAACGCTGATTACTGAAATGTTACTACTGACTTCAGTATATGTCTGACAAAAACCATTCAAATCAAAATTAACACATTGCTTGCCCAATCAATTTTTGTAGAACCTTTCGTATAAGTGTTCAGTACATAGAGATAGGATAATATAGAGTTGCCATCATTGAAATAAACGTGGTATCAGATCCGCCATATTACTACCACTTGTCAAATTTGACAATCGTTAAATTTTCTGGAGGAATTTTGATTCTTGCACCTTTTTTCAGTTAAATTGTGATTTATATATCCTTAATAATATACAATAAAATGGTATCGTTTGCTGTGAGGCTTTCTCCAAGCAGAAGAGAGACAGATAAGAAGAAAATTATAGGAAAAACATATCACAGGTGGGGATAAGTACTGAATAGATCCGCATTCGAAATTTTTGCAAGTCTATCTTGTTAATCTCATATCTTTGTATATGTGTATTTTATCGCCTGAAGAAATCGGTTGACCTTATTTGAACAGGTTTCCTAAAGACCGAAAACGTCGTATTTTTTGGGTGAAATTTGTGAATAGAAAAAACTGGCAACTTAATTCAACCCTGAACTTTCCGCCATATTGATCCCCGACTTAGCCCCGCCCAGTGGTGCTATTTTTCCTTACTCAATTGTATGTCATATATCTTCTCTATTATATCTCGATGGTTCAGTATAATACAAATCATAGATAATACCTACTCGAAAACTCAAATTTAAAGATGGGGTGGCTTGAATTACCATAAAGTTGCGTGAACAGTTTAAATCTATCAAAAAGCGAACAAAAATCGTGTAGGGTGTCGAAAAAATCATCGAAAAATCAATTTTCCTTAAACTTCAACACCTTGTATCTCAGAAACAAGCAACAAAATATCTGTTATAAATGATGAAATAACTAAAAACCACAATAGATATTCTTCGAGATACTAACAAGCATTTACATGGAATTTTTAAAATGATTATATGTGAGCATATGAATTAACCAACTATAAGAAATTACTCGAGGGACTGAAAAAAATTCCATTGTAGGTGAACTATGTAATGAGTTTCCCCAAACAAACAGAAACTTGCGAAACATTCTCCTAGTGATGTATGTTTACCTGGGAAACATCAAAGAAAATAAACCTTATGAAAAATTCATCGCTGTAAATTTGCGTATCATGCTTCAGTAGAAATTCTGTACAAACAAGAATTCTCAGTATAAGGGTAGGTTTGAAAATTATACATCACGCATGAATAATCTGAATGTTGAAGTTATGTGAAAATCCAGCGCCCTAATTTATGAGTAGTTCCTGAAAAACCGTGCGAATGATAAGTATACTTCTCTCATGAGTCTTCTCGTACACTATCTACCATAACGACGAATGCAACGTTGTCAGTTTTAAATAAAAAATGGCATGCAATTACGGATATACTACAATACTTACAACATAATGTAATTGATCTCGTAATTTATTGATTAATATATTCAGGGTGTTGCAGAATAACGTCTTCGAACGCCAGGGGGAGGTTTCCAGGCTCATTTTAAATTATTTTGAATTTTGAACATATAGTGCTTTTATTGTGTGGTAATTATTTAACTTTGTTGATATGAAAACCTAAAAGATGAATCATTTTGGTGAACTTCCGACTGAGCTACAAAAAAAACAAAAGCTTCAATCTGGAGACAATACAATTTATGGAGTTCTGTCAAGTTCGAAAGTTGAATTTGTTCTAAATGATTCCATTACACGAAGTAGCTAATATATTAAAGGACTGGGCCTCTAATATGAACCAGAAAAATGGAGATGATTATAAAGAATATGCGGTTAAATCAATTTGGAATTCAACTGCAAAGAGGGTACAAGAAGAATATTTCTGAAAGTATAATATTAAATTTAATCCATTTGTCAACATAACTTTTAAAGAAGCACGTGATGCGTGAAATAGTAAAAGGAAAGAATTACAAGCTATTCCAGCGAAAAGGAAGGTATGTTCTGAAGCATTGGACAAGAAAGATATACTGAAAATGGCAAAATTGTGGAATACAGAACAACCAGAAGGACTACAAAAAATATTTTTTCGTATGGCTGGAATTCCAACAAATAGATTTGAATATGATTCAATATTTTCGAAGACGGCACAAGGTGGATCGAAAAAATTGACCGACAGAAAATGAAATGGATGAAAGTATTTGTCCCGTTAGATTATTAAAATTACTCTTTCAAAAAAAGAACACATAACATCCGATCGACTTTATTTAACTCCAAACACCTTTTGGAAAAACACAAATTATAAAGGTTGGTATAAAAATGTTCCACAAGGTATCGATATGATTTCTACTTGGACCAAAAATTCTGCCACTAAAATTGGACTCAACATCATGAATAATAAAATTACCAATCATTCAAAACGCGCTAATACAGTGTCTCAATTAGCAAAAGCAGGAGTAAGTGAACGACAGCTTATAAAAATGAAGGGACACTCGTCATCTTATTATTCTTCTTCAATCAAACTCTACCTCCAAAATGACCATGAACATCATGAAAATCTTATTAGTTCCTTACAATCCTCGAGTCCGAGAAATCAAATTGAATTCACATGTGTGAATACCACAGAAGAAAATTCTCAAATCAGTACACCAAAGCAAACAATTTATAACAGTTGTGTTCTTAATAATTATACTTTCAAATAATCGTATTTTATTGTATTCATAAGGATAATTATTGTTGTTGTTCATCCATATATTCTGTCGTTTATTTATCTTGCCAAAAAATACCTACTCAAGCTTTTTTTTATCAGATAAATTTCCCTTCAACTCAAAGTTTTGCCAATCACTAAATTTGCTCGAAGAAACTGACATTAGATAAAACCGCTCCCCTTCCTTGTCGCGATCTCATCATGTCAGTTTTTCTCGTGAAATTAATGATTGGCAAAACTGTTTCATTGCAAAGAGAAATTTATGTGATGAAGAAAAAGCTCTCGTGTTTTACTTTTGATAAAACTATTTTTCGTCTACCTTTAAATAAAAGCTGAGTTTTACGTCTACAAAATTGATGGATAATGACTTATTTCAATGCTTGATTTCTCACATTTCAATGTGTAATTGTCATTTCCAACTGAACATAAAATTTTCAGAAGCAATACGAACATTAATGTTATAACTTTACTGAAACATAGAAATTTGTAATTTATCTCTCGTCATAATGAGAACTCATTTCATTAATAAATTCATACTCAATTCATGGTTCGTACATAGACTCAATATCATATACATATTTCGGAATTGAAAATTTCGATACGCCTTCTAAACGTGTATGTGTTGAATTGAAACCGCAATCACCTCAACTCCAGAATTTCATGTAGAACAAGAGTAGATTCAACTCTGTAATTTATGAATTTCCCACGGGTTTCTCGGGATACACGTACATTTTCGGAAGATTGGAGAGAAGTGACGCGCTCAAGTTTGCTTTTCACCCTTTACCTGGGACGTTTATTTAACTAGTGAGTGAAACAAATCTGATTTAATTGAAAAGTTCAGAGGTTCCTGAATATATCCGATTCTTCCTGATGTTTCAGAAAACCAATAAGGCTTGTTAAAATTTCAGAACCATTTCCAGTTCTTCCTGAATTATGTCACTCAAAGTCCGGATGTGATGGACTGAAAGATAATTTATTTAATTGGCCAATTGTTTTTTATTTGATGAATACAGGGAAAAACTTGTTATGTAACGTTTTGTCAGTTCCGATATAAACTAGAGCCATTTTAGAGCGCTCGTTCTACTTTAACGAGTGCTATATCGTTCAGACAAAATCTCGGTAATTTTCGAATTTTGAGTTCGGCCGGCCGTAAGCCCGATAACTTTCGAAGGGATTGTACTAGAGACTTGAAATTCTCAGGGAGAGTTCAGTTGCCAAATGAGTTCGTTAACCAGCCAAATCGTACAAGGTGTTCCATAAAATATGGCCTTTCAAAATATTTGTTCCTTAATATCTCAGACAAAGCGAATTCAATCGAAATGACATTTTTCGGCTTCATGCAGTATTCTTATAATAAGCCTCATGCGGAATTTTGTGGCCATAGTGTGAACAGAACCATAGACAATTTAATTGGAATATTGAATGAAAGAATCTTTATATTTCCATTACACATATCCGTTTCGTGCGAAATCCATTTTGTGAATGAACGAATGAAGAATGATATCTAAATGTTCATTGCAAATTTCAAGATGATCGCATTATCTGAACCATTGAATTTATTCATTTTAATTATTGAATTTTCATTGCCTATTTCATATTTTGAATAATTTCCAGAATTTAATTCCGATCGTGCTGAAATTTTGCATTCATATACTTAGCATAAATCTCAAGTCCTATAGAAATTTGAGGTAATAGCATTAATACTCCAGCAATGAAATAGCGCTCAAAAGCACTTGCTCAGGGTTTTTCTAATTTTTTTATTCCAACTTTTGTGAGGGCGTGTTCCCAATAATTGATGAACAGGAATGCAGGTTATCGCGAGTATATCATTATTATCAACTTGAGCCTATTTGCGTAAGAAGGCGAGATTTTTAACACTCTCGCGATCGGCTATCAGACTTCCTGCTAAGAAGAACTTTACTGTACCCGGTTAGCAAGTATAAGGGAAAGGCAGCTCTGTTGTATTTAGTGTACTTCTCCTGAAACGCCAGTTTGACCTTGGATTCCTCGGTTGATACCCTGGCATTCGGTCTTGTGTTCCCTTCATGGTTGTTCGTAGCCTACATCGCGACCTACACAATTCCCTACCGGTGTTGCAATTGGTATCGTGCACGTTTGACAACTGACCAGCACATCGGAGGTATAACAACCCCACTTTTCCTATGTAAATCAACGCAAAACAACGAGAGATTTTGGTTTTTCTCAAGTGTTTCAGTTGATTTATTGCTTCTTTGGACTGAAAAATTGTGAAAATGGACCTAAAAATTCAGTGGCGTAACTAGTCTGACCTGTGCCCCAATGCAAGAATTTGCCATGCGCCCCTATTCGTAGACTCATTCCACCCGGCCCCCCACGACCACCAACGAAACTAACAACGACATTTTCTCCGTACTTCCACTGTTCCACACTTCCTGATACTACTTCACTACACACGACATTGTACAAGCTCTATCCAATTAGAGAAAGATTATTCAAGGAAAAATAATTTTAAAGTTAATTATAAAAAAAAATTATTCAAAAAATTTATTGAAAGCAACATTAACTTACTCAACACAGCTCATATTGCCAACTCTGTACGTTTATTCCTATTATTCCCTGACAAAGCCCCTACGGCTCTTTGTTTCTAGGAACCGTCTTGCTAACTTTTCTACATCTAAAGAACGAGCTCTTTCATGTTCAATACTAATTAAACTGAGATCACACAGTCTTATATTGGACATAGAATTCCTTAAGTAGTTCTTTAAAATTTTCAGTTTAGAGAAAGACACTGCTGGCGACAGTTACGGGTAATGTAAGAAACATTATAAATGCTGTACATACGTTTGGCAAACTTGATGCAATGAACTTATTCCTAATCAATAGATAATCAGCCAAATGGCTGATTTTGCTTATTTTTTTACTTTTGATATCGTCATTGACTACATTTCTTAAGCAAATTACTTCATTGACCAAAGCATGAGTCACGTCAGATTCGTATTTTTTACAGAACTTAGAGGCTGACTTTACAAATTGTTCGTCAAAAAACCGTATTAAATTATCTGGGTTTAAGAAACTGAACGTGTCAGTTATACACAGCATAGATTTAAATCTTTCGTTTAACTGTGAAATTAAAATCAACAGCTCTCAAAAATACCTTAACTTTGAAGCAATGCACAGGATCGCTAAATTCATAGTCGCTAGAAAGTTCGTCGAAAAAAGTCACCAAACACAATAGGGGGTTTTGTAGGTACGTTCTGAATTCCGTAGAATTCAGTTTTTTGCGCACCCCTAAGGTCCTGCGCCCCTGTAGGCCTGCGCCCCAATGCACCGCATGGTTGCATTGGCGTTAGTTACGCACTGATAAAATTGTTTAATAAGTTCAGATCATATTCATCGAGGACGATATGTAGAAAAATATCAGTTTTGGGCTTTCACCCTTATCTACTGCAGAAGATTTATCTATCTAATGTGTCTTATTCCGATGATAAAATGTATCCTGATATTATTATCAATTAAATCAAGAAGACAAAGAGATTAGCCAGTTTCAGGATTCATATTTGGACAAGGAGGAAATATAGAACCTATAGGATGTATTTCCATTCACCCGTTAGAGAAAGGAGATGAAGTGTACTTGTTAATGAACAAAATTGTTGTGATAACTCGAGTTTTTATAAATCATATCACTGGATTAAAACTCATCTGGATGTTCTTTAATTTGCAGTATATCTTTTGTTTTTTATATGAGACAAGTAAAAGGTAACTGCTATATCCGCTTTTCACTATTTTATAGAATATAGCATAAGCATACTTACTTCTAACTGTGTATTTAAATTTTTACAATTACATATTAGATAATTAAGTTTTTATTTATACAAGAGACTATATTTTGTTGTATTGAATGATGAATGCTTCACTTTCGACAAAATATTTATTTATTTTTGTAATTTGTATTTGATAGAAATCGTTTTCTACGTTGTGAATAATTGAAATTTAGTTGTTAATATTGATAAAATCCTTCATTTTTTCAATAAAATCATCATGGAATTCATGGGCTTTCATTTCAATAAACAATATGATAATTTTTCTTCTTTCCATTTATTGAAGAATAAATATTATAAATATCATATGATTCACTGCAGCAGCATTCTATGTTCCACTGAATAACTGATAATATGAGGATACATTTTATTTCTGAAAAGAGCCAAGTTAGATGGATAAATATCTTCCTCCTACAGTGACAAGGGTGAATACACTAAACTGATATTTTTCTACATATCGTCCTCGATGAATATGATCTGAACTTATTAAACAATTTATATAGGTCCACTTTCTCGATTTTTAGTCCAAAGAAGCAATAAATCATCTGAAACACTTGAGAAAAACCAAAATCTCTCGTTGTTTTTGCTATGATTTACATAGGAAAAGTGGGGTTGTTATACCTCCGATGTGCTGTCAGTTGTCAAACGTGCACGAAACCAATACCGGGAAGAACTGCTTTTTGCATCACTTTGTAAAGAATTTCATTCAAATCTAACACCTTCAAGTTGGATCTGAGACTCCCTAGGAGAATTCCTGTGGTCGATGTGGGAATAGAAGGGTTTTGGTACTGGACATTCCCCACTGGATTTTGATGTGAAGATCCCAATATTTCGTTATTTTATTTTTTTGCGTGAAAAAAATGAGAATTTAACGGTAAAATCACGGATGTAAGACTATACCTATATACGTAGAATAATCATTTGAAACAAAGTCGACGTTTCGTCGATATACCCTATTTCAACTTTCTCGAGACAAGAAAGAAACACTTTCAATTAGTTCTCTAAGAATAAATATATGACACATAAATTGAAAGAACACTTTGTCTCATACTAATGCATAAGCTGAAATGGTTATTGTAAATAATAAATGAATAACATTGAGGTGAAATTGGCTTATATTGAAAACAAACTGATTTGAGAATAAATAAATGAATAATATTGGGGCAGAATTGCTTAAAATCGTGAATATTCACAAGTAAATATGAAACAACACAATACAATTTTATTTATCGTTAGAGACATTATAAAGATGTACGTCAACAGTTCATACACAAACAGTACATAAGTGCAAAGTACATTTAATCAATGTGGTTAAGTTTGCAAGAGTTCCCTAGTACCATAAAAACATTTTTCATGAAATAAATTGATAACTTCCTTTTTAATTTTTTTATCTTTTAACAGTTTAAATCTATTCGGCAACTGATTGTTAGAAGAGATATCTACCAGCTGCGGTGATGACTCATGTTTCGTTGTTTTGTTGAGGAATTCAAATGACATGTTGGTGTTTCGTTTTATAATTACGAAAATCAGAGCACATCATGGGGAGTGCTAACTACAGGGTGTTTCAGTATAAACTGGACAAACATGCATGTATATTTGTGTAGAGGACACCAAGAAAATCATTTTTGCCTGATACAATATATCCCGCTTTCGAAGCATAAGCGAGATACATGGTGTTAAACATCATTTTTGAGCAAGATTCTTATGAGTGTGGTAAGTCATGTATAACACTAAAAGTGACGGTTTCTGGTCAGATCTCAGTATTTTTGGGTTATCTATTCAGAAAAGTTGACGAACTCCGAAAAAAATTTACAAAATGGCGGAAAACCTGATTTTTATTTCGGTTGTCGAATTGAATACTATTTTCTGAATGAACACAATTTTCTAAGAATTTCCGTGAAAATTTTTTTTTAAAAATTGAGCACAATTTTTTCACATGTCTACAGCGATAAAAAAATTTCACCCAAAATTGATGAAATTTTGCACAATTGTATGTCTTTTAATATCCATTACGAATATGAAAACAGATTCGTAAAATATCAAACGGTGCCGTTGATACAGCCATTGAAATGTTTCGTTTAGGCCTCTGAAATAATGAAAATAAAATTGTTTGGATTCTAGAGTCGAAATAATTCAATTATTGATATGTCCAAACAATTATAAAAAATTTATGAAAAAAAATTCAGTGAAACTTAGTTGGGACTCGAACCGACGCGACGTAGGTTTTAAATAGGAAATTGAGCCTGTTCTGACGTTATAAATATTCGTTGCTAGGTAACGGTAGTTCGTAGTTCATAGAGTTTTCCTTCATTCATCATCCTTTCACAATGCCCTTGGTACTTAGACCATCGATGCAACGAACATATCATATATATATAAATTAAATTCCGTGGTTCCGATAATGCGAACGTCTTGAAATACTGCATGAACGTTCAGTATATCAGTCTCGATTCACAAAAAAAATTTAACTCGAATCGGATATCTTGTTATGGAAATATAAATATTCTTCTTTTCAATATTCCAATTCAATTTCTATGGTTCTGTTTACACTATGGCCACCAAATTTTGCATGAAGCTTCTTATGAGCATTTTGCATATGGTCGCAACATTTCATTTCGATGGTTTTCGTTTTGTCTGAGATATTGGGGAACAAAAACTTTGGAGGGCCATATTCTATGTTTCATAAAACATGGCCATTCAAAATTTCTGTTCCTCAATATCCCAGATAAAACTAAACCAATCGAAATGAAATGGTGCGGCCTAATGCAGGATGCTCATAATAAGCCTTACGCAAAATTGTGTGACGATAGTGTGAACAAAGCCATAGAAAATTGAATTGGAATATTGAAAAGAAGAATCTTTATATTTCGATAACAAGATATCCGATTCAACTTAAATTTTTTTTTGTGAACCGAGACTAATATACTGAATTTTTACGCAAAATTTCAAGACGTTCGCATTATCGCAACCACGGAATTTAATTCATTTTCATTTATTGAGTCATAGAAAATACCTCATTTTCAACTATAATTTGAGCTAGAACGGGTTGTCGTAGAACAAGCTTGGTAATACAATTTGTAGGAATTTCATGTACTTTCATTTTGTATGGAAAGGTTTTCACGAAAAGTTGATAGTTTCCGAGTTATAAGCAGAAAACAGCCAAAGAATGAGATTTTTTTTTTTTGTATTTTTTTCGATGTTCCCTCACGAAATTTTGTTAGCAAACTCAGATTCGGATTCAGCACCCCAAAAAACATAAAAAATCGAAAAAATCAAAACTACCCCAGAACTTTCCTGCTAGGGGTTCTTTTGAGCACAAATTGACTGGACTAATAGCACTGTAACAATTTTTGTTCTTAGACATACTAGGACATACACAAACATCCATACCCGCACCAGGATTCGAACCCGGACCCTCGGCTTCGTATGAACTTGTAGGCGCACGCCTAGCCCCTACAGCCACCGGAGCCGGTTTTCATAGAATTTTACTGTTATTTGAATTTCACTGAATATCATTTAGCCAGTCGTCAAACTCTATGAACTACGAACTACCGTTGCCTGTCAACGAATATTAACAACCTTAGAGTAGTCTCAATTTCCTATTTAATACCTACGTCAGTTCGAGTCCCAACTAAGTTTCACTGAATTTTTTTTATAAATTCATCTAGAATGTTTGGACATAGCAATAATTTAATTATTTTGACTCTAGAACCCAAATAATTTTTTTTTCATTTTTTCAGAGGTCTGAAAGAAACATTTGAATGGCTGTACTAATGAGACAGTTTGATATTTTACTATTCTGTTTTCATATTCGGGATAGATATTAAAAGAAGTACAATTGTGCAAAATTTTATCGATTTCGGGTGAAATTTTCTTATCGCTGTAGACCTGTAAAAAAAATTTCCACAGAAATTCTCAGAAAATTGTATTCATTCAGAAAATAAAATTCAATTCGACAACCGGAAAAATGTCATTAGCACTGCAGGTTTAACCCCTTTTTTTTCGGAGTTCGTCAACTTTCCTGAATAGAGGACCCAAAAATACTGAGATCTGACCAGAAAACGTTACTTTAAAGTGTTATTCATAACTGACCTCACTCATTAGAATCTTGCTCAAAAATCACGTTCACCCTGTATCTCGAATTAAATTATTCCTACGTATTACATTATATTTAGACGTCGGGCCCAGGAAAAATATCATGATCGATAAAACAAAGCTAGTGCTTCGCTTCGTTATCAGGATGTTATTTTTCATCTAAACATTTTTTAAAATGAATTGAAATTAATGAAATGCGATATTGTATTTGCTGAAGTTTTATTAGAAATCATTACTCACAAAAAATTAAATAATGAAATTGAATACAAATCGATAATTTTCTTACATAACAGTTACCGAATTATCAAAACAGTTAAAAATAAACGACAATTTGAAGATGGAATTGAAAAACAATGAAAATTTCAACAGGTTAGTGCTTCTCCATGTGTTTTTATTTGATCTGTAGAAAAATGCTCACTCCACATTCTATAACAGCTGCTGAGATCAATATCTCTTCGCCCAGAAAACTATATCCATTTGAGATCACTGAAATTATAAATCCATGAGAACAGAGATACACGATACAACTTTCAATACCTACATTTCCATTTTCTCAGGTTCAGGGTTGGCCTTTTTATTATTTTGCAGTTCATACAATATCCTCCGAAACCATTTTGAATTTCAAAATATGCACACACAAAATAGATCAACACAAACACAATACGAAACGCAACTAAAATGAAGCTACGAAGAGGTTACCCACGTGCAATCATGGCAATGTTTCCAAATGACCTCTACAATATTTGATTTCACTTATTCTCCTGAATTTCAGTACTTAATCTTGACACATAGATGGCGCTAACATCATCATAGTCGCTCCGTTTCCTATCTTTCTCTCCTTAATATTTGCTCAGGTGGGTTCAACTGAGCCCACGATTAAATTATCAAGAAGCCATCTTTGGAAATTCCCTGTAAAAACGAGTTAGGTAATATTCAAATCTCCACTCACATGAAAATATTATTCTACATATTTACACACAACACACGAAACGTTACCCCACCTATTTTACTTTCGCTCCCACAAATTATAAGTAAATAATATCATGGACTTATACAGTACAGTGTAGGACACATACCAGAGATAACAGACAAGCATCGACAATATGTGGTACTTGTCGTACAAACGATCTTCCTAACCTCAACCTATAGCTTATTTTGAGGGTATTCGAACTGTTTAAACAGTTAAATCATGTGCCTGGCTAAGTTGTTCAGAATCACTCCAACGGTTAACGGTTGTATTTTAATATAAATCAATATATCATTTTACTCAAATTTCTTTGCATGCAATTTCTGCCCTCATTTTCTGACTGTTTTATTTAATGATTTCATTTCGTTGATTTCTGGATAAGTTTATTTTATAACGTTATAATCAACTTTGATATGAAGAAATACACTACACATATCGATTGAAATATATTCTGGGAGGATTCTGCATTTCTAATCATCAATTAAATGGTAAAACACGTATTATAAAAACACTTTATGATAGGGCCTTTTTGATTTCATCTACACCTGAAATTAGAAATACCTAATGAAATTTCCTGTCATTGAAGAGTTTTCTACTAGATAATCAATACCCACCAAATTTTATAAAGAACAATTTCAAATTTTTGAAATAGAAATATCTAATCAAAATGTAACGATGATCTGGTACAAACAGAAAACCGTCAAGGACAACCAAATTTGTTGAACGTCATTACTTATATTCCTGGCCTTTCAGAGAAAATGAGAAGAATTGGTTCCAAATTCAACATAAGAACTCTTTTCAAAACACACAATGATTCGAGATCCATACTAACTAGAACGAAACCAATGAATGAGACACAAAAATCAAAAAATTGTGTTTACAATATTCCCTGTATATGTGGAAAATCTTATACAGGAGAGACATCAAGACCTTTAAAGATAAGAAAACGGGAACATAAGAATAACATAAAAAATAGAGACATTACAAGATTACAAATCGCTAATCATGTATGTTCAAATACCGGAGATCATATAATGAACTGGAACAACACAAAGAAAATTAAGGAATCCACATGTATTTTATTAGATGAGGTAGATAATTTGGCCAATTGTTCTGTTTGAATAGATCGTATTTGGATTGATTTATTGAAGAAAGAAATGACATCAGGAAATTTCAAAATTAAATAAATCAACATCTCTAGATACTGACAACTTTCAATGTCAATCAAATTGCAAATGAAAAAACACAATTCTGAAGATTTTACGAATTTGATGGAAGAAAGTTTCTGATATAGATACCGAAACGTTACATTATCCTTTCAACTTATTTCTTTTTTCAGTTTTACTGTTAGGCAACAATTTTTTCAAGACCAATTCGCTTCTGACAAATAAGTGCAAAGATTCTCGCAGGAGCACTTCACCTTAATTAAAAATTTTTTAATTATTTCTGTTTTAGAGACTGGGAGTAAAAACCTATAAAATTTTTTAAGAAAAACACTACTCATTTCTGTTCAATCCTTCGATAGTAATTCCAGTCAATCTTTTAAAGATAGTCATGACTGACAATCCTGCAATACAATTTTGATGAAATTGAATTATTGTCAATTATTTCAATGTACTTCTTCCATTTCATGCTTTTCTCAACTATGACGCTCATTCCATGAAACAACCACTTTAATGAATTTCGCATTAATATTCTTAGCGGTGGAAAATACTCTGTGATTACGAGAAGCTTTTCCATTCCAGCAAGTGGAGAAGAGAAGGAGTTAAGAGATGATCCCCATGAATTACCACAAATTCTTATTTAACTCTGCGGCTGAGAAGGTTTAAGAAAACATCAAAATGGTATTACCAAAGCTCATTTAGAAATTATTTGGGACACTTGGGGCACATTCCTCGGTGTTTAATCGTCTGTTGAGAAATTCTGAATTGTTATTTTACCGTGAAATCGACCAATCGCCTCTTATCTAAATGAATTCAAACACTACCAAAATTCATAATCCGGCTAGAAATTACATTCTACAATAATTATCTGCTATGAATACACTCATAGCAGATGACACCAGAAAACCGACAATGAGGCATTTCATGCATAAATAGTATAAAATGAAATTTGGAAGCAACGATGGGGGGCAAGGCATTTATCAATTACTTGGAGTGCATGAAATAGAAAAAATATTTAAAATAGCCCTGAGCAAGTGCCTTTGAGCTCTCGTTCATTGGTGGAGCAATAAAGGTATTTCCTTAAAATTTTGTATAGGAGATGGAAAATGCTGACTATACGAATGCAAAATCTCAGCGAGATCGAATCATAGATTTATAATGCTAACTAGATGGCGAACCTGTCAAAAATTTTGCGGCAAACGGCGGCCATTTGCAGTTTGGATTGTATTTGAGATGTGTCACTTTTTCTATGAATTGAAATATTAGAATTACCAATATTCCTTTATTTATTTTATTTCAACGAATTAAAATGATAGGATTACCAATATTGTTTAATAACTAATCACACGAATCTAAAATATTTATAATTTGATATGACCGAAATGTCAGAGTTCACAGAACACTAAGAAACAGAGTTCGTTTTTCATCACTTCTTTCAAAGGAACGTCTATGTTTCAATCAAAATTCGAGCATGGACCTATTATAAATCTATGAATTCGAGCACAGATGGAATAGAACATCAAAATATTTGTGGTTCATCCCAAACTGCAAATGGCGGCAATTTGCCTCACTTTTTTCTACGTGACAGTAAGGAAGTTCGACGTCCAGTTAGTATTATAGGTCCATGGATCGAATCGACAAACTCGGAATTATTCGAAAAAGTTCCTTACTTAGGAAAAAATTAAATTCTATAGTTCTGATGATGCGATTCAAAGTTGGCATGAACATTCAGTATATCGATCTTCATTCACAAAATAAATTTCACTCGAACCGGATATCTTGTTATGGATATATAAAGATTCCCCTTATCAATATTTCAATTGAATTTTTTATGGTTTTGTTAACACTATGGTCACAAAATTTTGCATAAAGCATATTATGAGGATCTTGCGATTGATTTCGTTTTTAGATATTTAGGAACAAAAATTTTCAATGGCCATATTTCCTGGAACACTTTGTACGATTTGTCTGGTTAACGAACTTAACCGAGGCCTTTGGGAACCGAACTCGCCCTGAAAATTTAAATTCTTTAGGACAATCCCTTCGAAGGTTATCGTGCTGACGATAACGTACGGCTCTATGGATTTGACCACGGATTCGTCATCACGGAGTCAAACCCTATCGTTTGAAACCATTTTCAGCTCAAAATTCGAAAATAACACATATTTGGGCAAATTGATATAACACTCGTTTAAGTATTACGAGCGCTCAGAAAGTTGTGTTCTTCAGTTTTACACTTCCTTCGAACTGGAGCTAAAATCTGAACTTTCGAAAATCAAGAGAAGTGGATACTTCATTTGTCTTTACTTATGTAGTAGTATTATAATTTTATGGATAAATACTACCATAAGTAGAGCCTTTTAGAGAAGCGGTTAGTGTACTACTAAGTGTTATCTGAAAATTTTTAATTTAATCTGTTGCCGTTTATGTTAGTGCTTTATCGTTTATCTCAAATATCTGTAATGTCCGAACTTTGAGCCGAAAATTCAAATCTGTCCGCGGGGCTGTCCGGCCGTGAGCACGATAACTTTCAAAGGGATTGTCCTAGAGACTTGAGATTTTCAGGAGTTTGGTTCCTAAATGCCATGGTTAAGCTCGTTAACCAGTCGAATCTTACAGGGTGTTCCATAAAATATGGCCATTCAAAATTTTGTTCCTCAATATCTCAGAGAAAACGGAACAAATCGAAATTAATGGTGCGGGCACATGTAATAGATGCTTATAATAAGCATCTTCAAAAATTTTCTGGTCATAATGTTAACAGAATCATGGAAAATTCAATCGGAATATTGAAAAGAATAATCTTCATATTTTCATAGTGAGATATCCGATTCGAGTGAAATTTATTTTGTGAATGAAGAATTTTTTATTGAATGTTCCTACAATATTTCAATCGCATCATCAGGACTATGGGAGTTATAAACTTTTTTGAACAATTCCGAGTTTGTCGATTCAATCGAGCTAAAATTTTGCATTCATATATTGAGCATGATGTTCAAGTCCTGTACAAATTTTGAGTAAATAGCATCGTTGCTCCACCAATGAACGACCGCTCAAAAGCACATGCTCAGGGCTTTTCTTAAATTTTTTATATACGATTTTAGCCATTTTACCTCAATGTTCTATTCATTCATATTCGTATTTTTATAAGACAAATTGTTTTTCTTTGAATTTACGTTATTTTAAGGCAATCAAAAAAACTATTGGCGCTGCTATTTCATCTTTGTTTTCAATTCTGTGTTTCAGTCTTCTGAGTTTGTAAAGTTTTTGGGCCTGATAGCCGACAAAAATTTAAATTGGCAAAATAATATCCAATCTGTGTGTGAAAAGCTCAGTAGTGCGTTTTTGCGCTGAAGCGTCTGAAGCATATACCTACGTATTTGCACCAGGGGTGTTAATTAGTATTTATTACTTAATAGCCTTCTCACATATGAATTACAATGTAATTCTATCTGGAGGTTTTTATTGCTCAATGAGATGCTCTCAATATCATGAACTCTTCTTGATTTCCCTTCTCTTGGATGTCTCTAAAGCAAAAGTGAATTTTTGTGTTCTGTTATTGGATGAATTTTTTTTTCTTTTTTTTGGTTAATCATTGTGAGGTTGTTAATTGATTTTTCTTATACATGAACCATGTCTTAAAGGATCAAATAAATTATTATTATTATTATTGGTCTTGATAAAGTCGAAATATACCGATGAAACGTCGTTTCAAGTGGTTGTTTTTTACCACGTATAGTCCTACACCTATTGTTCTATCCCTGAATTCTCATTATCTTTTTTTGAATGTCGATATTAAATTCCGTCTTGAAGACAACAATTACGTTTTGGTTATCGTATGAAAGTTGATACAGCTATTTTGATACAAATAAAGAATTGCTCATTTTGCTCTTATGTGAATAATAAACGAAAACGCGTAATATCCTTATCGTTCTTCTCAATATTCCGAATATAAATGAATCAGACATTCTTCATGGAAAACGAACTGAATCTTTCAATATATAGTCAGATTTCATCCACTCTTGGTAACTACTTCAGGAGAAAAGCAACCAGAATAATGCAAAAAATTATGTTTCATTGAAACGTTTTTCCTTTGACCGTAGTTTCAGAACATCAAATATGTATCTGACGAACATTTCATGTCGTTTATTTGTTCATTCGTTTGTTAGTTTATTTGAATTTTCAACCAATTTTACCTCGAAGTCATTTATTTATTCTACCATCAGTTTACTTACGATTCTTGATACTCTGAACTTCCGTATCATTAGAAGAAGTGATATTATTCCAATTTATATGCCATTCGCGTTATTTTAAGGCAACCAATAAAACTAGGCAAGACAAAAAGTCCCTTCTTGAACAAAGATAAATTTATCTTTGTTTACAATTCTGTTTTTAGTCTTGAGAAAGTCGAAGATTTCGACTTTGTTTCAAATGGTTTTTTTTTTCTTCGTGTTGTTCTACCTAAATTGTCAACATTTTTTTCTGAATTCAGTATAAAAAAAGGAAGAGAAGACTAAAATATTTGTACTCGAATAGTGATACAGCTATTTTGATATAAATGAGGAATCGCTCACTTTGCTTTTTCTGTGAATAATAAATGAAAAGACGTAATATCCCCAATGCATGTTTCTGTTTTCCTCAATTAATCAAATATAAATGAATCAGACTTTCGTAATCGAAATTGAACGGAATGTTTTAATAATTCAATATATAGCCAGATTTTCTCTTTACTCAACAAACCTTCAAGTGAAAAGCAAGGAGAACTTATGGAGACGAAGTAGTTTCGAGAAGAATAATGGAAAAGATTACATTTCACTGAAACGTTTTTTCTTCCAAAGTCAACATTAAATATCTGACAAGCAAGTCATGTTATTTAATCATTTTGCTAGTTTATTCACTATTTTAACCAATTTTACCTCAATGTTATTGTTAAGTCAAAAAATGGACTTACAAAAACCCAATTCATTCAAGGAACATTTCGTCATAATCATAATATACAGGTTTGGAAATTCACATCTGAAATATACGATATACAATGCATCAGACAGAGAATTTTTCCCTCCAGTTGCACAGATGAATAATCTAGACAATCACTTGATGTAACACACTGAATTCAGTTGTCTTGCTTCATTATTCTAGTCTCGTCTCTCTCTTTATCGTTCAGAGGAGCGTAATTCTTTAGTATGGTAGGCAACAGTAAATACTGAATCGAGTATTACGGGCGGCCCTACAAATTAAAATTCTATACGTGCAGTGCGGGTTCCCTACCATACTGCGATAAGAGAGAGACAAGACTTGATTTTGCAGTGAGACAGTTGAATTCATTCAGTTATCGCACTTGATTATCTCGCCTATTCATCTGTGCAACTGGAGGGAAAAATTCTCTGTCTGATGCATTGTATATCGTATGTGTTCGATGTGAATTTCCAAATCGGTATGTAATCTAATATGTGGACCACACGTGTGGATCCGTAAAGTTGAAAAAATATCGTAATATTAGAAGGTTAGTTTAATCAGACTATTTTCATTGTAACAGCGTCTGGCCTTGCAACAAATAAACGAAATAAAGAATGTGCAGGCAAGCAAGGTCGCGACGGTGAAACATTATCAGTAGTAGTAGAGAACGACTATATTGTTTACAAATTTTATTAATTATGATATATAAACCACAACAACTGCTAATCAGATGAGACGCAGTTAGCTAGTTCAATAAACGGTTGACAGTGAAATCTCCACCTTTTTCCTCCATCCCATACAAACTACCCTAGAATCAGCACCTGATTCTACAGTTATTCATTTATATTCATTCAGTCTTCCATTAGTTCATTTAGGTTTCTAGCCATTTTCACCTCAATGTTTTTTATTTATTTATTATTTTCAATTTCTACCAATTTTAACTTTCGTATTATTATGATACACAGTGTTATCCTTTCAATTTATATGTCACTCTCCTTATTTAGAGGCAACCAAAGGAACTAGGTCAGACGAATTGTCCCTGTGTTTTTAGTCTTGAGAAAGTCGAAATATAAATTCGACATTGTTTTAAGTGGTTATTTTTACCACGTATAGTCCTACACCTATGATTCTATCGGTAAATTCTCCTTATCTTTTTCTGAATGTTAATATCGAATTCCTTCTAATAGAGAGAAACTCTTTGAGTTTTTATAACCGCGATTCAGTTATTTTTGTACCAACAAGGAATTGCTCACTTCGCTAATAAACGAAAAGACGTATAGGTAATATCCCCATTGCACGTTTCTGCTTCCCTCATTTTCCAAATATAAATGAATCGAAATTTTTTCATCAAAATTCAACTGAATGTTTTACTAAATCAATATACAGTCAGATTTTCTTCATTCTCAGCAACCCTTTCAGGGGAAAAGGAATGAGAATTGTGGGGATAAAGTAGCTGAGCTTCGAGAAGAATAATGGAAAAGATTACATTTCACCGAAACGTTTTTCCTTCGACCGTCTTTATAGCTATGGAACATCAAATATGTATCTGACGAACGGCCGGGGTCACGTAAAATATTGAAAGAAAATTTAATTACCAAAATTTCGATATCTACCTCTCCAGTTTTGAGATATTTCCGTGTTCTGAATGTAAAGTAGGAACGGTGTGTAAAAATACACCATTTCAACCTGATCCAGGCTTTACGTTTTCATCACATTTCTATTATACTCGCCTTTCGAAACTAGACAGAAACAATTCGATATTTTCTGAACGAGAGAAAGAGAGTCTGAGTTGTCAAACTCTTTCGATTTAGATTGAGGAATATGCTTCACTTGATGGAGTTTAAAATAATCATTATGACTCTGGAATATTTTGCATTAGGGTGAGGTTGTAGGCGCTCGAAATTATGTACGTTTTCTGAGATGTCTACTATACATCTGATCCATAAATTTCGTTTTGATAGTTAAACTAATAAAGGGCCGTATAAGTAAATAAAGTGATATTGGATTTGTTTGAAAAATAGGCGATCACGCCGATTCGGTTTCGAAAAAGTTCTTTGAGACAATGGATTTATTATACCTACTCATGATTTACCATGGCATTGCATTCATTTATTGATGCAACCAAATTTGTTTGTTGTTATAAGGAAAGTATACGTCTATTAGATGTACGAATTAGTTCACTCGAAGAGTTGGAGTTGTTGATTTAGCAAATATTCATTACTACAATGAAAGCATTCACTTGACGTTTACTTCTATACAGGGTTATAATTATAATAAATTTGTTAACCGCAGATTACTGTGATTGAGGTGTAAATACTGCTGACAATTGTAAAACAAATGAATATTAGGTTTGAAATGGACAAAAAAACATCTAAAGGATCCAGTGAAAAACATTTTACTTGACTTCCAAGAACACAAAACTTTAAAATGGTTTTTAACAGAAATAGGCAATTTAAGTGGGAACTTCACATCGGAAATATACGATATACAATGCATCAGACAGAGAATTTTTCCCCTCAGTTGAAAAGTGATTTACATGTTAAGTAACTGTCTGAATCCAGTTGTTCGATTGCAATAATGTAGTGTTGTCTCTTTCTTAATGTTCGGTGTGGCTCAATTCATACAGTATGGTCGGGAACTTAACCGCGGTCGGACGGACCCACGGACAGAATCGAATTTAACCACGGATTCGCCATCAGGGAGTCGAACCCTATCGTTTTAGGCCATTTTCGGCTTAAAATTCGAAAATTACGGACATTTGGAAGAACGAGCGCTCAACAAGAGTTTATATCAAACCCTGCTTTCAAACAAACAGATATAAAATGGAGGAGAGTGAGAAAAAGCTGAATTGAAGAGAAATCACTGAATATTTTGATTATTGTTCCGATGCTCCAGCTTTCAGTGGAATGAAGACACAACAACTATCTATAATATGATAAATAATAGATAACTACTGTGTGAGCGATATCGATGAAAAATGAATGGTCTTCATTGACTATTTCGAGAAATTGGGAGCTGGTATTATTTGGTGCTAGATATAACATCATCAATTTTTTTCACTTTTCCCTAATCATATAAAACAACGAAATGTGGCCAGTAACATAGTAACCTCAATATCCCACATGACATAGGCGTATATACGTATATAGCGTTGTTTAAAGATTTTGATATTATCTAACAAATCGATATTCAATGATACAAACGTTCTACATAAATACGGACATATATTGAAATCGAACACTCATTACTCTCTTTAAGGGTCCATAATATCAATACATATGAACACATAAATGAATGTAAATCTATTTAAGAGAACATTTTTTATATAGTTATATGAAAGAACGTACCATACAGGGAGAGGGTCAATGTTGTCATAAATATTTACTAAAGCTCAACACCAATTAAGAAACATTCCTCCTTTTCAAAGAAAGAATCTATCGGAATTATATGCAAACTTGAACAACCTTCATGAACATTCATAATGAGGATACATAATAATCATACCATTGTTATAAATGAGTACTGCGCGATCTTCCTTTTTGAATATCTCTGTTTTCAGTATAAACATCAAAATTTATTATTCGAGGTCGTCGAACCCGGCATCTTCTTAGGTTTAGCTGAAACCGTTCGAAAGTTCTCCCACCGAGTTCTAACATTCACTAGGCAATACTTTTGACACTGGTAATAACAGTGTGTCTTCGGTTCGCCGCAATGTCTGTAAAGAGACGATCAACCTAGCTGACAACTGAGTTGTCAACACGCTGTGTTGACGACCAAGTTGAACGTCTGTAGGCTGAATGGTGTTTGATATTCCAGATTTAAGACTAGGTTGATGCGAGATCAAATCGTTTTGATATTTGGTGGGCGATTGACAACTTAGTTGGAGCGTCTGTGGGATAGTCATCAATTAGGTAGACAACACCAGTGGGCGTTTTGCATAATGTAGAGTGAAGATCGCATAGCGTCTTTAGTATTCGTCGTACGTATTCGAGGATAGGTAGTAATTTAACTAAGCAATATAAGCAATATTCCAAAGATTCAAGTTTGGGTAGATTTCTTTTTTGTTTGACAGATCTACACGAAAGTAAAATCCGAGATATCTAAAGAAAGCCCTTAGCATAGGTTTTTGGGCGCTCATTAATTGGTGGAGCAATAAAGCTATCACCTAAAAATGTCGTAGTGGACTTGAGATTCATGCTGAATAAATGAATGCAAAATCTCAGCATGATCGGAATTATATTATGGAAATTATCAAAAAAATTAAATATGAAAAAATCAATAATTAAAAGAAAATTGAATTCTATGGTTCAGATGTTGCGATTTCTTTGAAATTTTGATGAACATTCAGTATATCAATCTCATTCACAAAATGAATTTCACTGGAATCGGATTACCATGTTATCTATTTACACTATGAGCACAACATTTTGCATGAGGCTTATTATGGGCATTTTGCATGTGGCCAAGAAATTTTTTTCGATTGGTTTAGTTTTGTCTGAGATATCAAGGAACAAAAATTTGGGATGGTCAAATTTTATGGAACACCCTGTACGATTTGGCTGGTTAATGGACTCAACCGTGGCGCTTGAGAACCAAACTCACCCTGAAAATCTCAAGGACAATCCCTTCGAAAGTTATCGTGTTTACGGTCGGACAGCCCCACGGACCGAATTGAATTTGACCACGGATTCGTCATCAGGGAGTCGAACCCTATCGTTTGAGGCCAATTTCGGCTTAAAATTCGAAAAGTTCTTTAATTAAACCGGATTGGGAACAATGAGACCGATTGTGGTACTACTCCTTCGTCCAAATTCTTTTATTCTAAGGAGGTTGCTGCACCTCATCATCGCATATATCGTTTATAATAACATATAATAAAAGATGATGTTTTCAACTTGGTTGACAACCGCTATTTTCACTTCCATAAGGTTTACAACCTAGTTGACAACATATAGTCGTCAACTAAGTTGATCGTCTGTAGACCCTTTCAGTTTCGTATTTCGAAACTTATTTTCGAGTCAGTTGGACTGATAATAATGAATCGAGGTCAAAAGTAAATATGTTTCATCCTTCCGTACACAAATACTGTATCTTTCTATAGGATGAGGTTTGAGATTTGAAATTTAAATGTTAGATGTGGAGCTTTCAATTTTTTTCTTGAATTCTTCAAAATTAGGAATTTGATCTTGTCCTAATAACTTATCAAGGAATTGAATACCAATACCAAGACTTGTGTTATATTCCGAAGAAATCCCCAAAATTTTTAAGTAAAAGATGAAGTTGATACATAATACTATTCGTATTTTTGAGCTGGTATATTGAATGATAATGCTTGATATATTTATTATCATACACATCCCATTTTAATCTGCAATGTATCTATATCTTTTTTCTTTTTGTTTCAGGTGAGCTTGAAAATTTAATATAGTTTGAGTTTGCTATTGGGATGAATCAAAGGTGAGTCGTTGCTCTGGGAAACACTTATGAAGGAGAGTTGATAAGTCGCTGATTAGTGTCAAACCAAAAGATACTTTCAATTTTTATTTGTCTCAGTTAGAGCTTCTTTGAACCAGTTGGAGATCATGAAATTATTGAATTTGGCTGAAATAATCCATAACCAGGAATCAGAATGACATACTGGAACAACGCAGTGGCGGCTGTGACAGAATAAAGTGATGAGGCACATCAAAAAAAAAATATTGATCTTATAAACTCTTTTTTGTCAGCTGCATACTTATCATTATGAAAAAATCCTTCGGTATTAATGCTCCAATGATTCTATAGCGTTTTACTGGGTGGTAATTGCCTGAGATACGTTTTTCAACTCGGTTCAACCAGTTTTTCACTAAACCCCTTCGGAATATGTATTATTATATTAACACTGGGAAAAAATAATTTGATTAGAGTTACACTGCCACTCCGATTCGATTTTGGATTTGGAATAGGTTGTATAACTTCTTCAATTGTACATATTTTATACTCATAGGAATGACTCAAAAACTGTTTCCGTTTTATTGAAAACTCTGCAATATCACGAGTACTGCACAAACCCAATAAACCCAAACCAGAGTGAAATTTCACTATGATCCGCTTCACGATTAACCCGAATATGTGCAGTTTGCCGATGAAACGAAACGATACGATCACGGATCAAGGGTAGATAGTCCGGTCAATCCAGACCAAAAAATTAGGGTGAAGTTACATGAAATCCCAACAAGCTGAAAATCGGTAAAATTGTTCAAACATAATAATAAATAATATATAAAAGTTCCAATCATTCCCGTGGATGGACAAAAATTTATTCAAGTTCAAGGTCGAAAAATGAGTTTTTCGCGATTTTCAGCAAAACGGTGAGTTTCATCAAAAAAGTATTTCAGACAAAAATGTAGATGTTAAAATTATCTTCAAAAAATGATCGATCAATACTTTTTTCCTACGAGGCACCGTTTCTGAGATAAAACCCTTCAAATGTTCTAAAAGTTGTTACTGAGGCTAGCCTCAAATTCACCTTCGAAGCCGCATAGATAAACAAGGAAGGGGAGGTTCATGATCTCGTCACGTCGATGTGAATACGCGCTAGACAAGGAAGCGCGTGAGGCAAGCCTCACCTCAGCGTTTACGCCTTGAAGGGAAGTGAGATGAATGTACAAAAATCGGACCTTAACGCCTGTAACATGTAACGTTACGGTCCGATTTTTGTGCATTCATCGTAACGTCAGTAGCGTGTAATGTTACAGACGTCGGTAGCTGTACCCGGCTTGAGATTGAGCTTGGATATTATGGAAGACGAGTGCAGTATCGTACAAAAAATTGAGACTGAAGAACATAATGGGATGATGAAATTGATTAATAAAATATTGGATTAATTCGCTTGATATATTTGTGATTTCCGTAATTTATTTGGTGAGGCACTGCCTCACCTGCCTCATAGGACAACCGCCACTGAACAACCGGTATACAAAACTGATTCTTCTTCTATTCAGAACAAGCTGAATAAATTTTGAAAAGTTTCAGCGAAGTTTAAAAGTAATTATTTAACGATAGGTTATTGATGTAGGATCAGAGAAAACAGGAAAACGATACTCTGTCAGTTCGCCAACGTTTCTGAAAAATTCATTTCCATCCTCAGTGCTCTACAATTTTCGGAAAACATGATTCGTAACACTGATGAGGGTGATTACAATAAAGAAGGAAAACAAAAGCAATACAATAAGTTATAGACTAGAAAAATATCACAGAAAAGATTTAAACATAAATGAATCAAAAGGCCCTAATGGGGTTGAAAGAATAGTATTATACATTCATAGATTACTGAAGAAAATACTAACAGACTAGACAATTGTATCTTCCCAAAATCACTTAATTAAAATTCAATTCAGTTCTCCAATACTTTATGTAAAAAGATGGATTTAAAAGACATAGTGGCCATTCTGCCAACCATGTCAGTTGAATTTCATCCATATTTCCGTTGAGTAATTTCAATCTCTTGTGTATGATTTTCAGTATGATATTCAATGAAAAGAAACTAAATTCTACTTTTCCAAATGATTGATGTTAGATTCTCAAAAATGGAACAACACAGAGAAACCGTTGCTCTTTGCCCCGGCGCACCTCTAATATTGCGAACAGATGGTTGGCCTTTTAAATGGTCCGTGCACAGATGAGACCGAGGAAATGAAAATAATAACAACGTCGGTGTATTGAGACATTCAAAAACAATTTTTCGTCTTAATTTCTGTGATACTCCAATAGGGTGAAAGCTATATTGATTGACACCTTGAAGACATGGATACTTTGAGTAGGCTAATTCGGTTCCTTATTTTACTGTAACACCATGATTATTAATTCGGAACTATAGTTTAATGTTTTGGTATTTCCTTCAAATTGTCAATAAATATCGATTGAATATTCGAGGAGACACCAATTCCGTCGAAATTAAGTATTTGATAGTCATTGACATACTTCGATAGTAATTGACGCGCAGTATGATAGTCATTGACATAATTTCATCTCACTTTTGCATCCATTTTGGTTATGATATCATCCTGCTTTCTCTCAAATGCTTTCTCATTATATGGGTCATCGAGACGGCATCATTAGATATTTGGTGCGAGATTTTGCAGTAGTGTAAGTGTATATGTTCTAGATAAAGTTAATGCGTCGCTTGAATCCGGTGTTTTCCCCGAAGCTTGGAAGACCCCTACGGGTCTACGGTTATCCCAATTGAAAAAGTATCCAATGCTAGAAACTGCGAATAATTCAGAGGCATTCACACAATGCCAGTACATGAAAAAGTTTTAGAATTGGTAGTTAAAAATCAATTGACGGAATATTTGAATGAACATATTGTTCTTATAGATGATCAATCTGGCTTTAGGGCTAAGCATTCTTGTGAAAGTACCATTGTTGATATTTGTGATAGATGGTTGAAGGAGATAGACGAAGACAGTGTCGTTTTGGCAGCTTTCATAGATTTTAAAAGATCTTCCGAGACAGTTGATAGAAACCTGTTATTAAAAAAGTTTAAAAAAATTGGAATCAGGGGTACTGTTTTGGCATGGTTCACATCTTATTTAACTGATAGGTCGCAAAGAGTGAAGTTCAGACATAGAGTGTCTTCTAGTAAAAAAAAATGTACATGGTGTACCTCAAGGAACAACGCTAGGGCCGATTTTGTTTTTAATTTATTCGATGATATATAAAAAAATCCTAAAAACTGTAAATTGAGACTATTCGCTGATGATACAATGCTTTACATAGTCGGTAACGATATCAATGTTCTGTGTCCGTTACTCAATGAAGATTTTCAATTACTAAGTACATAATTGGTTAAACGATAATCCGTTCAAAATGGATTTCAGTAAGTCAAATTATATCATTTTTGGTAAAGAGTATAAATTGAGATCTTCAAATGTAGTAATAATTGAAGTTGATGACCACGTATTACAGAGACTTCACTCAATCAAGTATCTATAGGAGTTTCTCTTGATGAAAATCTAAATTTCAAACTTTATGCCGACCATTTGACAAAAAAAAATTGCACAAAAGATCCAATACATCTCAAAGATAGGTAATAGAGTTGACATGAATAAAGGATTATATCTTTTATTCATGTCAATTGTTCTACCACATCTAGATTATTGTACGTCTTTCTTAATTAGTTTGAAATCGAATGTCATCAGTAGATTACAAATAGTCCTAAATAGAGGCATGAGAATGGTTCTCAAATGTAATAGAAGAACACCAATCAGGTCAATGTTGTATACACTAAATTTTTTAACTGCCAGACAAAGAATCAATTTCTAAACATTGGATTCCATACACGAAATTGAACATATAATGTTGCCAAATTATTTATCTGAGAGAATTAGATATGTGCCTGAGATTCATCACTATAATACTAGAAATCAAACAAAATTTTATGTTGATACATTCAGTACTTTGATTGGAGGTTTGATATGCTATAATAAATTGCCTGATATGTTAAAAAATTGTAACAAATATGTAACCTTCAGAAAGCTGTTAGTATCATATTTCAAGGACCACTATTTTTGAGATTTTTTTGTTAATTTTATTATTTTGAAGTTGTAATAGTAATTTTTACTGAATAAAGTAAATATATCTATCTATATCTATGTTTACTTAAGGATAGCGACTGCACATAATTGCGTATTTTTTCCGATTGTTCTGTTTCATATTCGTAAGAAATTTTCTATTGGTTAGAAGGTTCCAAGGATATTCAATTGATGTAAGTTAACCCTTCAATGATTTATATATTAAGGTTAAAGCCTATGTTAATCACTGTTCGATGTAATATTATTGACACAGTTATTGATATATGGCTTAAACTCAATATATTAATCACTGAAAGGTTAACTTATATCAATTAAATATTCCTTAGAACCTTCTGAACAATAGAAAACTTCTAACGAATATGAAACATAAAAATATCGGAAAATATACGCAGTTGTATGCAGTTGCTATTTTCAAGTACACTCTAACATATACACTTATTGACACTACTGCAAAATCTCACGCCAAATATCTTATGAAGTTTTCAGGATGATAACTTGAGGAAATTGAAATAGAAATAAAACATTCTGAAATGGGTAGAGACTGATGAAAAAACCTTAGATAACACCAAAAGTTTATTACATCGGTATACAGGGTGTTCCATTACTCGACGTCAACCCGGAACCGGGTGAAAAAGCATGTAATGCTGGATGTCAGAAAAATATAAAAAAAATCTAAGTTGCATGATTTTAAAATAATGCATTTAAAAAACACGCAAAATTCCACACCCTGTGACAGTCTTTTCGCTCCTGTTGCCACAAATATCAACTTTTTCCAACTTTTTTCTTTGCTGTGTAACCTTGAATAATGCTTGTCTAAACTGTAATCAAAATTTTGGTACCAGCTGCTCTAGGTTTCATAAAAATAGGGCTACTTCTCAGAAAAAAAAATTCGAGATAAACAATTGCCTAGTTCAACTGACTGTATTGAAAAAAAAAATGTATACGTTTTTAAGTTTGGCAATTGTTTTTTCAAAAGTTGGCACATTTAGTAAGGATTAGCCATTAATGGTATAATACTTGTTTAATTGTAGCTGCCGTAGTTCAAATTTATTTTCGATTGCCTTTGAATACACTTTTTCGTTAACTGCTTCCCAGTAATAAAGTCCAATGGAAAAAGTCCGGTGAACGGGCGGCCACGAGATTGGACCAGAACGTCCGTTTTTTCTGATAACATTTTTTTCGGAAGATGGATCGGACGTTCTGGTCCAATCTCTCGTGGCCGGCCCGTTCACTGGACTTGAATCCATTGGACTCTATTACTGGAAGCAGTTAACGAAAAAGTGTATTCAAAGGCAAACGAAAATAAATTTGAACTACGGCAGCTATAATTAAACAAGTATTATACCATTTTGGAATCCTCACTAAATGCGCCAACTTTGAAAAAAACATGCCAAACCTACGTAGTACATTTTTTTTCAATACAGTCAGTTGAAACTAGGCAATTGTTTATTTCGAATTTTTTTTCTGAGAAGTAAGCCCTATTTTATGAAACCTAGATCAGCTGGTATCAAAATTTTGATTACAGTTTAGACAAGTATTATTCAATGTACACAGCAAAGAAAAAAGTTGGAAAAAGTTGATATTTGTGGCAACAGGAGCGAAAAGACTGTCACAGGGTGTGGAATTTTGCGTGTTTTTTTAAATGCGCATTATTTTAAAATCATGCAACTTAGATTTTTTTTTATATTTTTCTGACAACCAGCATTACTTGCCTTTTCACCTGGTTCCGGGTTGACGTCGAGTAATGGGACACCCTGTATATGGGTGTCAACAACTGAACGTCTCACCCTTTTTCTACTCTTCTTATATTTTAAGGAGACTCAGTGCGTTTACCCTGCAAGCTTTGAACGGCCAATCGAACATCATCCCACTTCTCCATCGAGTATTTTCAATTTGTTTAATTCTACTTTTCTAAATGCGAAAGAGCTCCGCCTTCTAAATGGTCCTTGTACAAAGGAGACCGAGGTAATGAAAATTACTATTGTATTAATTGTGACAATTTTTTTAAACAATTATAGCACGAGCCTTGAAGAACCACACATATTGAGACATTCAAAAACAAATTCTCGTCGTAATTTTATTGATTTCCAATATTTCCATGCTTTTCTTCTCATATTTGGAGGAGACTCAATGACTACCCTGCAAGCTCTGAACGCCTAGTGGAATATCATCCTACTTTTCCGTCTAGTATTTTCAATATGTTGTGTATCATTGCCAGGGGTAATATTCAATGAAAGGAAACTGAATTATACTTTTTCAAATGATTAATGTTAGATTCCCAAAAATGAGAAAACACAAAGGAAACCTATTTCCGCTCGCCTTCGGCTTGTCATAGAATTTTGTATACTCGTTCAAAAAACCCTAGTTTTGGAATTGAATCACTATTGTCGAAATTCCTGTGAAATTCTTATTGTACTTTCTAAGTTTCAAGGAGACATACCGCCAAACCTGCAAGCCATGAACGGTCACTGGGATATCATCTCACCTTTCCATTGAGTAGGTATTTACAATCTGTTGTGTATCATTTCCAGTAATAATAATATATATTCTTTTGAAATTGAGAGCTAACATAATACAATACATAAAACAAAAATTAAAATCCCTAAATGAGGTTAGTGCAAAAACTGGGTACCATACTATTTTTTCGTATGATACCAGAGCTCAGGGAAAAAACCTCAGTACAAAAAAACCCTGTCTCGCCGTTCCAACAAAAATAACACTTAAAAAACTATTCGAAATATTGAAGGATTTCTTCTTTATTTATTCCAACCGATAAACTCTCCCAGATGCCTTTGAAATACTGAATGAATATGAAACAGAAAAAAAAATCGAAGCAGAAAAAAGTAATAGAAAAATCAAACTATTGAAACTCTATTAAATCGATTTGAAATTTACCACCCAATTTAAAAACGACTCTGTTACTTCATGTATAGCCCTTAAACCATCCTGAAATTTAAATATTGGACAATTATTTATCATGTGTTCTATAGTCAGTAATAATAATGAAATATTATTATTACTGTACTGTACTATTATTCAATGAAAAAAAACTAAATTCTACTTTTCCAATTGATTATTGTTCGATAATCAAAAATGGAACAACACAAAAGGAACCGCTCTTGAGTGGAGTATAAACTGCTTCAGCACACCTGAAATATTGCGAAAAGATAGTGCCTACCCTGCAGGATCATCCTTCTTCTTCGTCGAGTATTTTCAATATGTTGTGTATGATTGTCAGGGGTAATATTCAATGAAAGGAATATTAGATTCCCAAAACTGAGAAAACACAAAGGAAACCGCACTTCAGCTCGCCTTCGGTTCGTCGTAGAATTTTGTCTACTCCTGCAAAAAACCCTAGTTTTCGGACTTAAATCACTATTGTCGAAATTCCTGTGAACTTCTTATTGTACTTTTTAAGTTTATAGGAGACATACCGCCAAACCTGTAAGCCATGAACGGTCACTGGCATGTCACCTCACCTTTCCATTGAGTATTTACAGTCTGTTTCGTATCATTTGCAGTGGTAATACTCAATGAAAAGAAACTAAATTCTACTTTTCCAAATGATTAATGTTCGATTCTCAAAAATGGAACAACACAAAAGGAACCGCTCTTGAGTGGAGTAGAAACTGCTTCAGCACACCTGAAATATTGCGAACAGATACGAAAGAGCTTCGCCTTCTAAATGGACCGTGGACAGAGGAGACGGAGAAAATGAAAGAGAGGTTGCTGAGCCAGTGCCGTATTATTTAGTGAACATCGATCGGCCATATGCCAGGTCGTTTCGTTTTTCTAATAAAATTCGTATTTTCGCCGTATCTGCCATATACGCGAGCGACTATCGGGTGTAAATCGGCGCTTTATGGTGTGTCATAAATTCGTAACACGCCGTCTGGCCGAGTGGTCAATGACGTGCAGTCTAGATATCCGGCATTTTTGGGAGACAGGAAATATGGATGTGCTTCTTAATGGCTTCTGAAAATCTGCTCCTTGCACTGCTTCGTGTATAGTTTGTTAGTTTTGTAACTTCTGTACAGATTGCATAAAAAGAATTCATTTAATTCGTTTCCATTACATATGCTAGATTGTATAGTAAGTTTCGCAGTTCCATAAGAAATGGTTTTCAATATACTTCATTATTTCGTATAATCGCCCACAATATCAATTCACTTATTTCAACAAGATTCCACTTTATGCATTTCATACCTAAAATCCCTAAAATACGCTTCCGCCGCTGTTATAACCTCATCATTTGATGAAAATCGCTTCGCACGGATGTGTTTTTTGGCCTGAAAACAGATGGAAGTTGATAGGTGCCAATTCTGGTGAATAAGGTAGATCATTGGTTCCCAACCTGTAGAATGTGGACCGGGAAATATTACAAATTTAGCGAGGCTTGGCTATTATTCGATGACCAGAGAAAATATGGCGTCGTATTAGACTTCTATATCGATTGCACAATCTCAGAAACGTTCGTGATACCACATTCGATCATTGATGCCGTGATTCTAGGGTAATAGGTCACGAAAAAATGCAGCATATAGCTCTACCTCAAAGCACCTTAAGGGTCGAATTAAACTTATGTCACATGATGTAGAGAAGCAACTTCTTGGAAGAAAGTTCCTATTTTTCTCCTTGTGGTCTAATGAATCGCACGGCAATGCGAAAACAATCACTCACCAGCACTTGATCGCTTTTCAGACGGTGATAACTGAAGAAAAATTATAGATTTCACGGAAACTGGAAAGATAAACTTTTGCTTGATAAACTGCACTCTGTACTGATTTGGGTTCACGTTTCAAGCTAGCGACATTGGTGAAACGGAAAAATTTTGAAGGTAAAACAAAGCACTGTATTAACTATCGCCAAACGTCAGCTTCTTACAATCTTTTTGGGCGCCTGTGAATAGCTAAAAACGTTGTAAATGTTATTAAAAGCAGCGGTTTGAAAACAATTCTGATTTTTCAGGTATTTTTATATAACTGAGAGAATCCAATATGCACCTGCCAGATTGTGGAAATAAAAGTATTAGAAAATGTTGCCATTCCTTTTTGACGATGAATTTCGCACTTTTATTTTTAAACTACAGTCGCGGTTACCAAAAAATCAAGAAATTCTGCGTTTTCTACATTGAAAGCTCTCTCAGATGATTCAGATGAAAAAAATATGATGCTAGCAAAGCACACGAAAGCATCAAGACTCAGTAACAGTTTTGATTGATGAATTGGAATCGATGTTAAAAAATAATATTTATTCTATGGCTTTCTCAACAGCATTTATGCGAACGAGAATATTCTGCTTTGATTTTTGTTGGCCTGGAAATCCAGAAAGGATCTCAATTCATAATTTTATCGAAAAATTATCATTTCTTCTTTTGTTATTTCTCATGGAATTTTTAATTGAAGTTTCAATTTGATTACTACAGTTAATTTTTTATTAGTCCCATATGTATAGTGGTTACTGCTGACAAAAGTAATTAAAAAGTTGTCCACGAACAAGAAAAGGTTCGAAACTACTGCGACTAGATGCTCCAACAATTCGAAATTTAATTAAACGATTTTAGCCATTGTTAGAATGCTGTGTGACATAATCCTGATGAATAAGAATTATTGTCTCTTGTGAATCGCGTCTTTTTTAACGAACTCTTTCCTTTAGCTGATCTGAAAGGTAACAGTAATAGTCAGCATTTATTGTTTGTATACACAATTTTTTTCGCATCCCAAAATCACCTTTTTATTCGATTTCTGGATACGAACTCGAGCGGAACAACAGGGTTCACTGCACTCTCAAACCTCTTGTTCTGTTTAAGAATCATAGTGATAGACCGAGTCTTCATTTCGAAAATGGTCTAAATGTTGGTGGAAAAGTAGCAATCATCGTTTCTGTTCCAAAGTTCAGTGAAGTCAGATCAGGTGATATGGGTAGCAACTAGCAGAAAATTTCAATTTTTGTAGGTCAAGTTATTGCATTTTTGGATCATTATTTTGTGTTCCAAGTATAATTAAGTTGCTTAAATATTCTTAAAAACTTCTAATTCTCAATCGACTCAACCCAAATTCTGTCACTTGATGATTTAATCCATCTCCATGCTCCATCCGGCAAACTACCCAACTGACAACAGAGTTATGGAGCAGAAAATCGCATTGATCATCCGAAAGTTTATAACGCTTTGCACCTCTACTAAATTGGATCCATATTGAAACTTCAGTGGAAATAATAACTATAACAGTTCGTAGTATGTAGTCCGAACCCTAAAATTTGCTCGACGGCATAACTTTGTTATGTCGTCGAACCCAACATGGCTTCCTTGCTGAATCTGATAAATCGTCATAATGGGGAAGTCAGAGTTTCTCGTTTTGCTTAATTGGTGCAGAACAAACCCAAAACTTGCGTTTCGCTAGAGATAGGCCATCACCCTAGAGGTTCAATCGTTCAATTGTTTTTTTTTACCTCGAAAGATTCACTATTTATACAAGGTGTTCCTAAAGTGAACGTACAAACAAAAAGGGGAGATTTCTTAAGTGAGTTTAAGAAAATAAGTCCCATTAACATAAACAGAGTGTTAAAGTTCTAACTAATATTTTTTTCAAATTCTTCGTTAATTTAGGACTATTGCGGCTATCTAAAAAAAACTAAAAGTTTCCGCTCTAAGAAGAAAAATAACTTCTTTTCCAGTTGCAACATGATTCGTTAAAATTCTCATAACCAAAATATTGTTTGTTTGAATTTAGTTTGATTGATTTTAATGTTATAACGGCAAACATAAGTTCTTCTATTCATAAGGCAAGCAAATATTCCTATACAGACAATAATACGGTACTTATGTCACTGTCAGCTGATTTGAACATTTCACTCAAAAACTGATTAAAAAAGTATTAGGCCACTGAGATATTTTGAACTAACATTCACTTCAAATTTTTCGTTCAATTTAGGACAAAAAATCTCTCTTGCTTTCTTTCGTATGGGGCGCCATTTTTATGTGAAAGGTAAAACATCTTAATGTAGCGTCTCTACTACATAATTTGTCAAAGATGTTTTATTTTTTTACATAAAAACGGCGCCCCACACAAAAAAAGATAGAAGAGATTTTTCGTCCTAAATTGAACGAAAAATTTGAAGTGAATGTTAGTTTAAAATATCTCAGTGGCCTAATACTTTTTTAGTCAGTTTTTGAGTGAAATGTTCAAATCAGCTGACAGTGACATAAGTACCGTATTATTGTCTGTAGGAATATTTGCTTGCCTTATGAATAGAAGAACTTATGTTTGCCGTTATAACATTAAAATCAATCAAACTAAATTCAAACAAGCAACCTTAATAAAACATATACCGACTTCACGAAAGTTTTGTACTTGTCGGGTGTATATTTTGGTTATGAGAATTTTAACGAATCACGTTGCAACTGGAAAAGAAGTTATTTTTCTTCTTAGAGCGGAAAGTTTTAGTTTTTTTTAGATAGCCGCAAGCGATAGAGTGCGGGGAAAACACTTTCTCGCCGTCTCTCTCTCTTCAGTCCTTCACCCTACGTGAGGGTATGGTGACATCATGAATTGACTTTCCTGACTTCTTCGGCCCAAGTTACTCGGTTCCGGGCCATATGTGAAGCCTCCGGTAGGTTGTGGCCCACTAGGGTTTTAACCTGGTCTATCCATCTTTTAGGTGATCTTCCACGTGTTCGTCTTCCTTCTACTTTTCCCTCTATCATGAGTCTCTCCATTGAAGTGCCGCTCCTAGCAACATGTCCAAAATACCTTAGGATCGATTGGTTGATTTTTGTGACTAGGCTTGTCCCAATTTTCAGTTCTTGGATAATGGAGATGTTCGTTCGGTGGGCCGTCCAAGGTATTCGCAACATCCGTCTGTATACCCACATTTCCAAGGCGCTCACTCTCCGCTTATCACCCTCCTTCAGGGTCCATGTTTCGGAGCCATACATGGCAATAGGGAAGATAAGGGAATTTGCAATGCGTAGTTTAGTGTTTCGTGTGATCGCTGTGGACCTCCATATTTTGGTTAATTTTGTTGTTGCGTTCATTGCCATCGCCATCCTGCGCCTAATCTCAGCCTCGCATCCTCCAGAGTTTGTTATCATGGATCCTAAGTAATTGAACCGGTCTACAACCTCAAATCCAGCTACAGATTGAACATCAGGTTGATTGTTATGAAGGCGGTCTACAATCATGGTCTTGGTTTTTTGTTTGTTCAATTCTAAGCCATATTCTTCGCTGATAGAGCACAATCTAGCCATTATCTCATCCAGTTCCACCTTGCTGGCAGCGATGATCACGGTATCATCCGCGTATCTCAGGTTATTTATCCTCCTGCCCCCCACTGATATTCCACCGCTCCATTCTTCCATTACTCTACGCATAATATATTCTGTGTAGATATTAAATAGGATTGGCGAGAGTATGCATCCCTGTCTCACTCCTGCGCTGGCTTTGATACTACTCGATAGCGTGTTATTGGCTCTGATTTTAGCGTAGTTGTTCTCATAGAGTCGCTTTATCAAATATACAAGGTGAAATGGAGTGCCCATTTCTAGTAGTATGGTCCAGAGTTTATTCCATTTCACCCTGTCAAATGCCTTAGAGTAGTCAACAAAACATAGGTACATTTCGATGTTGTATTCTCTCGATTTCTCTATGATCTGTCGAAGATTCAAGATCTGCTCTCTAGTGCCCTTTCCAGGCACGAAACCGGTTTGTTCATCTGATATCTGCGGAAGAAGGAATGTTTTAAGGCGTTCATTGATGATAGTTAGCAGTATTTTGCAATCGTATATTATGCTTTTTTTGTACTCGAGTTATGATTTTTTGAGTGTTTTTTGAATGTATTTTGCCTGCTAGGATTGAAGAATTATTTTTTTCTTATGAAGTGGTTATTCTGCAGTTTTTTTAACATGTTCGTCCTGAATATTGCTTCAGTAAAAAAACTTGAAAGCTCGAACTTCAGTTTTCAGTAGGATGTAAATATTCGATTTCGAATTAGAAATACGAAAAGGTATTTTTTTAGCTTTTGGCTAATTTTAAAATCGTCGTGGAGTCCTGAGCTACAAAAGTCATAGGAAAAAAGTACTTGATCGGACTTTTCTTGTTGGAATCGGTCTTGGAATGCACATATAGGCTAAAAATCATTGAAACCTGATAAAATTTATTTTCTTCATTTTATCATTTTATGGTGAAAATTGGATTTTAAATTGATTTCGATCGAAATTGCTGTGAAATAACTGTAACGTGTAATTTTGACAACAATTTGGTCTCACCACTTATGGAAAATGTAAACATTCGTCGGTATTGCTAGATGTGAAATTACCTGTTTTAGGATAGGAAATAAAAGGCACAATACTGAAAAATTACTATTCACTTCAATAAATTTTCAAAATCGAGTTTCAATGATTTTTAGCCTATTCGCCTTCCAAGGCAGGTTACAACAAGAAAATACCAATCAAGTACTTTTTTTTCCTATGGTCATTGTAGCTCAGGAAGGCGAAGTTTTCAAACTTAGCCAAAACCAAAAAAATACCATTATGGAAATTCTTACTTTTTTGGGGTTACTTGCAGAAACTGCAGGAAGCTGAGTCAATTTTTTATTTAAGCAACAATCAGGATGATCATGTTGAAAAAATAAAAACTGCAAAATACTCAGCGCATAAGAAGATATGAATTTTTCAAACCTAGCTGTCAAAGTACATTTAAAAAATACTCCAAAAATCTTAACTCGAGAACTCTCAAAAATCGCATAATATACATGGGGTATTTTTGGATAGCCACAGGTCCGAGGAGTCTGAAAAAAGTTATTGACGTCAATCTCCTGTACACCCTGTATAGACGAAACATTTTCCGTTTTTATTCGGGTAGTTCTGTTTTTATAGCCCAAATAGATCAACTAGTTGATCTACACGTTGAAGAAAACTTTGAAAAATATTCGATTGTAGAAAGAAAGCAGGTCCTTGTACAGCAATTTAAGCCGGAAATACATCCGATCTTATCAAGATTTACGATCTCGCACAAAAGGACCGACCGTAAATTATCTTTTTAGTTCTGGCGTAAATTCCCATGCCGGATAATTAGAGTTTTTTAATTAGGCGAGCATGCTGGGCCTGAGAACAAAATGATCCCCCTTCCCTAGTCTTTAATTTACAGCACAGACCAAGACTATACCATGAAAGGTTGAAATAGGGCCAATTATATAGTAATTTGTTCTTCAGTTTCTTGTACAGCTCTGTTAAGCTCAACAGCTTTTCAGGATTGGTCGATATACTGGGTGTTCCAAGTTGTTCCATACAGCCACGATCTCGGCTTTCATACAAGATAGAAATTTCGAATGGCATCAAAAAGTCTACTAAAATATGTTGCGAAATTTTCTTATCACCACTCCTCAAGAACTACCCTCAGATACATTTTCTCAAATAGCACCCTCAGATGTTTTTCACTATAAACGATTTCCGAGTAGAAAAAAATGTGTTAATACTATTTCTTCTTATCATATTACTTGAATTCAACCCTTGAAAATCATAATAATGAATTGATGCAAAATATCTGTGATCACCTGAAAGTATTTGTTTATTAGGTGCAACTGTCAAATTTAGGAACCCTCATGACCAGAATCCGTGATGTCTGTCGTTATGTCACGGAAAAAATGATACTTGCCAGCTGAAGACATTTCTGACTCGGTTCGATAAATGTATGTTAGGTGGTGGGTAAAGTTTCAAACATTTCTTACGTTAATTTTAATTTAGAATAATCATTTATTTGTTCTATTATTTTCAGTGGAGTTTTTGTACGAATGATTGTATTTTTTCAATTGTGTTACCTACACCGAAAATATCCTGACGGAAATTGCAAAACTAGTGAATGTGCCACAGTTGATAATTATTATTTTCAATTTTGAATCCACATCGAATAACAAAAAAATGTTAGAACGTCTTTTTTCTCCTAGTGATCGTTCAGGGTGAAAAAAGTAGGTGTGTACTTAAAAATATATATCTGGGGAATTTTTTGACGGTTGTAATTAGAAACAGAATTATAGCGACGGATTCTTTTATTGCCAAGTTTTTTTTGTTTGAACTTTCCATTTTGTCTTTGAGCCGAGATATTTGAAGTCTTTCGTTCCATTCTCCTCATCTACGAATTTCTCTCATGAAATTGAAATCTATGAAATGTTTAAAAAATTACAAGACTTGAAGTCCGCGAAGGATTATCCTGTTTGAGCTTAGTCTACAGCATGTTCTAAGGATCTCACATAATCATTTGTAGGAAAAGCAGTTGAATATAAAATTATGAAAAGTATTCGAGAAATATAATATTCACAACTTTATAAATTCAAAACCTTTCGACCGATTTGACCAATAACCGAACTGAGGTGAAAAATGATCGGAAAAATGTACCCTGAAAATTTCAAGTCTCTTTTCTATTTTGCCATAAGTTAGTGTTTGTAGATTTTCTGTTGAGAGATTTTCACGGCATTCTGAACACTCAAATGAAAATTACAAATGATCATAAGTAGAGAACTTTCCGACCAATTTTGTCTATTAACTGAGCTGTTCCTAAATATTCTGAGAGTACTCGCATGTACAACGAACAATATGTAAGACATGGTGAAAGAAAGTGAGATCCGTAATTTTCCTCAGAGTCCTAGATAGGGCATTCTAGTTGCTGCACCTTGTCAATGTCCATAATAATCTTAGTGAATCTCAAACATATTCAAATATGTATTGCAGCCATTTTCACATGTTGAATTATAGTTACTGTTGGACATATCAATAAGAAAAAACCATTCTAACGAGATGCTCACATAAATTTGTTGGATAAAATGATTTGCCAACTCCTGAGAAAATGCTGTGACAGTTCAAAGGCCATCATCTGTCAGATTTCTATGCTTCGGAAAATTCAAATAGATCCTTTCAATTATAAATTCATCGTCTTCAGTGGAGCACAAAAAAAACTTCGTTTGTACCTAGAACTGCGGGAGAAACTAAGAAAATTAAGGATCTGCAGAAAAACTTCATTAACCCCAAACGACTAATAATAGCGTAACCTTTTCTTCGTTCAACGTACAGTATTCGATTAAAGTTATTAAAAGATATGGCACTTTCCCCAGGTTCGAGCGAAAGAAAACTGCTGCCAAACATGGCGGTTGGCTTGCCACGAACGGCTGCATCCTGAAAGATAATAACGTGTCCCCTTAAGAACGTGATTTTATCTCACTGTGTCTCCGTTCTGCTTTCGACACTGAATGGACCTTATAAAATGTTATAAATGAATTTCGTTCAAAGCTCTTTCACGGTTTCGGCTTTTTCTCCATTTTCCCTGAAGGTTCTCTGATAGATGCTCTTGAAATAAGGTCGCCTGTGAAAGACGTTTCGATTTTACACAAGAATACTATCTTTTCTGTATGAAACGTATGATATTGTCCACTTCTACCGACTTGAAAATACCTGTTCCAAATGATAAACATCTACCGAAATGATAATGCTTTTGGAAGCGAATAAAAACAGTTTTATCTAGCATTTCTTCGAAGCTGGTTCGAAATACTCGCAAAACGTTATAACGTCTTTGTGCGATCGATTTGGTATGTTCCAGACATTGACGAACAGGTTTCTTCCTTAGAGAATTATACTGGAAGGAAGTGAGCAACTTTTTCTTGATATAGAATTCCATAAAGGGAGTGAGTTAATATCAGGAGACCCTTTGCGCTGAATTTGTAACAGTTACCCTATAGCCCTATGAATTCCAACGGTTGTATACAGGGTGTAACTAAATAAGTGTAAAATATTTAAGGAGGTGATTCCTCATTGAAAAAAAGATAGGATCTTTCATATAAAGAAAGTTCATTGGAGCATCCCTGGTTAAGATACAGCCCCTCAAAGGGAGTACATAAAATTTGTATAACAATTTTTTTCACAAGCACCAAAAAAGTTACAATATTGAAATTAACCTGACGTTTCCCACTAGCAAAAATACACTTATCCAGTTATTTATTTGGTTTACCCCATGGTTGTAAGGATGGGACACGCAACCCCTAAAGTTTATTTTCAATGTAACTTTTTGTCTTATTATTTGTTTACCATTTAAAAATTTATTTCCGATAGCCTGTTTCATTCTAAACAAAAAATGTCTCTTGAGTTTTTTGCCAAAAATAAACCAGTTCGCAGTAATAAATTATTTTACGAACAACTACAGAGATAGATCGTCATAAATGCGAAACTAATCTATCTAGTCGGACACTTTTAGCGATAGAGAAAATTAAATTGGTATAACGCTGTCAGTTTATAAATTTTTGAAATAGACTTAATACTTTTTTTGTGTTGTTGTTCTGTTTTTAATTTGTTACTTTAATAATTCACTTGTTATTGAAATGACATACACAAATGAGGAAATGGCTGATATGCATTACGTTTACGGTCTGTCGCAGGGAAAAGGGTTAGAAGCTTCTAGAAGATATGCTGAAATGTTTCCTCAACGGTAGCATCCTTCACATAGAATATTTGCTCGACTTCATCAACGATTACGAGAATATGGTTCATCCGACAAAAGAACGCAGGATTGTGGTCGCCATCGAGAAGTACGAACACCACAGCTTGAGGAAGCAGTACTTAATTTAATTGAAGAACAACCGACTACTAGTACTAGAAAGATTGCTTTCCAGCTAAATGTGGATCATATGACGGTATTTCGAATTTTAAAGGAACAACTCTCATACCCTTACCATTTGCAACGAGTACAGGCACTGTTACCGCGAGACTTCCCGAACCGACTTGAATTTTGCAATTGGATGCTGGAAATGATTAGGAGAAATTGTGACTTTCTGAAGACGATAGAATTCACAGACGAATGTTGTTTTTCTCGGGACAAAATTATTAATTTTCATAATTACCACATATGGGCTGATGAAAACCCTCACGCTATTGTCGAAACCAACCATCAAGAACAGTTTTCTCTTAACGTATGGCTCGGAGCTTTTGGGGATTTTTTAATTGGGCCTCGTTTTCTACCTCTCCGATTAAATGGCGAGGCATACGTTCACTGGATAGGTCGAGGAGGACCACAGAACTGGCCCGCTCGATCCCCGGATCTCAATCCTCTCGATTTCTCTATTTGGGACCATTTACAGCATTTGGTTTATCGTACTCCTGTTCGCGATGTAGAGGACTTGAGAAACCGCATCATCGATGCGTGCAGGGTAATCAGAGAGACTCCAGGAATATTTGAGCGAATACGTGGCTCAATGCGCCGACGTCTAGATGCATGTGTGATGTCTGAAGGTAGACATATTGAACATTAAATATGATTTCTACGTGTTGTGTGTTTTGTTATTAATAAATTAGTTTTGTTTTTTACCATTTGGTCGTTTAATGCAGGTACTAACTACAGAATAATAATAAATCCAGTTCGCATTTATGACGATGTACCTATCTCTGTAGTTGTTCGTAAAATAATTTTTTGCTACGAACTGGTTTATTTTGGGCAAAAAAACTCAAGAGACATTTTTTGTTTAGAACAAAACAGGCTATCGGAAATAAATTTTTAAATGGTAAACAAATAATAAGACAAAAAGTTACATTGGAAATAAACTTTAGGAGTTGCGTTTCCCACCCTTACAACCATGGGGTAAACCAAATAAATAACTGGATAAGTGTCTTTTTGCTAGTAGGAAACGTCAGGTTAATTTCAATATTGTAACTTTTTTGGTGCTTGTGAAAAAAATTGTTATACAAATTTTATGTACTCCCTTTGAGGGGCTGTATCTTAACAAGGGATGCTCCAATGAAGTTTCTTTATATGAAAGATCCTATTTTTTTTCGATGAGGAATCGCCTCCTTAAATATTTTACACTTATTTAGTTACACCCTGTATTTACAAAATTTCATGATATTGATACAGAATTTCAAATTACCATTTATCCAAAAAAAATGGACAGATTCTTTTCTCAACTGAAAAACTCGTGCCCAAATTTATCTGAAAATTTCAAACTTTTAGTCGTACGCAAATTGGTTTCATGAGGTCACCAAAAATATGTTTGCATATTTATCACTTATTTTCAGTCGAGTTAAGATGTCGTTGAAGGTCGGCTAGAGTTATATACATGGTTGCTCGAAAGGACTTACTCAATTTATCAATATCTGTTAAATGAGTGACTTGAAAAGAGAGCTAAAACTCGTTGAATGATTTTGAACTAAACGAGTTTTTGGCAATAAAATGAAATATTTTTCTTAATCATCACACTAATGTCTAAATACTTTTGGGACTTTGTAAATTGTGTTGCGAAAAAACTTTTTCAAATGATCCATTCCCACGAGAAAGGATTATTTTTGGAGAACTTGTCATTGTAAATTGTGTGATAAAAACTGCTTTAATTGATGTAATAAAAAAAATTTGATTACGTACTGGATTGGCAAGGTATACTCATATTTGTTAGTTGGAATACTTAAGAATACTGAAAAAATATCAATTTAAAGAATATGATTTTAGAGTTGAATTTATGAAGCATCTGACAGCACTGAATAATAACTCATTATTCACTTGTGATTAATGGTTATTATTATGGCCGAGAAAACAGACGTATAATGGGTGGATTATACATTAGTCGTGGATAAAAGTTTGTTACTCATATGCCTAAGCTGGTTTCATGGCGTTTTGGATATTTTAAATTCGACTTACGCTTACTGTTAGAGCAAATCTATTAACAAACAGCTCACAAACTTAGTTCGGCACCTAATATATATTTCTGGAATAATTTCTCTGCCGTACCTATGGAAGTTTCTTAGTCGGCAGTTCTCAACTCTTGGTCCAGGAGCCCTGGGGGCGCTAAAACTTTCTAAAGAGCCTGCAGCATTCGTAAAGAACAGAATTATTGTAGTATGTATTGAATTGTTGTTTTTTTATTCGTCGGGAAGGCTCAGCATTCATGGTTTCTTTTCTAGAAAAGTTTTTGAAATGCTTTTCTTAACTATATAAATTGTTAATGAGTATCTCTTTATATTTTCACTTCAACTTTAGATCGGAAGAATTTAATCTGGGCCAAAAGAACATATTGATATCAATACTGGATCCTACGGACGAAATACATGTTTGGTTTTATGCTCCCGAAACGTACATTTTTTTTACTTTCCTTCATCCTTGTCTATTTATCCGTGTGGAACTCGCACGAAAGATTATCCTAGGTATGAATTGGATCTCGTCTATTTCGATTGAAGTATAATAATTTTATACAGGGTGTTTCATTGGAAAACGGAAAAAAGTCGACGATGAACAATGCACCCCTATGTGTCCCGAATATGCTGTTTTATCAATTTGGCACATTCATTTGAGTGGCCGTAACTCACGAACCAGGTAGAATATTTTTATGATTTTTGGTGTTTTCTATCGATTGGACCTTTAAATTGAGCCATTGGTCAATTTCCAAAAATTATTTCAAAAATTGAACTTATTTTTGAAATGAAGTCGAAATTACTGCTTTCCATTTCATCAACAATTGGGGGAACTTTATTTGTTGTAGTAATATTTCTTCTTTTATTAGTTGAATAGTTTCCTATCAAATTCAATTTTAATAGTATATACACTGGATAAAAAACAGATTTTATTTGATATCAGTCTGGAACTGATATCTCCTGAGCGTGCGCAATTTGAATAATATGTGACAATCTAAGAGGAACTTCCGACTATATCTTATCGTTATCGGTACATTTTTGTCCATTTCAGCAAATAGAAGTCATCATTTTTGCACGCTTGCTCCTAGGGGAACAGCCTGCTGTTATTTTGCCTAAATTTCGGCCAAAAGTGGTCTCAAACGACTCGGTAGAGCTCACTGATGAAGAATCAGTGTGGTCAGGGAACACGATAACTCTCGAACGTATAAAGTTAGTATTCAGAAATTTCGATAGTTGGTTCGGTTTCCGAATGCCGCGGACAAGTTTGTTAGAGAGCCAAATTGGTCCAGAGGTTTTGAAGTTATTGACATTTGGAATTTTTAATTATTTTTTCGATATTTCCGAAGCCAAAAATCCGATCAATATTTTCAATGAGAATAATGACTCTCAAATTTCTGCAAAGCTCCTTGAGAAACTTACGAAATATGGAAAGAAAATATTTCGTCTGTGCGTGGTAAATCGACAAAATTCTGTTCGTTTAAAAACTCGAACGGAACAAGCTACGGACTTGGAATTTTCACGCTAGAACTGGAACAATTACATGTCCGATTGTTTACAGTCGGCCGCAGGCCGCGGTGGAACACGACTACTTCCGAAAGGAACGACTTCAGAACTTGAAATTTTCAGGGTGAGTTAGAGATATGAAGAGAAAAGATGAATTTATGAATGAAAATGATGATTCCAACAGCCCTCAGAATATTCCATTTTGATTTATGGTTTCCTCAATATGAACAAGTGTGCAAAAGCTAATTTGAAACTTTTGAAATATCTCGTACATTGTAGCAGCCCTTTCTATAGCCTATAGGTTAGCGTGAATTTCGTTTTTCCCCAAATTATCTTTTTGGCCTTGTTTCCTTCTCCAGATCTCGACTCCTTCCTTTTTTCTGATTCATAGTGAGTTATAGGAGTTAGTTATATTTCACGCTACTCGTTTATTCATATTTTATACCCAAAAGCACAAGTATGAGGAATATTTAATTCAATATGAGATGAAGGATATAAAAAGCATTCTTTCAAATGCTTGAATTTGGTTTCATTACAGAGAGATTCGGCATATTGAAAAAGTTCCATTGATTTCTCGCAGAAGTTATCGTTTTTCCATTAGTTTAGAAACGCACATACAAACTGTTACCAGCCATAATTCTTAATCAGATTAAAACCAGTAAAGTTCTCAGCAAATGTTATATATAAATCTTTCATAAGATCCTATGGATACCCAACTGAGCACTATTGAAAACTGTTTATTTGTACCTGAAACAATATCTATTAAACCATTCCTACGGGAAGGAAACACCTAAATTTCCATTCGAAACGATTCAGTTATGCGCCCCACGACAGATACAAACACATATTTATTCGTATATGTTGGTATTTGGAGGAAGAATTGGAATAATGGCACAATAACAATTGTTATCGATGCGAGTGGTTCTCAGCCGCAGCATAGCCGGGGCTGTTTCACATCGAAAAGGCGGACCTCTGGCTCTATATTTAGTAATTCCCAAGCACAGCATAATAGCCCAGTCAAATTAGGATTTCACCTCGGAATGAAAGATAATAAGCTGAAAATTGGTATGAACCTTTGTTTTGTCATTCTAAATGTTGTATCAAAAGTCACAAATGCTATCGTGCCGGCGTCTTAAGATATTGAAGGTCAAAGGTCATAAAAATCGGTTTTTTGCTAATATCTGCCTTCCTATTGCTTAAATGAGATTTGCAGTTATTATAAAAGTTGTAGACTATAAAATTGTCTACAACTTTTATTTGAACTTTTTTTTCATACGACCAACCGTTTTTGGGGTAGAGCGCGAAGAGTGCGCAGCGTACAGTCATATATGACCTAATGCAGGGTCAAGCGTGAGTTACGGTTAGCAGTTCGTTGTATAAAGTCAATTATTCACTTAACAATTATAATTATTGAACAATGCCCATTATTTATGTTCTATTCGTTAATTATTTATATTTAATTAAAATAAGTAATTAAATTATTTATATATAATTATTATAATTATTATTTTACTATGGTATATTATTAATTCTGGATTATATATCTCAATTATATTTTGTATTAAAAAGTAAGGTAATATATTTCACACATATCTTTATTTATTTATCATTGAATATGGCATATTGATTTTAATTATAATAAAATTGTTAAAGAAAGCTAATTATCTTCTTCTTCGTCGTCGTCTTCCCCTTGTTGTCGCTCCAAAAAGTTAAGTTCATTGTCATCATCCTCATCATCGGTATTACTTGGATTTAGTGAAGCGTTGAGGCAAGATTGTCCATTGCACTGGCCACAAGCTGAAGAACATAGTAGCCCTGACTTTCTGCATCCGCAGAGGGAACCACAACCATTTTTGCAATTGCAAAATATAACGTTTAGTAGTTCGGCTGGTGCTGGATGTAGTAACGTTCTTATGGGCTCTAGGATTTCATTTTCGAGCATCCAGCCCCATTCTTGAGGTTCTATGTCCTTCCCTAACCACGTTTGAATCTGGTAGTAGACACGATTGATATGTTGACGAGCTGCTACACTTGTTGGTGGAAGTGTTGACAATTGTACAGGTTTATTTAGTTTCGTTAATTTGATGAATTGCGTGTAGTGGAAATGGTCAATGTTGTCCTCAGATTTTGGAGCATTATATTATGCCAACAAGATGCGCACTCCATTTTCAAATAATGTTTGTTCCGGGCAGTTTTCTTGTTGAAATACTTCCTCCAGTTCATCCAAATTGGGAATTTTCTCCAATGCTCTAGTAACAGTATTTTTCCTTTTTTAAATAGCGCAGAAGTCGTGTCACATCCACTAAATGCATGTAAAAATAAAATGTGTTTTTTAGTACGAGGATATTGGTTATTTGTGTTTTGACATTGCCATCGCAACTTTTTTGAAGAAAATTTCCTGTTGACGGGATTGAGTACGTCCAATTAAAATAACGAGCAAATCAATATCTTCGCCTATGATGACAGCAGTCATCATAAGGCAATAGCTGTGTCAATGATGAGAACATCAGCATCATCTCTGGCTTGTTTTGTTGTGATATTACCAGTTTCAATTTTTTTAACAAGCATGTCGATAAATTTTTTTTATTAGACCGATTTGATGAAAATTTTTCTTGACTGATTGGCACAATCATTGTTTCGTCAAAACAAACTTCATATGATTTTGAAAGTGCAGCAGTTCTTCTTTGTTGTTCCTTTGCTTTAATATTTTTACAATAGTCGGAATATCCGTCAAAATAATACAATAATTTAATTACTTATTTCAATTAAATATAAATAATTAATAATTAGTACATAAATAATGGGCATTGTTTAATAATTATAATTGTTAAGTAAATAATTGACTTTATACAACGAACTGCTAACCGTAACTCACGCTTGACCTTGCATTAGGTCATATTATGACTGTACGCTGCACACTCTTCGCGCTCTACCCCAAAAACAGTTGGTCGTATGAAAAAAAAGTTCAAACAAAAGTTGTAGACAATTTTATAGTCTACAACTTTTATAATAACTGCAAATCTCATTTAAGCAATAGGAAGGCAGATATTCGCAAAAAACCGATTTTTATGACCTTTGACCTTCAATATCTTAAAACGCCGGCACGATAGCATTTGTGACTTTTGAGACAATATTTAGAATGACAAAACAAAGGTTCATACCAATTTTCAGCTTATTATCTTTCATTCCGAGGTTGGCCTCCTTTTTCATCTAATTTGACTGGGCTATAAATAATAATGGGGAGTTTCGGTTACTTCGATACCTTCCAAGCAAATGGACGAAAGGACAAAATTGGGTTATGGTTAGTCGTAGTTTACACCCTGGAAAATGTTGTTACGATTATGGTAAATGTTCGATAGAAGATGATGTGCATATTGGAAAACTTTGGCCTGGATGAAAAGGGATTTATTTGGGTTAAGGTGCTAAAGGATTATTGGTTTCTGTTTTGAAGAAATGAAACAATGAAAGGAACAGAAATGTCTAGAGACCACCCTCTTATAATAGAATTATGGAACAAATGTGGAATACGAATATCCTACAAAATCAAAATCAGGCCTCTGTATTTTGAATGCATATTAAACAAATAATGGTTCCAACACGAAGATATGGCAAAATGCGTTCAGAAATCAATGGGACAATAGAATGTAGTATCAGTAAGAGACTCATCTTATATAACTTGTATAATATACTACAATCTATTTCAGAAAAGTATGAAGTGAAGGAAACCTCTTAAATAGTATAGGTATAGCGGGGTACTGTGACTGCGGATGGCCATGTCCATCAGGTCGTCCGAAGAAATCCAAGAACATAAGTAGAAGTATTCGACAATGACCAAAAGGTATGTCGTCATCGAGAAAAAAATATCAATATGGTCATCTGGGATGGTCATGTCCATAAGGATACCCAAAGAAATCCAAGACTACCTGAAGAAGTAATCGACAATGATCAGAAGGTACGTCAGCAAGACAAAAATATAAGAAAGATCGCTTGGAATGGTCATGTACATCAGGTTATCCAAAGAGATCCAAGAACAACTGCATAAGTAATCGACAATGACCAGAAGGTACGTCAGCAAAAAAAATGTCAAAATGATCACCAGGAATATGAACAACAACTAACGAATGTTCTATGAAAGAGGGGCACCTCTATTGAATGGTTGACAGGGTCTCTATAAAGCAGTAGGCTTTGCATTATTATTTGCCGGTACAGAATAAAGGTACATAAAAATATTACAATGTTGAGCAGGTTAAGCCATAGAAATATATTTATTATAGTATATTCTATGGGTTATGCGGTCGAATTCTGTGGCTGGATAAGGGTCAAATAAAGATAAAAATATAAATATAGAAAGAGATAAAGCCAACTGCGCTGTTACAATTATTTATAAAGACCCTGCATATTGATAAACAGATCAATTTTCATGTCGAAATTCTTCTTTCTTTCTTGTATTAATTGAATCTTCAAAATTTTGTAGGTTAGATTTTTTAGCTTCAATAATAACCATACAAAATTTTAGATACTCGATTCGAACCAGAATTAAAGCTGCGCCTAAACGTTCGGGATCTACCTCTCTATCATCAATTCTTGGATGGAGTATACTGCTATAATCTTTCATATCAAAATAAAATGAATGAAATGTCTTGAAACTTGGCATGAACTTTTAGTAAAGCAATCTTAATGCACAACATAAGTTTCATTCCAATCGGATATCTTGTTATCTATGGAAAAATGAAGATTCTTCTTTTCAATATTCCCATGGAATTTTCTATGATTCTGTTAACCCAAAATTCGGCATGAGGCCTATTATGAGCATCTTGCATGTAACCGCAAAATTTCCTCTCGATGTTTTTTTTTTGTCTTAGATATTGGGAACAAAAATTTTATTGGCCATATCTTATGAAACACTTTGTACGATTTGGCTGGTTAAGAAACTTAAACTTAACCGAACTCACACCGTCATCAGGGAGTCGAACCCCATCCATTTTCGACTGAAAATTCGAAAATAACAGGCATTTGGGCAAAACGATATAGCACTTCAGAACATAGTCCTCTAGAATCTAGATAAGAGTTTCACACAACTTCAGTATAGCCTACTTGTTTCAGTAAACCCTGTATAAAATACGGAATATTTTCCCCGTTTACCTATAAGACCGTTCGTATCCAGCAACTACAAGCAGGCATACAAAAGTTGGAAAGTAGAACCAGAGCGGATTATATTCACGCAGTTCATTATGCCGACGTTGTGAAAACTAAAAATTCATGAAGTGTACATAACTATAGGACAAAACGACCGCACTCCCGTCCTTCCGTTACAGTTTGAAACTCATTATTATACTGAATAGTCTACATGTTTCTGTATAAAATGTTGACGCCAAGAGAAAAACAGAAATACTACGGGGAAAAGTCTGCTCGGGATACGTTGCGAGTGCACATTAAACTGTAACTAACAATGGCGCCTGGCCAAAAAGTTGTAAAGTATGAACTCAGTGCTCACTTCTCAGGGGCGCGCGTTGAATTTTCATCATTTTCATTTCTGTGTTTCGAGGTGGACTGATTTTTTCAGGACTGGGAATTAGCAATTCGTTTCTACAGCTAGACGACTACTGATTTTCTAATTATCGTTCGGTGTTTTTCAGTTTGAACAATGATCATAATTCAGTGTGGAGCAGAAGAAGCGGATTAGAGATCCAGTTAAATAAAAAATTATCGATTTAACTAGTTTTGAGAGCTCGTTCTACATTAACGACTACTGTATCGTTCGGCCCGAATGTCTGTTATTTTCGAATTTTCAAAGAAATGGTCTTAAACTATAGTATAGGGTTCGACTCCTTGATCGAAATGAGTTTTGTCCGTGGGGCCGTCCGGCCGTAAACACGATAAGTTCCGAAGTTTGAAACTCATTATTATACTGAATATTCTACATGTTTCTGTATATAGAATGTTGACGCCAAGAGAACACAAAAGATATTCACGACCAATATCTTAATATATTAGTATAATTCGACGAAAGTCCATTGTGAGGTGTTATCAATGTAAGGGAAAAAATAGTCTTATCCTCACTTATATTTGCTTCATTTATTGTTCGGTCAAACGTAACAACTACATGTTTCGGCAATATGCCATCTTCAGGTTATTGATCCGCTGTAAACAAGGTTGTGTGATCGAATTTGTTAATTAAAAGTTGTTATTATTACTTACAGCGTTGAAGCTTATTCATATCAAGAAAATTATTCCAAGTTTTCAAACGAAGTTCTCACATCGATGTATGAGTCAAATCAAAATATTAAAACTACATTGAACAGATCTATGACGGGAAACAAATCGAAAAGTTAAATTGACATAAATAAGGTGATTTTAGGTTAAGAGATAAGGAGCACAGAAAACTGCCACATACCACAGAAAAGCACGCGAATTAGTAATTCAAAATATTTAGAATTGTACAGGGGATAATGGAAACGTTAAAAATTTAAAAAAAAAAAAATTAAAAAATTTAAAAATTTTTGAGAACCTTGAAAAGAGGTGGTACAGTGTTCACAGTCATGATGTTTACGGGTTCTTCGTATCTGCTTTGTGAATGTTTGTATATTTCTAGTTCTTCCCAAGTTTCCTGTTTAAAACCATAGTCTACTGGGTGAAGAAGTTCCACATCATTGTTGGGGTCAAATTCATGGTTGGTGTCCTTGAGGTGTTTACCGAAAGTTGACTTATTGTTGGATATGATCCTTTTACTCATGAGGTGTTCCTTTATTCTGGTCGCTATGTTTCTTCCGCTCCTGCCTATATAGACAACGTTACAGTCGGGTTCACCGCATTTGAGTTTGTAAACCCCTGATTTCTCTAGGATGGGTATAGGGTCTTTATTGTGCACTAGTAATTGTTGTAGGTGTGTTTTGTTTTTAAATGAGATTTTTAGGTTCTTTTGTTGTGGATGTGTCCAATTTGTTCACTTCAGTACCTGTACAACAAACTCTTCAAGTCTTCAAAAACCTCCTAATCAACTCAGGCTTGTCGGACACTATAGTCGAGAGCATCTTTAACTTAACTAAACTTTGTCTTGAACAAAATTTTCATGTTCAACGGATCATATATTACTCCAACCAAAAGGACTTAATATGGGCAACGGCCTATCATCTTGTATAGCAGAAGTGTTTATGAAATATTTCGAAAAATCGTTCGTATTCCATGTCAATACCCAATAACCCTTCAAAGACAAAATACTTTTCTGGTTCCGATATGTGGACGACATATTCATAGGATGGTTGGGTAGTCAACAAGAATTGTCAGATTTTTTCAACTGGCTGAATATTAGACACTCTAACATCAAATTCACCCTGGAAACAGAAGAAAACAACAGCATAAATTTTCTAGATCTTACTATAACTATAAGAGAAAACAAATTCTGTTTTGACATCTATCGAAAACCAAGCCAAACAAACCATAGCATACATTCCAATTCTTCCCACCACCATACACACAAACTAGCAGCATTTCGATCGTACGTACATAGGATATTTAAGATACCATTAAATAAAAAAGAATTCGACAAAGAAGTCTCTACTATCAAGTACATTGCCCAAGAAAACGGATTTAACACAGACATAATAGACAGAATCATCAATAAGAAAAGGTACAGACTTCTGTCAAACGACATCCAAGAAACAAACAAGGTGGAAAATTATATCAGCCTTCCCTTTTTTGGCGACATCTCCTACCAAATTCTAACGTTCTAAAACACAAAAGAACCTAAAAATCTCATTTAAAACACAAAACACCCTACAACAATTACTAGTGCACAATAAAGACCCTATACCCATCCTAGAGAAATCAGGGGTTTACAAACTCAAATGCGGTGAACCCGACTGTAACGTTGTCTATATAGGCAGGAGCGGAAGAAACATAGCGACCAGAATAAAGGAACACCTCATGAGTAAAAGGATCATATCCAACAATAAGTCAACTTTCGGTAAACACCTCAAGGACACCAACCATGAATTTGACCCCAACAATGATGTGGAACTTCTTCACCCAGTAGACTATGGTTTTAAACAGGAACTTGGGAAGAACTAGAAATATACAAACATTCACAAAGCAGATACGAAGAACCCGTAAACATCATGTCTGTGAACACTGTACCACCTCTTTTCAAGGTTCTCAAAAATTTTTTAAATTTTTTAAATTTTTTTTTTTTTAATTTTTAACGTTTCCATTATCCCCTGTACAATTCTAAATATTTTGAATTACTAATTCGCGTGCTTTTCTGTGGTATGTGGCAGTTTTCTGTGCTCCTTATCTCTTAACCTAAAATCACCTTATTTATGTCAATTTAACTTTTCGATTTGTTTCCCGTCATAGATCTGTTCAATGTAGTTTTAATATTTTGATTTGACTCATACATCGATGTGAGAACTTCGTTTGAAAACTTGGAATAATTTTCTTGATATGAATAAGCTTCAACGCTGTAAGTAATAATAACAACTTTTAATTAACAAATTCGATCACACAACCTTGTTTACAGCGGATCAATAACCTGAAGATGGCATATTGCCGAAACATGTAGTTGTTTCGTTTGACCGAACAATAAATGAAGCAAATATAAGTGAGGATAAGACTATTTTTTCCCTTACATTAATATATTAGGTTAGGATAGGTTATATTTTCTATTCAAGGAAAGCGATGACTCATCAGTAAATAAGATATTGTTCAAAAATTAACTAGTTTCATTTTTTTTCCATCCTTGTTTCACGAAATCCATTCACTTGATATGGTCTTCTGAAAAAAATTCTTGAGTTGTTTTTACCTTTTAACATCAATAACCAAAATAATCAACTCAGGAGACAATAAATGAATTTATTATCTCTTGAATTGACTGATCACCAGAATAACATTTTGTTATTTGAGTTTTTCTTTTTCAACTGACCATAATTGATTAAGGGATAATCTAATTAATTCTCAATCTGATATGCTCTCACGCTTTCCAGGTTAAGAAAGATAAAATTCGCATATCGCGGACCGTCAGCCGAAACATTCCCACTACGATTGCAGCGTTCGTTCCGCATATGCTGATGTTTATATCATATCACATCGCACTGATGTTTCGATTCTTCAACTGTTCCAATGGAAACGAAGCGACTTGAGTTTTGTACGTGAAAGGTTGACGCTCACTTGGACGAGACGAGACGAAGCGAAGAGTTGTTTTCCGCAGGCACGATTTGCACTGAATCGAATGGGTAGACGCTCACTTGGGAGGCGCGAAGCGAAGATCAGAATCGTTAGGCGCGAGGCAGATTAGACGCGCACTTGGACGAAGCGAAGCGGTCGGAAGGAACGCGTCGTTTTCCGCTGGGATCTTTTGCATTGAAATAAATGGGTAGACACGCACCTAGTAGACGCGAAGCGAGGATCAGCGAGGCGGCGAGTCGTTGGTCGCCAGGAAGATCTTTGGGGGCATGTGAGCGAAATTTCTCGAGGCGGCAAGTAGGTATCCGACGGCCGGGAAGATCGGCGCGCTGTATTTCCAATTTTGTACTCGAATTTTGTCAATGGGGGAATACACAGTTATTTTTGAATTTGTGTGAAATTAGTTTGTTTTGAATGGCTCATGAGAGTATTGGTTAGAATTTTCTCGATTGAGATCTGGAAAAACGAAATTTATATACAAAACGAACAACATTCATGTATTTTGTACAAATGTGAATATGAATTCAAATCGTCTGAAGGATAGGTATTTTATTATGGAAATACAACAAAATATTGAAGAACCCTTCTTCCGAAGAAATTAAAATATCTGATAGAATTGGAAAACTGTGGAATAATTCCTTTGAGTCATATATGATATGCAAACATTGAACTTTCGATTACTACTTGCTTTGTTTTTTTTAATCGATTAAAGAGAAAATAAGCATTTCGTATCAATTATTTATATTTAATTGTATTCCTGGATGAAGAACTATTTCATTGGAAAATTCCCAATTAAAACATGATCATGACCAAAACACGATTCTTACAAATGTTTCATGGCTGACCAAGGCCGTAGCGAGGGGGGTCGGGGGGGTTCCGGACCCCATCGGACCCGAAATTTTTCTGAAGTACAGGACTAGAACTTTTTCCTTTGAAAATTGTCATTCTTTCATTCGGTGGAAAAGTATATTCAGAATAAATTGAATATAAATTAGTCTGATTTGAAGCTTATACAGGTAAGCGGTATGCAGCAAGGTAATAAAAAATGCAACTTTCCAGAACTTATTACTGGAAATTTTTCGATATTGTCGTAGGAAAAGTATTTTTTTCTGAAATCACCAGAATGAAGGAATTAGATTAATACTTAATTTTTTCAATCGGTTAAAGAGAAAATAAACATTTCGTATCAATGATTTTATATATAGTTTTAAAAAAATAACTCTCGGCTTTTGTCACCCTCCGCTTCTCGTTGGAAGACAACATAACCTCGATCTAAAATCTAGTACTTTTTTCCCTTGTATAATACATAATTTTTTTCTGTGACTAGAAAAATGACGATGGAAAGAAATATAACTTTTCACGAAATTGATCCGGCAGAAGAGTGAGTACTTTTTTCCCGGATACATATATACACATATGTAATTTTTTTCTGTGACTAGAAAAATGACGATGGAAAGAAATATAACTTTTCACGAAATTGATCCGGCAGAAAAGTGAGTACTTTTTTCCCGGATACATACAGGGTTTTCCTTTTAAGTTGGCCGATTAGACGTTTTAGGAGAACTAGAGAATATTTCGTTCTGAAATTTTAGGTGCAGCCTTGAGGGTGAAGGAACTCTTCGCCTAAAATATTTTCAAGTCGACAGTGTTGCCACGTCTATCTCAAACGCATATCTACTTTCTTATTTCAAATGGAACTACCTATATTTTCATTTATGTATCGATTCAATACCAAATTTGCAGTATAATCCACTTAAAAAAATTTCTCTGCTATGCACTGTTGCCAAGTTATTCACAAATTCCTGGCATTTGCATTGCCAGTTTGGGAATGCAATATCTCGATTATTTTTTATGCGAACGGAACCAAACTTAGCAGTCTCATAGTAAAGACTCCATGCATTCATGTGGTATATTCAGTATTTTGATACATCGTAAGGTTTTTCGGAGATATTGCTGCAAAAATGTGAAACTCAAAATTGAAATATTTCGAGATTTTCAAATGGCAACCCCATATTTATTTTACAGCATTCGATTCGAAATGAAAAATGAATGGCAGTCTCTTCTTACACTAATTATTTATTTCGGATAGTTTTCGAATGAGATGAAAAATACTGGAATTTTTCAGTATTTATAGTTGCATGATCTATGGTTCTGTTTACGATGAAATGGTTCTATGATTATGGCGTGAATCTTTGAAGTAGATTCTATGGTTGAAATCATAAAAAGTATTCGATGATCGTGAATGTCATAGAAAAAAGTTTACCCATATTATTCGAACACGATTCGGGTAGTTCCACAATTCACGGGAAAATTATTGAAAGGACCTGTAGGACCTCTTTCACAATAGTTATTCACATTTAGCAAGATTGACTTGAAAGAAATTTCGAAAATTGTTTAGGCTTTCTGTAATCCTGGCCTTATGTTCACTAATTATTTATTTTGGACAGTTTTCAAATGAGATGAAAAATACTGAAATGCTGTGTGATTATAAAGTGAATTATCGGAATGAATCCTATTGTTGAGGTCATGAACATAGGGCCAGAATTACAGAAAGCCTAAACAATTTTTGGAATTTCTTTCCGATCATTTATGCTAAATGTGAATAACGATTGTTAAAGGTACTGCAGGTCCTTTCAATAATTTTTTGGTATTTCCCGTGAATTGTGGAACAACCCGAATCGTGTTCGAATAATATGGGTAAACTTTTTTCTATGACATTCACGATCATCGAATACTTTTTATGATTTCAACCATAGAATCTACTTCAGAGATTCACGCCATAATCATAGAACCATTTCATCGTAAACAGAACCATAGATCATGCAACTATAAATACTGAAAAATTCCAGTATTTTTCATCTCATTCGAAAACTATCCGAAATAAATAATTAGTGTAAAAAGAGACTGCCATTCATTTTTCATTTCGAATCGAATGCTGTAAAATAAATATGGGGTTGCCATTTGAAAATCTCGAAATATTTCAATTTTGAGTTTCACATTTTTGCAGCAATATCTCCAAAAAACCTTACGATGTATCAAAATACTGAATATACCACATGAATGCATGGAGTCTTTACTATGAGACTGCTAAGTGTGGTTCCGTTCGCATAAAAATAATCGAGATATTGCATTTCCAAACTGGCAATGCAAATGTCGAAATTTCCAGGAATTTGTGAATAACTTGGCAACAGTGCATAGCAGAGAAATTTTTTTAGTGGGTTATACTGCAAATTTGGTATTGAATCGATACATAAATGAAAATATAGGTAGTTCCATTTGAAATGAGAAAGTAGATATGCGTTTGGGATAGACGTGGCAATACTGTCGACTTGAAAATATTTTAGGCGAAGGGTTCCTTCACCCTCAAGACTGCACCTAAAATTTCAGAACGAAATATTCAATAGTTCTCCTAAAACGTCTAATAGGCCAACTTAAAAGGAAAACCCTGTATATACACTCACTTTTCCAGGGGAAAAAAGTAATTTCGAGAAGAAAAGTTATATTTTGTAACTTGCCAACAGAGATAAAATGTCGAATTTTTTCCACGTCACATATTTTTTTTTCATTCCTATATGAAGGTGGGACGACGAAGCTATTAAAACAAGACTATGACCAAAAACACTATTCGAACAATAGCTCTACCCTTGTTCATTCGGGTAGTCGGCATGCAGCATGGGTAATAAAAATTTATTGCGGCCCAAAAATAGGGGGAATTTCTTCCGATGGCTGATCGTCGCATCGCTTCGTCCAAGTGCGCGGTCCCAGGCGAACTAACGCGTCGCTTCGTCTCGTCCAAGTGAGCGTCAACCTTAAAGGGCCCACTCACTAAGAGGGAAGCGCGAAGACTTGAATGCGCGTTGTACGTGGTACAGTTAAAAGTGTGTGTGTATGGCGTAAATTTGGAATGCGCATTCATCTCCGTCGTGTGGCGTGTGCATTCTTCCCCGTACGTGGAAGAATGACCAAAAACGACCGTGTATGGGCAACAAGTCTCTGCACGTTTCATATGTTTAGCAACACAGTGTCGGGTTCGATATTTATACCTTAGAAATTTTTTCCTAAATAACAACACACGCCACTGCCATTAACATCAGATCTTTTTTCGACGTCATCTCACGCTTGTCGCACATCCAAACCAACACGCAAAAGTGTATGTGTGTGGGCAATATGAATGCACGCGTTTGCGTTACAGCAAACATGCAGAGACTTAACTGCGCATTCTTCCTTCCTAGTGAGTGGGCCCCATTAAAGGTAGTTGTATAGAAACTAATGGAAGCGCGTCCACCTACCCGCGCCGAACGAATCGGATTCTATACAAAGAATTCTAAAATCCGCTTCGTCCGCTTCGCTGCCGAAAGGTGGACGCTCTCCTTAAATCCTATGTTTCCAAGTGAATTGTATAAACCTGTATTAGATTGAGTTCATTAAAATTCGGTGAATTAGAGAAAATAATGTACCTATAACTAAAACTGGTACAGAAGGCTCATTACCTATTCGTTAATTCAAAAACTTTTCTAGGAATATCTATGCCTTCTGCACTTGTCGTGTATTGTGAGTAACAAATCCACTATGAATAAATATTAGAAAAATACTTCCCAAATCGCTGTCGATCTTTAACGCATTCATCACAAATCAAACAGACCCCATTGTCCTCAGCTAATTCTTCGGAAAAGTAAACTATCCCCGTTGACCCGATTCGAATCGTGAATAGAACCAACAAGCGTCTTGAACAAATTTGTAGTGTCATTGTGTTTGGATTGTTCTCTCCCCCGTAAGTCGACTGCGAAGTATTCAAAGCGGGGAGCTCGCAGCAATCCGAATTATTCTCGACAAGCCGCCCGTTCAATCGAAAGTTTATAATTGTTGGCATAATTGTTCTCGGCGCAATTTCATTGTTTCGATCTGAATAGCCGTTATGAGAAAAAGGCAGCCGTTTGTTCTTCCGGATTTCGTTCCGACAGAACAATCATTGAAATATCTGAACAGGATATATAATTTTGAAGAGAACAGGGCAGTGGCGGAGCCCAATGCATGAAAACCTCGAATTTTTCAACCACTCTTAAAACAATGTATGGTAATTGTCAAGAAAATGGAGCATAAATATAGCATATATATTTTTGAGAAAAAAAGAACCTTGTAGATGAATGATTATCCTAGATCACGAATCCGTTGTTCGAAACTGATTTTTCTTCTAGTTTTTCTCAGAAAGAATTTCTATGGTTCTACTATTTAACCTCAATAACCAAATTTTCGAATAAATACAACAATTCGACAACTTAAAACTCCACCATTTTGCCAAAACATAAGAAGAAGATTTCGTTCCGACAGAACAATCATTAAAATATCTGAACAGGATATACAGGGGGTGAGGGTGACGTAAGGGACAACGTCTAACTGGAGATAGGGGACCTCAAACTGAATGAGGATTGGGGGTTTAAATGTCCCATAAGGCTATTAGTTTCAGAGATACAGGGTGTTTTTTGCAAAAGTGCTAAAACTATAAACTCCCATATCTTCGTCAATATGGCAAATTTTTCGCTGATATTTGGCAAGCTTGTTAATATACATATTCTCCATCAGATCGACAAGAAAAAATACCAAAAATTGCAGGTCCGTATTCAAAAATTTCAATTTCCGTGTCAGGTGAGAAATATCACTCGGTATATGAAATAAAAAAAATTAAATTAGGAAATTGGAATCTGCAAAAACACTGAGTAAAAATCTGTTTTTAGTTTCAATGGCACAATTTTTTAAAGTTTTTATGATATGTTGAAAGTCGAATATTACAATTTTTTCATATTGAATTCAAGAAACACACTATTCCTGAAAGAAAAAAACACTGAATTTGAGATGCTTAAATAATCCTGACGCATTTTGATATTCCTTCACATCTTGAAATACTTTTTCATTAAATTTTCTATCAATATTTAGAGAAAAACTCAAAAAAACAATACAAACACAAAAAGATTAACAGTAGCATATATGGTTCATAAAAAAATCAAATAAACAAATGCTTGATATGCGAGAGCCATTCCCCTTACACACTTATTGGCTCTTTTGAACAATGAAGTACGTTTCATATCCACAAGATGAAAAATACTCTTGATAGAACAGTAACACTAGATTTCAAGTCGAGAAAAGTTGGACTCTCTTTCAGAACGCCTGAACAATAATCCATCTGATACTTATTCTTTCAACAAAATTTATCTTCTATTAATTGTGCAATGATTCAGAGAAAACAACTAAGCCAATGCTCGAAATCAGAGCAATTGCTTCAACGCATTTATTGGCTCTCTTGAACTCTAATGATTTATTTTTTTTGAGATGAGGATTATTCTGAGACTAATTATATTCCGTTCATTTTGCGCAATCCAAAAACAAGTATCATCTACATATTCTTCATTCGTGAATATTGAAGGCATTTTTCAGTAGATAAACAAACGACACAATTCCCAATAATCACAATCAATGAATGTATGAATATTAACGTCATTTTTTGAAATAAGCCTACTCTGTGTAGTAGGATGTATTTTATTTATAATGAATAATAAACCTCTTTTTATTCTAAAAAATCACTTGTTTCCCTAATAAAATCAAGAAATTCATATGCTTCTCAAAAGAAGATGAAGTTGCTACACCTAAGTACATATTAGAGGAAAATAAGTCCTCAAGATTCATACATTATTTCATTGAAGAATAAATTTGGTGAAAACATAAGTACCAGATGGATTATTGTTCAGGGGTTTGAGAAGAAAGTCAAACTTTTCTCGAGCTGAAATCCAGTGTTTCTGTTCTATCAAGAGTATAATTTTTCATCTTGTGGATATAAAAGTACTTCAATTGTTCAAAAGAGTCATTAAGTGTGTGGGGAATAGCTCTCGCATATCGAGCATTTGTTTATTTGATTTTTTTATGAATCATATGTGCTACTGTTCCTCTCTTTGTATTTCTATTGTTTTTTTATTTTTCTTATAATATGATAAAAAATTAATGAAAAAGGAGTTCAAGATGTAAAGGAATATTCAAAATGCATCAGGATTATTTAAGTATCTCAAATTCAGTGTTTTTTTTATCAGAATAGTATGTTTCTTGAATTCAATATGAATAAATTGTAATATTCGACTTTCAACGTATTATAAAAACTATAAAAAATTTGTGCCATTCAAACTGAAAACAGATTTTGATTTTTACTCAGGTTTCTTGAAGATTCCAATTTTTCAATTAAATTTTTTTATCTCATATACCGAGTGATATTTCAACCTGACACGGAAATGAAATTTTTGAATACGGACCTGCAATTTTTGGGAATTTTCTTCTCGATTGATGGAGAACATGTATAGTAACACCTTGCCAAATATCAGCGAAAAATTTGCCATATTGACGAAGATATGGGAGTTTATAGTTTAAGCACTTTTGCAAAAAAAACACCTGTATCTCTGAAACTATAGCCTTATAGGACATTTAAACCCCAATCCTCATTCAGTTTGAGGTGGTACTTATCTCCAGTTAGCCGTTGTCCCTTACGTCACCAGTCACCCTGTATAATTTTGAAAAGAACAGGTAACAGGCCTTTAATTTTTAATTTCTTTCGAAACAAATTCATCAGAATCCAGTTTTTTTTTCAAACATAACGTAGCAACGAAATACCTTCTTTGGTACTTAATGTCCTTGGGGTGAAATGTTCTCACCTGAGCCGTTCTAGTAGTTTGGAGCATAAATTCAAAATGAACGAAATCATCGATTAAATCATATGATAAGATTCGGGTCTATCTTGCGACTGTCATTTGCTTCTTCTGGCAGCAAATGTATTCAAGCGGAGAAATATAAAATTAATATTCTTTGAAGTATACAATGCGGGGCCAAATAACGATGGTGAATAATAATTGAATTAAATGTATTAAAGTTGCAGTAACATAACGAATGAATTAGAATCAACTCGATCTAAGCGGGGTAAATCAGCCAGAAAATAACTGAACGCTGAAATATTTATTAATTAGATAACCTTCATCATTAGAATCATAAGTCAGACTCTCATTTCTATCACTTTCAACCGATATTCCTTAAACCTCGATTGCACTCAGATCACTTTACCGGCAGAGATTAGGAAAGTGGACAGCACTAGAATGTAATCATCACACTTCTCCTGACGCTGCCGCTGCCCTCAATGGGCGGTTTTTTGTAAGGAAGTCAAAGGACCGGCAGCGCAAGCGGCAGTAAATGATTATTATATTCAACTATGTTGCTGTGAAATTTCTTTGTCCGTTATAACCGAAACTTGGTCGCGAGAGAAATGTTGCAGCAGAGTGGGAATGCTCACTACCTTCGATACTGCCGCAGACGTATTTCGAGAATTATTTCAGACAGCGTGAGCGGCAGTGGCATTAGCTGAGTGTAATTGAGCCATTAGAGCTGCAGGCTAGAAAAACTATACTTTGCTGAAAGAAAACGAACTACCGTACTGGGAAAAATATATTTACGGACTGAGTATTCAATAAGACAATATAATAAATTAACGATTTGGAATATCATCTTTTAATTACGAATATCAAAAGTTTTCTATTAATTATTTAACTTAACTCTCCTGTTCAAATGATTACACCAAATTTCAAGTTTGATAGTCATTTCTTCTGAAAGTAATTCTGATTTCGTTGAGCCTTCAGGCGACCGAAATCACCAGAAGGAACTTCAAAACGTGAAATTTTCAAGATAGTTTTGAGATTTGGATAGGAAAGTTGAATCTATAAATTGATAGATTGAAACCAACAACTCTCAGGATATTCTAATTCAAATTATCGTTTTTCTGATATGAACAATCGCGCTGAAGATTGGACTTCATTGAGTCAATCGATTCATGAAAAAATCAAATCAGAGACCACAGAGCCTCCCAGATTATATGTGGTGGGACTTCTTCATTATTATTTCTGTTTTTCTTCAAGTACAGTTTTGTGCCTCCGCGATAACTGATCCAACCTGCAGCTCACAAAATAAACTAAATTATTATTTTGTGCGGTTTATTTGAACGAGAAAGTAGAATAGATGAATGAATAAAATGAATTCCATAGCTCTCAAGATATTTCAATTTGTCATATCATTTTTGGATTTGAGCTGGAAAATAAACTTCATGAATTCGGTTTTCACAATAGGAATTGATATGGATATAGTCAGTAGTATATAATTTACGTTAAGGAAAATAGTCGAGGAGAGTTCCTCTACCAACCGTCAAATCAACAATTTTACCCAATTTTCTTCCACTTGAAAATTGTCGAAAAACGCAATACTACTCCCCTCCCGTTTATGAACGATTCATTTTTTCAGTTTACCAGGTGTCCCAGTATATGATCTTATACATTTCGAAAGATACGAATTTGAAAGTTTTATGTTTTTGCAATTCGTTCAAGGAACTTTCATTTGAGAAGAACGAAAAATAAAAGTCTCTTTCCGTTTGACTCTGTATGTTTTTTACGATGTTTTTTTCTTCCCAAATTGTCTTTTCAACTTTCAACGATATATCGCACTTTGTATTTTACTTTTTATTAAATGGGCAAAACGTCAATTGCAATGTCATTATGAAGGTTGTTCATTAGTGCATGTTATTTAACTGACACACATACAACTATTGAGAACTATCAAAGTTGCAAAATATAATGTATTCACATGTTTCCATAGGTTATCAATCATTATTGAATTCTTCCAATTTGAAATTTCAATTGACCTTTTCGAATCAAGAGTGAAGAACAAAATGTGATACATCGTTGAAACGGTTATTTTGAGTAAAACCAGAGATTGCACAAAATATACAAGGTGCTATATGAAATGAAACAATCAGTGTCATTTTCGTTTTTTTCAAATGCAGGTTACTTGAACGAATTGCCAAAACATGAAATTTTCAAATTTGTGTCTTTCGAAAAGGCTAAGATAATCCATTGGAACAGACTTACTGGAACATCCGGTATATTAACCCTTAACTGGTTTCCTCGGAAGAAAAATGGACCCAGCCTATCGCCTATCTAAATTTCACAGCTGAATTGCGTTCAGTGCACCTAGAATAGACGGAGGGGTGTCTGTGACTTTTCATACGATAATAGGGATGTTGACTCATGTTAAGAATTCATGTAAATTGAGGTTTTCCTCATAGAAGGGAGTTTTTGCAATCCTAAAAAACCATTTTAGTGATCTTATTATTCTCGTTGAATTAAATAAAGCTGATTTGAATTATGTTATTTATTATAAACTATCACGTGACTGCGAACGCCAATCAGAGGTAATTGACGTCACTATCCAGGTATTGTCATTGCAAATTCGAATGTTCGGTGCTCATATCAACAAAATACATTCATAGGCCGGGTTCCATAAAACTCCAATCACCTTGATTATTGAAATGTCATCATTTCTCTGCAATTTTCAGTTCATTTTTGACATAAACCATCGACTTACTTCAATATGAACGATTTGATGGTCAATCAAGCTTTGTGGAACCCACGGTTCTGTGACTTGAACCATAGTAAATATATAATATCTATATCATATCTATGATTCGAACTTACGAAGTTGAAAGCTGAAAGAGAACAGAATACCTAGTTCGTTACAAGAACGATAATCTACAATTTTCTTTATAATGGAGATAGGATTCATCAAGGGTGATACATAGTAACTTACTAGTAAGTTTTTTTCTGAAAACAAGGATTTTCGTGCAGCGGAGCTTAAAAACGTGAAATTGTCTTTGTAAGTAGCAAACTTTTAACTCATATTTATTATTACAAATGAAAGAAACACCTCATTCAGCATTTACAGACTATCATTTTGAAGGCTTAGATTGAACTTTTCCACAAGGGATCGGGCAAAATCAGTTCGCTTTGACAGAAGTCAAAGTATGTTCACTGGATAATGACGTAATCATCAGAATGTGGCAAAATTGAACATTTCCGCGGGAATTTTGAATTGTCTTTTCATTTACTCATTTTTTTGGCAATTACTATATTTTTAAGGAAAAAGTTATTTTTTCGTGTTTGTATAGAGTTTATCTTTAAAATAAAATAAATTCCAAAAAGTAGTCAGAAAGTAATAAATTGATTTTGCAAAAAGAACATATATAGAAGTGGTCCAAAAAAGATCCACTGCGTCGACACACATTATTGCACGTTTTTTCATACTTTTATAATACGAAAACTTTGTATGTTCTCTCATCAATATATTTATATATGAAAGAGAAAATGAAGGTACTTTCTCAAAAAAATCTACATTCGCCTTTGAATTTTGGAATTTATATTTCAACGTCCGTTCATGAATTTTATATTTGAATTTGTCTACAACAATTTGATTTCCCATAAATACTTGAAAATACCCATGGACCTTTCAGAAACAATGTCAAGAATTTGACATTGACATTTGATTGTTTTATTTTTCTTTGAAAGCCTTGTGCCCAATTTGACCCGAGGATACCAGTTACGCAGATAAATATGACGATACCAGTCAAGGGTAAATATGTGTGTTATGAAATGACCATTTGAATTTCATAAAAAAATTCAATACTTTACTTCAGTTTATCATTTTCATAGATTTTCAATCAGTTTCATAAAAAATTTCCAAATTCCAAAATATATATTATTCTCAATTGAATCATGTACAGAAAATATTATAATCCAGATAATTTCTACAGTAAATAGCTTTTCAAAATCAATACAGCATGTACCTAATCACTCAATAAATGTTTTCGTTAGCTTTCGAGAGACATCGGATAACCTAGAATAGAAAATTTGATGAATTTTGTGTGATAATAGTTAGCAGTTATATAGGATATTGGTGAATAATGTAAAAAAAGTATAAGATGTATTAATTAGTTTTTGTAGTTTAGAATTTGTTAATTATAAGGTAGATATAAGTTATGCGAAGAGAAATCATTGGGTGGAAAAAGGTATTCAAGAGGAGAGAACCAAGTAGACAAGAAGAGACCAACAGAATTATTTAACATATTATCACTTACCAATTTGTTAATGAGGAATTGATCTCATCCTTCTAAATTAGTAGTCCATGGAACATGAGATCTTACAAAATTAAGTGAAACAATGAAAACAAATTCATTGTTACCATGGAGGCAGTTAATGAAAAAACGAATTGAGAATAGACATGAAATTTTAAGAAGAGAAAAATCTGAAGAGAAAAATCTGAAGAGAAAATTAAATTAATTTCAAGAAAAATCGGGTAAAAACGTAATTACCTGATATAGAAACCAAGATCTAAAAAAAATGGAAGCAAGCCCTGAGCAGGAGCTTCTGAGCGCTCGTTCTCTGGTGGAGCAATAGGACTATCATCTCAAAATTCTGTATATGACTTGAAATTGATACTTTATATATAAACAATTAAAAAAATTCAATTCTATGGTCACACTTGAAAATTAAAATAATTAAATTTTATGGTTCTGATGATGCGATCCTCTTGAAATTTGGCATGAACATTCAGTATATCAATCTTTATACCAGGAATAATTTCACTCAATTCAGATATCTTGTTATGAAAATATAATTTTTTTTTCAATATTCAAATCGAATTTTTTATAGTTCAGATGATGCGATGATCTTCAAATTTTGCACAAACATTCAATATATAAATCTCAATTCCAAAAATAAATTTCATTCGGATATCTTGTTATGGTAATATAAAGAGTCTTTCCTTTAATATTCCAATTGGAATTTCTATGGATCTGATGATGCTATCCTCTTGAAATTTTGCATGAACATTCAGTATATCAGTCTCAACTTACAAATGAATTTCATTTGAATCGGAAAGTTGTTATGGAAATAAAAAAATTCTTCTTTTCAATATTCCAATTGAATTTTCTATGGTTCTGTTAATACTATGGCCACAAATTTTGCGAGAGGCTCACTATGAGCATCTGGCAAGTTGCTGCAAAATTTCATGCCGTTTGCCCTCGTTTTGTGTGAATACTGAGGAACAAAAATTTTGAATGGCCACTTTTTATGGAACACCCTGTACGATTTTTCTGGTTAACGAACTTAACCGAGCTATTTGGGAGCTGAACACACCCTTAAATTTTCAAGTCTCTAGGACAATCCGTTCGAGAGTTATTGTGCTCACGGACGGCCGACCGGACGGCCGGCCCTACAGAATTTGATTTGACCTCATTTTCCATCAGGGAGTCGAACCCTATCGTTTGAGACCATTTTCGGCTCAAAATCGAAAATTACAGACATTTGGGCAAAACGATATAGCACTCGTCTAAGTAGAACGAGCGCTCAAAAAGGCTGATTCTATAAAGTGTAAAGAAGTTTTCAGAAGCCAGATCAAGAAAAGGCTGGTTTGGTATATCCAATTTAAATAGAAGAATTCAAGAAGGATTGTGAAAAAAATTATAAAAATAAATAGGTTAGTCAATAATTATTCATAAGGTTAGGAACATAGAGTAGGAATAGTAGATCATAGGGTAGGATTTAGGTTGTTGAAAGTTTTTCTTAGTAGCAAATTCAGTTCAATTCAAATTTATTTTTATTATTACAAACAAAATTCATGTAATTGAAATAGTTATTCATAAATAGGAATCCACTTTGAGAAGAGTCCATAAAATAATTATGATTTTAAATTTAATACCGACGTATAATTCAATTTCAAAATTAAAATCATAAGGAGAGCATATCATAACACCACATATTATTATCTTATTATTGGAGAAGTATCAAACATTATTCAGTTCAGATCCACTACTAACCCTTGAAGATATTCTTCTGTGAGATGATCTCTTGAATTCCTCATTACTTTCTTTTACAAAGTCAGTCATGGACCTCTTTGTACTGACGTCGATGCAACGAAAATGAAGATATTTGGATCCCTATTATAGGCTTTCATTGATATTAGCAGAAATCAAAATTTTGATATCATGTGTATTTCACAGTATTGGCACAATTGGAACCATACATTTTTACATATTTTTATATTGATATTCTTCCTCCGAGAAAAGAACTGTTTGTTGTTGGTCAAATCTACAACCTGGAGAAAAACATGAGTTGAATTTGGAAAAGTTCTGCATTTTAGATTTCCAACAATCTAATACAGACCTCCTGCAAGAATCATTTAAATGCATGTTGAGTTTGTTGGGGTAATATGATTCCTCAACTCATCTCAGCTGTAACGTAGAGATAACAGACGATTCAGTGGCACAGAATGTGAGATATGATTCCACCAACTTTGGGTTGAATCTCGAACAATTTTACAAATATAAATTTGTCGAGATGAGAAAATCGCAAGGAATACTTCAGTAGTTCATTTCGTAGATACCAGTATAGAAATTCACATCGGAAACATACGATAATCAATGCATTCTGCCAGGAACAGGATTTGTCACCGTTCAACAAATTCTGCTTGCCATATGCACAAACAATGCAATTTACTTTGTTTACTTTACCTCAATTTGTACAAAGTATAGAAGGAAACGGATGAGATTTTCTGTAGCTTCCTTTATCGGTCTGCTAATCCAAACGCAGAAGGGCCCTTTCAACTGTACGAGGTGTCTGTAAACAAATGCGAGGAACTTTAGGAGATGATTCCTCGATGAAAATAAGCAGGAGTAGTTTATATGAATTTGTTTCGACATCGATCCCCGCTTCCATCAAGATACAGCCTTTGCATGGCGATGACGAGTTGACAGTTTTTGAATTTTTTTACGGCTTCTCAAAAAGACTGAGTCATAAAACCATAAATAACATAAAGCAGTAAGTAGATGTTACTCACACAAAATTTTAAGATCTCATAACTTTATTATTAAGGTTTGAAAATAACAACCCCAACCCCTATGATTTTCATTCAGAAATTGTTTTCGTGGGAAAGATTTTCGAAAAATAAAATTCTCTTGTGGTTTCATATTCAATTCTGGAGAAAAAAAGTCTGCTGCAAAATTTCGATACAATCGATACTTTTCTCGGAAAAAATAAAAACTTACAAGCAGTTATGGTCACTGTTCCATGGACCTATAATACTTACTGGACGTCGAACTTCCTTACTGTCACGTAGAAAAAAGTGAGGCAAATGGCCGCCATTTGCAGTTTGGGATGAACCACAAATATTTTGATGTTTTATGTCATCTGTGCTCGAATTCATAGATTTATAATAGGTCCATGTCATAAACATATAAATTTTAATAGATAATAATATACAGGGTGTCCGGCGAATAACTGTACATACTCTTACCAGAGATAGAGTTGCACTAGCGGACTACTGATTGACTATAAAAAATTAATTTCTGGGTTTCCCTAGAAAACTACAGGGTGTTTTTCCAACTTCATGGAAATACTTAGACCATCATAAAATCCAAACTTATTGACGGATATTGTTGAAACTTGGGGGGTTATTGGCTCATGCTAAGGTCGAATCAGAAATACATCAATTATTTTATTATTCCAGGGCCGGACTCATTAATCTTCATTTAAAGTGTTCAAGGTAAAAAAAACACTTTGTATTTCGAATTACGAATAATTGATTCACTTTTTAGAAAGAAGCTAAATTATGCTTCAATTTGTGGTATCGTTTAAAGTTGTCACATCAACAATTATTTTTTTATGAATTTTTGAATTTGGAAAAAGTTCGAAAAATTGAATTTATTTACTTGAACAGGACTTAGTCACATTGTGGAGGCCAAAAATAAATAACAAATTTTCTTTAAAAAGTCACTGAAGGTGAGGAAGACTATAATGATTTGTTGATATACTGAGTGGCCGCCCTTAACGCGGATCTCATTGCGATGAAGTGAATGAATGTATATTGCGAAAAAAAAGTATCGACATGTATAGGGTATACGTAAACATATTTCAAAATTATTCGTATGTATACCGGGTGTTCATTGGAAGAAGTGTCACTTTGATCTATATCTTTGTTGTCGAACACCCGGTATACATACGAATAATTTTGAAATATGCTTATGTATACCCTATACATGTCGTCAATAATTTTTTTTCGCAATATACCGTTATTCACTTCATCGCAATGAGATCCGCGTCTAGGGTGGCCACCCAGTATATCAACAAATTATTATAGTCTTTCTCACTTTCAGTGACTTTTTAAAGAAAATTTATTATTTTTTTTCGACCTCCACAAGGTGACTAAGTCCTGTTCAGGTTAATAAATTCAATTTTTTGAACTTTTTCCAAATTCAAAAATTCATAAAAAAATAATTGTTGATGTGACAACTTTAAGCGATACCACAAATTGAAGCATAATTTAGCTTCTTTCTAAAAAGTGAATCAATTATTCGTAATTCGAAATACAAAGTGTTTTTTTTCACCCTGAACACTTTAAATGAAGATTAATGAGCCCGGCCCTGGAATAATGAAATAATTGATATATTTCTGATTCGACCTTAGCATGAGCCAATAACCCTCCAAGTTTCAACAATATCCGTCAATAAGTTTGGATTTTATGATGGTCTAAGTATTTCCATGAAGTTGGAAAAACACCCTGTAGTTTTCCAGGGAAACCCAGAAATTAATTTTTTATAGTCAATTAGTAATCAGCTAGTGCAACTCTATCTCTGGTAAGAGTATGTACAGTTATTCCCCGGACACCCTGTATATAATAATAATAAATAATAAAAATTTTAATAAAAATTTCATAAGTCTATGGTCCATGCTCGAATTTTGATTGAAACATAGACGTTCCTTTGAAAAAAGTGATGAAAAACGAACTCTATATATTAGTGTTCTGTGAACTCTGACATTTCGGTCTATTAAAATTTTAAATATTTTCTATTCTTGTGATAAGTCATTAAACAATATTGGTAATCCTATCATTTCAATTCGTTGAAATAAAATAAATGAAGGAATATTGGTAATTGTAATATTTCAATTCATAGAAAAAGTGACACCTCTCAAATCCAACCCAAACTGCAAATGGCCGCCGTTTTTTTGACAGGTTCGCTATCTAGTTTGTATTATAAATCTATGCACTTTTCATTCCATTTCATCGAATAAGTGTTCCATAGAATGAATATTCTAAGATAATTGTATGTCTATGACAGGAGATAAAAGCAAAAGTACATTTCTGCCAAATGCAAATTCGAATAAACTACCATTTTTATAACTGAGTAATATATTTTATTACTGCAAAGTATTTATTAAAAAAAATCGAATTCTTGTGAAACTGAAAGAAAGAATCATAGAAAATCTTTTTTCTTCTGTCAAAACCAATTTCGAGCATGAACAATATCTCAGAATATTCATTCTATGGAACATACGATATATATTCTTTTGAAATCAAGAGCTAACATAATAAAATACATAAAACATACGATGAAATGGAATGAACAGTGATAATAACTGCTTGTGAGTTTTTATTTTTCCGAGAAAAGTTCGACTGTATCGAAATTTTGCTGAAGACTTTTTTCTCCAGAATTGAATGGGAAACTATAAGAGAATTTTATTTTTCCAAAATCTATCCCTCGAAAACAATTTTTGGACAATCATAAGGGGTTGTTATTTTCAACCCCTAATAATAAAGTTATGGGATAAAAAAATTTGTGAGTAACATCTACTTGATGAATTATATAATGTATAGTTTCATGACTCAGTGTTTTTAGTTTAAAAAAATTAAAAACTATCAACTCGTCATCGCCTTCCAAAGGCTCTATCTTGGAAGGGAGGTCGATTTCAAAAAAAAATATATGAACTACTCCTGCTTATTTTCATCGAGGAATCATCTCCTTGTCCCTCGCATTTGATTTAAGATTATGATGGAAAAGTAAAATTTAACCATATTCAATAATACTCCTTAACTGTTGTTTGCTGAATTGAAATAGTAAAGTAGGTGAATGATTTTTTTCCTATTGTACTTTGGGCTACATTCTTATAAGTTCATGTATGTATCCATGGTATTCGGGCTCGACTTCAAATTACTAGCAATGTAAATATTCAGAATATAAGCATTGTGTCGAAGCCTCATTTAATCAACTAAGATCGTTCACATTTCGCTTGCCGCTTGTCCCAACAAGAACGCAATATTTAAATTTTAAATAAAAAGCAGATATTTAAAAAAAATCGTGAATTCTTTATTATATCGTAAAGTAGACAGGATGAGGTTAAGTATGGAACAACACATCGTGCAGATGGCCGCCGCGGCTTTGCTGGCACATACGCGATCTTTTAATGAAATTTCCAATGACCGTTTTGCACAAATGCTGTGGTATTTCATTAATGCAGCGTCCAATTTCCACTTTTGAGGCTTGAGTCGTCGTCGGCTTATTCGCATAAACCATCGACTTCAAAAAACCCCAAAGAAAAAAGTCCAATGGTGTTAAATCGCACGATCTAGGCGGCCAACTGTGGTCTCCAAAACGCGAATTAACACTACCGGGAAATGACTGATGCAGCAATTGAATTGTTTCTTTGGCTGTATGAGATGTGGCGCCGTCTTGTTGAAACTACATCCCCTCCACATTCATTTCTTCAATTCTAGGCACGAAAAATTTCATTTATCACGATACCGAACACCATTGACTGTTTGCACTTGACCTCACTCATTTTCATAAAAAAAGGTCCAATGATTCCTTCTGCCCAAAATTCACACCACACAGTGACACGTTGAGGATGCATTTGCTTCTCGTGAATCACTCGAGGATTTTCCTCGCCCCAAATGCGACAATTCTGCCTATTGACGAAGCCATCAAGATGGAAATGGGCCTCGTCACTAAAGATGATTTTATCGGCAAAATCCCTTCGCTGTGCATGGTCAGCTGGCTTCAGTTCCTGAGTCAGTTGAACTTTGTATGCATGAAAATGCAAATATTTCGTCAAAATTCGCTGTTTGAGCGACATCATCACGTACTGCTGTAATATTTTTGGTCGATCGACCTGGTCGAAGGCGCATTATTTTGGAGAATTATTGTAACCCCAAATTGATCGCACATTTGCGATCTGTAGCCGCAAAACTTTCACCATTTTGGTAAAACAATTTCACAAGGAGAATTCGTTGTTCATTCGTGTAGCGCTCGATTTTTATCAACCTTATACCTTCTACTAACAAGCAATAATAATTGTTCAAATGTCAAACAATGGCACTTCGAATGGCGCCAAATTTCAATCTTGCATTCTTGTTGGACACCCTTTACTTATTTGGCATATTTCAGTTCATTAATTCAACAATTGTAATGCAATGTATAGTAATTTTATCATCTCTGAATTTAAATCAAGAGATAATCATTACTGCTTGTAAGTTTTTAGTTTTTTCCGAGAAAAGTATCGACTGTATCGATATTTTTCAAGAGAATTGGATGGGAAACCATAAGAGAATTTTATTTTCCAAAATCTATCCCCCGAAAACAACCGGACGGCTGGCCCAACTTGCAGAATTGAATTTGACCAAAGATTCTACATCAGGGAGTCCAACCCATTCGTTTGAGACCATTTTCGCCTCAAAATTCGAAAATAACAGACATTTGGGCAAAACGATATAGCACTCGTTTAAGTAGAACGAGCGCTCAAACACAACGTTCACATTTCGTTCTATTACTCATGAGGTGGAAAAAACGGGTAAAAAACTACAAGATGACAGTTGTGCACCTCCTTTTAATTTTTGAAAAAAAAATCCTTTTATATATAATTCGAAGGTTAGGAACTCTGCTCAATTCATTGTATCAGTTTTAAGCAGATGAACATAAAATTTTGAACCGATTCGGTTTAAAACCATCATATTCCTGGGAATGGGAGATTTTCAGCTCATTCCGTTCGAAAGTTAGAATTTTTCTAATCGAAAAACCTCTGTGTAAGTTTAAACACGTCAATTCATCGTCATTAAGTAGTAAATGCTCAAATTTTAAGTGATGGGCTTCCTTGTTTTGAAAATATTCGAAAATGCAATTTCAAATTATTATTGAGCAAAATACAACTCTATGCGACCCTAGCGGCGTTACGTAGAACTATCCCGAAACGGGTATTCCAAAACGCGGGACGAGATATGACACTCGATTGTTTGTGCCTAAGAAATAAGAATGCCTTAAGAAATGAGATTTGTATTGTGTGTTCATTATTTGTCTAGTTAGTTGGTTTTTAATCTGATTTAAAGATGACTGAAGAAAATACAGTGAAGAACACTAATTGTTGCTGTGTTTATGGATGAAGCTCTAAAGAGTTCTTTCACTGGTCACTATTTTATAGGATTGTGGTTATGAAAAAATAATATTTTATCAGTTGATCACCAGTTTGCACTAGAGGAAGCATTTCAGACGTTTAGTGCAGTCAAAATCAAGAAAACAAAGAGATTAGCCAGTTTCAGGATTCATATTTGGACTTAAAGGAGGAAATATAGTACATTATTGGATGTATTTCCAATTCACTCGTTAAAGAAAACAGATGAAGATTACTCGTTAATTGACAAAATTATTGTGATAACTTAAGAGTTTATGAATATATGCCCTGAAATCATATCACTTGGCTTAAACTTATCTGGATGTTCTTTCAAGTTGCAGTATATCTTTTGTGTTTTATATGACACAAATAGAAGGTAACTGCTATATTCACTATTTTATAAAAAATAGCATACATATACTTACTTTAACTCTGTATTGTAAAATTAATTATCATTTCTTATTAGATAATTAAGTTTTTGTTTATACCAGGGGATAAAATTTGTTGGTTTGTATTGAATGATAAATGCTTCCACTTACGACAAAATATTAATGAATTTTTCTGATTTGTATTCAATAAAAATAGTTTTTGATGTTGTTAATAATTGAAATGAAGTTGTTCATTTTCAAAAAGTCTTTCATTTCTGTAATAAAATCATCATGGAATTCAACGGCTTTCATTTCAATAACAAATATTGTCATTTTTTCTTTCTATATATTGAAGAATAAATATTATAAATATAATTTGATTCACTGCAGCAGGATTCCTTGTTTCTTCTAAATAACTAATCATATCAGGATACATTTTATCTTTGAAATGAGCCAAGTTAGATGGTTAAATATCTTCCTTCTGCAGTTGACAAGGGTGAATGCCCAAAACTGATATTTTTCTACATATCGTCCTCGATGTATATGATATGAACTTAATAAATCATTTCATAGGTCCATTTTCACGATTGTTCAGTCAAAAGACTAAATAAATCAACTGAAACACTTAAGAAACACCAGAATCTCTCTTGTTTTGCTTTGACGTGCACGAAACAATACTCGTTTCGGGAACAGCTTATTCGGCGATTGCAGCGCCGTCATCGGTAATTATTTGTCCCAATACCTAACCTCCGTCCAGTCTAACCCAAGGCTGAAATAATATTAGTTCTTCAGATTATTCAGATGAAAAATTCTGATTTTCATTCGTAAGTGAGTGTTTCATCTATGGTCTAACAGAGTCCTTTTAGATAACTTTCGCCCTACACACTTCGGATACAATAGTAAGCTCATGCCGCAGGCATGAGTGTAATAGTATATTATGCAGCGAGCGTATCATGATAGCTATCATCCATGAGGTGAAGTTTAGACCACAAGCCGCAAGCGAGTGGCCCAAATCACCGAGTGAATAACAGCCATTATACGCGAGTAACATACTAAGTATACTTCATCCACGAGCACTGAAAATATTTCTTGAAGATTTTAACATTTGGCGACCGCGACAAGACCCTTTTCTGACAAGCGTGGAAAAAGTTGACACAAGAGAAATTTTTGGAAAACTGGTCATTGTATATTTTGTAATGAAAAATGCTTGAATTGATATAGTAAAAGTATATTTGACCCTCGATTGACAAGGTATACCCATATTTGTTAGTTTGAGTACTAGTTTACTACGAATAAATTCATGTATTATCTGAAATTTGAAGATGAAATGCACTTTCGCATTCTACAGTATTAATTGTAAGTAACTATAAAATAGTATATGTTACGAGATACATTTGCTCACGGCAACAAAATGACGAATGCGCCTGTCTCTCAAGATTGACCGGACAAACTGGTACATGCACCATTTTGTATTTTGATGATTTCCTTTAATTACAGTAAAAACAGGACAAACCAAGGTTATTAGACATGTACAATTCGGATGTCCATGCCTTTTTAAAATTTTACAAGAATTCAGTTATTTGTCAGGCACATTCTAATTTTTCACTTGGGGGGGTTTCAGAGTTGTGCATGAACAAAAAACTGTAATAGTCGACCCTCATTCGGTGACAAATTTCATCAGATGCCATCGTCTCATCCTAAAAACCTTACTAATTAAAAAAAAATTCTTCATGAAAATTTCTGCACCCCTGTAAAGAAGTTTTTCTATTCCACATCACATCGCTTCGCTCACGCGTTAAAATAGCTTTTCCATTATTCGCTGTCTTTAATAACCTAGTTGATTAAATAACTATTTTCATTCCATTCTGTCCATTGTTTCATTTCTTTATATCGTGAATCCATCTAGTATCAAGGTTTTCAATTCGTCAGGAAAGTAATGGTGCTTATAATCGATCTTTAATATGATAGAATGTTGACTAGATGCTCTCAGGATAGTCAAACTTGAATCATCATAGCCTCATTATTTTACTTGAATTATCGAAAACGATATAATGAGCAGTTTACGAAATATCATATTATTTAGGAGAGAGAGAAAGAGATTTATCGGTGATTATAGAGTGTGTTTGTTCATGACTTAACGATAATCTGAGGGCATCAAACATACCGAATATTATCGACAGAAGCACCCACATTGGGAAGTTTACCCCCTTAATTTTGGAGTAGCCCCCATTTTAAATAGACTTTTTTATTTTCGTCGACCCTTCCATATATTATCGATTTCGGACATAAAGGTCCTACAGATGTGAAGAAAGTGTTTTTTGTAGGACACTACTACAACCTTTCATTAGAGTGGAACAATATGAAAACATTTAACTTGAAAGTGCTATAAAAAATTATTTTAAAAAAATTTACTGATTTTCGCTGTAAATCCGCAATAGTATAAGAACTAGCACATTGAAGTATCATTTTTTTCAATGATTCAACATGCAAGGATATTAGCTAAAAAACAACACCTACATTGTTTTTTTAAGTTACTTAATTTCAGAGTAATTACTCTCCGAACATGACCAATACTCGAGCGCCGCAAACTTTTTTTTATTGCTACAGGTCGTCATGAGGGCCTCTGCCTTTCTACAAAGCAGAGGTGGCCATTTTGAGCAATATTTATGACTAATGTATCTGTTTGATCATTAAAAATTATCGAAAGTTATGTACTGAGTTTTATTTTATTTTATCAATTTTCATAAGGGTCATTTTCGAACAGCAATTACTTTCTAATTATGTGACTTACAGAAATTATGTTGGTATCGTTTTGTAGTTAATATCCTTGCGTGTTAGCTCATTGAAGAAAAATCATACTTCAATGTGCTAGTTCTTATACTTTTGCGGAGGAAAATCAATACATTTTTTCACTAACATTTTTTAAATAATTTATTTATGACATTTTCAAGCTGAATGTTTTCATATTCACTTTAATAAAAGGTGGGAGTATCATCTTTCAAAAAACATTTTTTTCAAATCAGTAGGACCTTTATGTCCAAAGAAATCGACATTATTTAGAAGGGTCAACTAAAATAAAAAGGAAGTTTAAAATGGGGGTCACTTCAAAACTAAAGGGGTAAACTTCCCAAAATGGGTGTTTTTGTCGATAAAATTAGGTATATTTGATGCATTTGAATTGTCGCTGAGTTATGACCAATCACACTGTATATGTACAAATGAAACATTGTTTTCACACGTCAGAGACAATTAATTTAAAAATAAAGGTATAAATAACAAATAAATATTTGAAAGAACAGTTCCACAAAATGTTCATATAAATTCCGTTTTATCAAGTGTCAAATGGAAAAATTCGTCAACTGTATAAAATACTACCAACATATTTTTTATTCTCTTTTTGAAAATGTTCATTGGCAGATTTTTCACCCATTTAGAAGTTTATTGTACAAAGACACCGCACGGAATCCATCAGGAGCCTGCTAAGATTTCCCCAGTCTCACAAAGTCCATCTCAATTTGAAAATATGATATGAATAAAAGTGTTACGTTTTCAGAAGTTGTTCTGTAGAAAGTCTAAATTTCAATATATTCAATATCAGGTGGATTCTTAAAAGGACGCGGAAACATTCTCCTATAAATTTCAACGAAAATTTGCAACTATAGCTACTATATTTAATGATCCCATACAGCAAGATCAAACGTGAAAACCCTTTTTATTGCCCATATTTCTCGGCTCGCAAAGTTCATGAAGATAAAGAACTAACATCGAACCGAGTTCTTCCCATTTCAGCGGAAAGTTTGGAGTTTTGGAAACGCCAGTCTTAGAACCGCGTGCAGGGATGGTCGTCGACCTTTCCTGATAAAGGATCCGAGAAGGTTGGTGCTGAATTGATTTATGAAATAGCGCCGTGGATTTCGATACGATTCCGTAAGATTATATTTTCGTAAATTTCTTGTCGATAGTTTTCGCTAAGGTTATTATGGTTGATTTATTGAAGAAATTTTGAAATTGATTTTTGATTAAATTAAACAATTCTTCAGCAGGTGTTATAATCCATTCATAATGCTGACGACAGAAAAATTTTTCAATGAACTCGTTCATTAACGTAGCCCAAACATCACACTCACATCTAAATGACATCTAATCGATATCAAAAGTGATCTAAAGCCATCTTGCTCTGAAATCTGATTTAAATAAGATTATCTAATTGAGATGTTTCCTATACATAATGTCCAGAAGACATCCTTTAGATGCATTATCAAAGACCTGTAAAATTTTTTATATCCTGCAGATATCCAAAAATGTATAGCTTTTTGATTACACCTTCAAAAGCCGTATATTAAATATCGAATTTTTAAAATCGTGAAGGAGGTATTTTATTTAACGTTTAATGGACATCTTTTGTTTTACGTCTATCAGACATCAGTATTTGGCTCTTTTTTGTCATCTAAAATACATCGATAAAACATCTAACTCATATGGTCATAAAACAGTAGATTGATTGACATTTTTTAGATATATAATGTATATATTGTCTTTAAACGTACGGTTTTGTATGTCTCAAATACATCGATAATTGTATTTCAATTCGACCAAACGTTTTTGAAATGTTTATAAGACATCTAATTGATATTATCGAAAAAAGAATAACATTTCGACGTATAATAGATATGCCATGCCACATCGAAATAAGACATCATTATTCGACATTATTTAGTCATCCAGAATACATAAATAAAATATCTAACTTCAAAAGTCAAAGAATTGTGAATTGATTATCATCCTTAAGAAGTATTATTTATATAAAGTCTCCCAACCAAAGATTATGAATGTTTTTAAGATGTCGATGGAAATATTGCATTTCGACTATATGTTTTCAAAATGTTTATAGAATATCCATTTCATGCAATAGAGAAGTGGGCAATTTTCTGATGTTTTTCAGATATGCTATGCAACAATTTTAATACCAAAAACCATAAATTGAAAATAATAATTTATTTAGGTATGATTCGACAAGCAGATACCCATAGACATACAGGTTGTTTTTAAATTCATGCGACAAAATTAAGCATGTGAAATTTAAGATGAGTCTTCTCTACAACAAAATTTTCTCAGCCATCCCTTTTCGAGATATCACCCCTAAAAGGTAGTGACAAAAAATCCTTGAACGTGCACGGCAATCCATGACACGTAAACTACGTTCACATAATTTGGCTGGAGGTTGTCGTTTCCAGCATTCAGCATTCATTATGAATAGTATGACATTATAAATATTTCCTACCCAACTTAATAAAAAAAATATGAATTATGGTCCTTTTTATTCTCTTCAACTATTAGATGAAATGGAGTAAGGGTTGCTAATTTCACCCCCGTATCATGTAAAAGAAAAATTGAAAATATACCGGTGATCAGTCGTTTGCAAATCCACGAAAATAAACAGAATTTCACATTTCTGGCTTTACTGAAACTTTAGAAAAAAAATAAAAACTCAATTTTAGTCACCACATTTTTACGGTGATATCTCGGAAAGTAGTGGGCTGAGCAAATTTTTTTATAGAGAAGACCCATCCTAATTTCATACGAGCAATCACCTCCTGAATTGTCGCATGAATTTAGGAACACCCGGTAGCATTCAAACAAATTATTTTCTCTTGAGATTCCATTTTTTCTAAAATTAGGTAGGTATTTTAAATTCATCAAACTTCTTAGGCGTATGGAAAATACATTTATGAAGAGAATCACAGAAGGATCAACCTTAATTAGGGGGTAGTTGTGGGTTATTTTCATTGATTTTTTCATGGAAAATAGTAGGTACCGACCTTATTTGGATAACTAGACCCTTAATTTTTATGCTAGAGGGTTTTTTGTTTTCTTAAATACTTAAACAAAGATTTATTGAGTTTTCCACGAAAATGCTAATTTTTTCCGTTGTTTCATGATATTGGAAACAAGGAACAGTTTCAGTGATTGAAATAGACACGGGGTGTTTTTATGAATAAAAACATCTCAGTTTTCTGTTTCTCGTATCATGTTTCTTTGGTGTGCGACCTGACAAAGAGCTATACCGGCTGTCAACGGAATATGGAAACACGCTATATAAGGTATCGACTTCGTTTTTTTTTTATTCAACAAAGAGAAGATTTTTGAAGTACCTACATTGGTTATACCGGAAATGATTTTTTTCAAATGGCGCAGTAGGTGTATTTTTTCATATTTTTATTGTAAATATCGATTTTAGTACGAATATGTGTCACTTGTTAACATATAAGTATTAGCGATTTTTTTTATTATTTCAGTTTCGTTTTAGATGAGTCAAAATGTCATCGTTGAATTTTCATTCCAACATCAGGGAAAAATTGACTCACCCCAAAAAAAGTCTAAGATTCCCTAATTTTATCAGCCTGCAATATATTCGGAATGTTAATTTTTTTCTTCAGATGTAAATGCCTTGGAAAAAAAGTTTTATTAGAAAGGCCTTTTTTCTGCTCAATTCGATACATAATAGATAAAAATCGAATTAATAATTATCAAGATACAATACTCTAAATCTGGCAATTTGGTCAGGTGACGCATATTGTGCTCTGGAAGTAAGATATGAATACGAATTCTAATATTTCGGTACGACCGGAAGTACTTCAAACAATTTATCTGAGTTAAATTTGAAAAAACGAACTCGATAACTTGAATACCACTTATTGAAATATGAGCGTTTTTCCATATTCCGTTAGTATAAATAAAATATAAAATGAAAAAAAGGTGATCTAGGCGATCACGATGAGCGAAATGAGAACTCCTATATCGGGCTCGGTCACGTGGTTACGAACCGCCCAACCGCCAAATGTTAAAATTCAAAGGGATAGCGGGTAGGGTTATAGACAGAAAGACATTTGAACTTGATCATTTCGTTAGAACACTGCTTCGTCAAACGGTCAAGTCGAAAAGCGAGTGATTGTTTTTGCTTTAGCCTTAACTTAGTGAATATACTATTTAGTGATTAGTGCTGACACAATTGAAGAAGGTGAGTGCAAATGTTGCTTATGGTACCTAGTTCTAGTATGTAAGTACAATTCCTCCATCATATAGCTCTTGAAACGCAGCTGGTTTAGGTCTGGGCTCACTGTTATAAAAATGAGATTTATTTATAATTTTCAAAAACGAATCTGCATTTTTGGATAGAATCAAAATAGGTATTTTGAAAATATCTTCCACAGATGGATCATCTATCAAGATCTAGTGAATGATGTTATTAGATAACCGTTCAAAAGTGAATATTATGTAATGTTGAATTATATAGGAACCTACTATTCCCGGTGTAGTACCTAAAATGTGTTCCTCCGAATAATGTGGTAGCACTAAGATATGCTAATTAATATAAAACAAAGTCATGGTCCGATGATCTAGAAAAGTCGATTGAATGATATCTTTCAGATAACTAACACTAGTGATTAACTTTTGATTAGGTACTACTTACTGTTTCATAATTTGCGTTGGAGATTTTCGTAGGGCTCAAATTGTAACAGTAGGTATTTATTTTAGAATTAATATTTATCTGAATAAATAACTTAATAGGATTATCATCTAAGAAGTCAATTGATAGACCTCTTTGAGATATTGATTGAGTAATGTATAATACTCAACCACTCGACTTGAAAAACTTGCTGAAAAATATCACCATTACATTTTAGTCAAAAAGTCGAGTACAAAAAAGATTCAATCAGGATTTGAAGAATAATTTAATGTCTTGAGCTTGAAATCTTCGAGAAAATGTTAAGAGGTTTTTCAAATCATCTTAGATCAATTATAGCAGAAGGTATAAGCATTTTCCATTTCTATTTACAATGTTGCTCTTCTTCAGCTATCGTTTCAAAAAATGATATTTATTCAATATACAATGTCAAAAAAATTAGCATTTATATAAAAGATAGATTTAATAAACAATTTTGCAATTTTATCGATTTTGGAATTATCAATTGACATTTCTTGATCACTTTGAATTCAAAATGTCATTTATTATTTTTCTGATGTTGTATTCGAAGGTCATATTATTACGAATAGATCGAAATCTCAAAAAAACAAGAAAATTTTCATAGCAAGCCTTGAATCCTTTGGAAAAATATGAGTGAGAAGCCTAATTCATTTACTAATTTTTCCATTTCTAGAAGTTTCTTCAACAACTTAAGCATTTACGAAAAAACATAAACAAAATGTATTCCAAGCTCTTATTAAATAGCATTTTATTGAACAACAACCAACAAAATTAAAATGCATCGAAATTGTTTTCTCGTGAATGATTGAGTTTTCGAAAAGAATTGTAGAAATAAAAGAGTAAGTATATGAATTGCGCTTTTCAGCTATGTTTTTTCAAAAGTAAAATTCTCATAAAAAAAGTTGTGAAAAAAATTGTTTCCGTCAATCTTTGGAAGGGTGTAACCTTAATTTTCACCATAGCATCACCTCTCAAATTTTCTGGGTGTTACCCTGTATTCATAAACTTTCAAATTTTTCTATTTCTCAGAAAAAAAGCTGAACGCAATATATAAGTACATTATCCTTTGAAAAAAAAAATTTAATAATTTCCTGCAAAACTTTGATGTTCTTTTGTTCTAAGATAAAGTCTCTGTTGTGATTGTTGTGAAGTTGTACTCAATTTCGAAAAAAATAAAAAAAATCACTTATTTTGATTTGTGTTGGTTCCAGAGGCTGTTTATAATCTGTTTGAGAGTGAAATCCCGGCAGATCTCAACGACACGACCATATTAAGGCAATTCAAGAATGGTTACGCCTTGCAAACCAACGATACGAATATGAGAAAACGAAGAGCAAATCCTCACAAAGTGCCGATGCCTATGACATTCTTATTTATTTTTTTAATTGAACAAATTGTCTCGACTACATTGGTCATTGACACAATTTATATTTTTGATACATTTGAATTTTTATATTATGAATATACCTATTTATTTTTTCATATCAGAACTTGTTTTTGCTTTCCTAACTGCTATGAGAGATTTCAACTGTGTAGATAAAATATATTATATCTGATAATTTGCTGGGCCGCACACCACAGAAACATGAAACAGTTTTCATTGATAAAATAAGAGTAAAGGTGTTTTTATGAATGAAAATGTTTCATGTTTCTTGTTTCGCGTTTCATGTTTTTGTGGTGTGTTATTTATTATCATATATGTATGTATTTTTCATAATCTGATCTGATAGAAATGCAATAATATTTGAAAATATTCAGAAGTTATAAAATTCAAATCTAAATCTGCATACTTTTGAAGTCTCTCACCAAATCTCCTTAGGATAAACATGATCTTGAAACTATCAAATGTCAATTTTCTTTGAATTTTTTGACCATACAACACTTTTCCGAAAAATCTGATGGAATAAATCAGTAACAGGTCTTAGATATGACGTCTTTCAAATCATTATATCGTGCGTTCAAAAAAAAATCGTGGTCACGTGAGCTGTGGATTTTATTTTTCCTGAGAGTCTATGAGGGGAAAAATAGAATCCACAGCTTACTTGACCACGAATTTTTTGAACGCACGATATCAATATTGTTTTGGAATTGACAATAGTAAGATGTCAAAAATTATACAATGCAAAGACTTTTTAGGGACATTGAACAAAGGTTCATCTTATGTCATCTAATATACGTGTACAATATCACCAACTATTTTCATAAATAATATTCCGCTTAATAGACGTCCAATTTCGATCATGACGGCCATGCTCCAAAAAACATCTATTATGTTATATATTTAAGAGGTTATGAGTGTGGATGTTTTTCGGATCATCTATATATTATCAGATTATTGATCGAGAAAAACGACAAAATCTAATGATATTTAGACATTAGAAATTCATCACAATAACATAAATCCTCAAACATCTATTACATGTCAAACGTGATACTAAGTTAGGATAAACTAACGTGAAATAGATGTCTAAAAAAGTAATATTTTTCAACGTAAATCTCACGGACATTTTTACGTCGAATCTAGGTTAGAAATTCAATACATTTTGATGTTTTATAGATCATCTAATAATCTATTTCATATGGTCTATAAAATGTTTAAAAGATGTGTGTGTGTTGTTTGGGAGTCTACCCAGAGTAACATCTTCACGGAAGACCATTATATCGCAAATTTCAATCGTGGGAATCAAAGGGTATCTGTATATCCAACCCCTTGAAGTCATTTTTTGAGGACCTTTGGAGGGATAGGTACCAATACCATGAGTAGAGGGTTGCATTCCTCAAATTTAAGGACAAGAAGACCATCCTACCTGGACATAGATCTACCTATTGGCAATGGACAGAACACGACCAAGACTAGCGATAGTCGATAAAAAAAGGTTTGGAGAGATATGGTCAAAATAAAGCGACTCAGTTTCGCCTGGGAAGTTCTCTCCTTCCAGGGTGAATCGATAATCTGCTGGGGTTATAATGTTGGGTCACCGTACATCTTTTATTACCATTGAATGAACAATGACTGGTGCCATCTTCGCCGAGAGCATCATTGAACCTTTCATTGTTCCTCTGGGCAACGAATTAGGGGGTCATTTTATTTACCAGGATGATAACACCCCATCACCCCGAGGACGAAGGGTTTAAAACATTCTTCAAGAGAACAGGACCCATAGATATAGAATTAAATGGCCAGAAAACTCATCTGACATGAAATCAATTGAGAACGGATGGGATCACTCAGGGAAAGCAAAATTCCTTTGAGAAAAATTGCCTTCAAATATTAAGTTGGTTGAAAAAAAAGTGACAATATGGACTTTTAAATTTGGATCCATTTATACAGAAACTGTAATCAATCAAAAATAAAAAATCGATATATTTAGATTTTTTCTCATTTTCCCATTTTGTCCTATCTTGCATAAAGCAAAGAGGAAGAAACAAAGATTTTCTGTCAATAAAATATAATAAGTTTAATCATCAATCTTTATTGATAACAAGTTATCAACAGACAATCGACCGAGGTCCTTCGGTCCCAAATAAATATACACTATACAATCGATGAAGTTCATTAATTCATAAATGTGTGATTTCAAGTCCGATTTGATTTATTTTTCAGTTATAGGTAGGTTCATACGAAATAAATCACCAGATCTGAATTCGAATAAAACTACGCGTACGCCATTTTATACAGGGTGAAAGAAATTACTTTTTCTTACCCTAACTTTAGAACCACCCCTGTTGTGTTCTAGTTATTCCACCGTGGAATTTCGTATTTCATCACATCTTCTCTTGGTAACTTCAATCTTCACTTAATACTAGGATTGCCAAGGAGTATCCAGCAGAGGTTGATATCCAATAATTCAATTGCCCTGCTCCAAGCCCAGATACGAACCCAATTGGGCATGTTTAGATGCTCGTTATGTTTTTCAGTTCAGTTTTTCAGTTCTCAGTTTATTTCCATCATCAGGTCAGAATTTTACGTTAAATTTGTACTGTTATAGCCTTAGCGAAATTTAAAGTTTCACTGAAAAGCCTGTTCATAATGATTTAACAAACATTAAGGAATTGTTGAAAATGAAGAACAAAATTGTTAAGGAAAGATGCGTCTTGATGATTAAATGAAAAATCACATGGTGGAACCACTGAAGCACACCACAGGTAGTTTCAAAGTAAGTGTAAAGAAACAGATTTTATTTTACCCAGCATAAAATGATGTGAGCCGAGTTTTCTTGAAACTCGATAATGTTGATTAATTTCAAATGAACTTGCCGACAAATTGAAAAAAAAAATTCGATCAAATCAGGCTTGAAATAACAACAACAACGAATTAACAAACTTCATCGACTTTTTGAGACGATCGATTATTTTACCGGTGAGAGTAGTTTGCAGTTGAAATCTAGGAAAATATTCATCTTATATCCAGAACAAAGATAGTATATTTTTGAGAAGAAGACCTTGAATAAATTCATGATTGTATTATCAGTTCACACAAGCTTTTCGTCGAAAAAAACCCTGAAATATATTATCACTTTGGATATGACAACTCGAGTCTTTTTTGATTTTAACTGATGACGAGAATCTTTCTAACAAGTTGATGAACGGAGGGAATATCTGAGAGTGTCGAATTGTTTTCATTTTCATCAAATATAGATATCGTTTTTTCTCCTGCTATCGTTCAGTTTTCTTCTACCTTATTTTGCATGAATTCTATATATAATTGTTCAGAATATGAAAGAAAGTTTAATATACAATTGTTGAATAGTAATAATCTGAGATTACGATGTATAAAGGGTTTTCCATTTGAGTTGGCCTATTCAACGGAGAACTAGCAAATATTTCTTTCTGAAATTTTAGGTGGAGCCGTGAGGATGAAGGAACTCTTCGTCTAAAACATTTTCAATTCGACAGTGTTGCCATGTCTGTCTTAAACGCATATCTACTTTTTTATTTCAAATGCAACAACCTATTTGTTATTTACGTATCGATTCAATTCCAAATTCGCAGTATAACCTACAAAAAAAATTTCTCTATCATGCACTATTGCCAAGTTATTCACAAATTCTTGAAATTTTTGACATCGACATTGCAAGATTGGAAATGCATTACCTCGATTATTTTCTTTGCGAACGGAACCAAACTCAGCAGTCTCATAGTAGAGACGCCACGCATTCATGTGGTATATTCAGTATTTCGATACATCGTGAGATTCTTCGAAAATTTCGATCTGAAAATGTAGAACTTAAAACTAAAATATTTCGAGATTTTCAAATGGCAACCCCATATTTATTCTGAAGCATCCGATTCGAAATGAAAAATGAATGGCAGTCTTCTCTTACACTAATTATTTATTTTCCATAGTTTTCTAATGAGATGAAAAATACTGAAATTCTTCAGTATTTATAGTCATGATCTATGGTCGTGTTTACGATGAAATGGCTCTATGATTATGATGTAAATCATTGAGGTAGATTCTATGGTTTAAATCATAATAAGTGTTCGATGATCATGGATGTCATAGGATAAAGTTAACCCATATTATTCAAACACGATTCAGGTTGTTTCACAATTCACGGGGAATGTAGGACCTTCAACAATCGTTATTCACATTTAGCAAGAATGACTGGAAATAAATTCAATCCAAAAACTATTTTGGCTTTCGGTCATCCTGGCTCAATGTTCATGGCCTCAACCATAGAATTCATTCCGAAAATTCACCTTGAAATCACACACCATTATGTCCGTAGATATGACTCTAAATACTGAAGAATTTCAGTATTTTTCACCTCATTCGAAAATAAATAATTAGTGTGAAAGACGACCGCCATTCATTTTTTATTTCGAATCGAATTCTTTAAAATAAATATAGGGTTGCCATTTGTAAATCTCGAAATATTTCAATTTTAAGTCCCTTATATTCAGATCAACATTTTCGAACAACCTAACGATGTATCTATAGTTCGTTTCAAAATGATTGTCATCAGAGCAAGCCATGAAAGTCCAGTCGGGGCTTTATTTCTAGTTACTAAAAAGTCACCAAAAATTTCTGTGGCTTCATCAGTCAGAGAAGGGAAATGAATAAACATAACCTAGAAATATATTTAATACAATATTTTTATTTTCCAAACCAAATTCCGAGCTTGAGAATGATCCTGATTCTTAAATACCATTAGGATTGTGTAAATCTCTAAACCTACCAGCAGTATATAATTTCTGACACTGTATTGACAAATTTTCGTATTTACCATCATTTGCAGCTAAAGAGCGAAGAAAGAATAGGTATAGCCCCTAAACTTGTGAATATAATGAAAAATAAACACAGTCATTTATATTTCAGTCCAGTTTAATCAATGGGATTCAGGTTTTATTACTATGTCGCTGCCTCAGTGCCTCAATAAACAAAACTATAAACTATCAAAGTACTTTAATGAGATGTCATTCATATAATTCACCGATGAAGATTGAGACTCTATTGAAGATAATTAAGATATATTTTCTTTTCTCTGACAAATTTATTTGTAATTATAACTTAAAATGAGTGTGTTCAACTCAAATTCAACTGAGATAGCCAAACTGGTGAAAGAAACAAAAAGAACTTGTTGATACTTTGAAAGGTGTGGACCAATTTGTCATACATAATAAGACAAAAACACAAATTAAAGAATTTATTCAGTATGTACATTAATTGTACCACATTGTATAACTTTAATAAACTTATCACCGATTCTGTCTGTTTTAGTAAGAGGAATATTTCATTGAATAGCCAAAATATGAACCGAGTGTGTGTGGCAAAGGTGTTAAAATTAAAGTGAAACATGTGGACCACAAGATGTTATCATTTTTGTATGAAAATCATACTTGTTTTAAAATATACTATTGCACAGATTAAATAATGATTTCATTCATTCATATGCCTTGGTTAGGTTTGATATGAATAATTGAGTATTTGTTTGTTGATTTAACATATCCATTATATTAATTGAGTACTATTTCTTCAGATCCCCAAAAGATGACACACAGTTTTCCCTAAGTCTAGAATAGAGAAATGGTGAATATTTTGGCTTTTATTGGAAACGATTGTCAATTTAGCTTTTGTAGGTCTTGTCGGTGTCATTTTAGATAAAAGTTGATTAAGTTCCTTTGAGTGTTTGGAATTCAGAGGAAGCAAAAGTTAAAATTTTGTTTCAATCCTTATCGTATGGGTAAGGAACACACTTAACATTGCTTAAAACTGACAATTTACAGTGAAAAACTAAAATAAGCTTCGGTACAAAATTGAGAAAATTCATTCAGAACATTATTCAAAAATTTTATTGTTAATTGGAGACAGAAATATTATATGCAATCATAGATTCATTGAAAATAATTATTAAAAGTACAGTGGAATACTTATAGACTTATACATTTTACTATTTATTTACATATTAGAATTATCTTCTGAATGCAGTGCTCCGAAGCGAACATAACATGTAAAATAACTGTTTGAGTAAACATCAAAATTGTATTAACAATTCAACTTTCTATAAAATCCAACAAAGGATTCAAGTATTCTTAAGTTTATCATTTATAGGAAACTTATGTTCTTGTAGCCCTTGCCGAATTACTTTTTTATGAGAAGCAGTTGTAGGTATATAATCAACTCTGATTGAATGATATGGTGCATTACCATGATAATGACACACTTTGTATCGAATAACTGCAGAGAAGGTATTAATTGTTCAGTAATCCATTAATGAAACAGTTCCCCATTCATTGTTTTATGCTAATCCGTATCATTGATACCACTGTCAAGAATTAGATCACATCCAGGTAAAAATCCATCAAATACACTCATTGTTTTTGATTTTAGAAAAAATAAAGTCGTTTAATGTCTCTTTGAAGGTATAATCATGTGGAATAGGTTTCCTTCCAGTGCTAACTCTGGCTCTAGCAACTTGCCTTCTACTTTTTCTCCGAAATTCTTCGGACAGTTCTAGGAGAAATCTGAAATTTTAAAACTTACTTAATCAGAAAACACATTGTACATGATCGTTTACCTGAAAAACGAGCGCAATGCCATTAATACTAGCAGAAATATCTGCTAACACCGATACACTGCCTGGCGTTCCCTTGCAGTAAGATGAGAGGAATCTCTTTCAATTCAGTAATCAAATCAAAGTAGATTCAAGAGATATTTAAATCCACTTGTCGATTAAATCAAGTATATAAACTGATATTAACAAATAAATTCGAAATATTTTCAATAGGTTAACTCTTAGATTATTTACAAATTTGGAAAAGTCAAAGTCAGTGATATTTTCAACACCAACCTAAAATCGGCAAATCGAAATTCACCGAACGGACCGATACCAACATATTTTCGACTTCTCACAGCCGCCCGAGATGCCAATCATTTTGAAATGAACTATAAATACTGAATATACCAAATAAATGCATGGCATCTCTACTATGATGCTGCTGAGTTTGGTTCCGTTCGCATAGAAAATTATCGAGGTAATGCATTTCCAATCTTACAAAGTAGAAAGTACATGAACTATAAATACTGAAAACTTTCAGTATTTTTCATCTCATTCGAAAACTATCCAAAATAAATAATTAGTGTAAGAGGAGACTGCCATTCATTTTTCATTTCGAATCGAATGCTGTAAAATAAATATGGGGTTGCCATTTGAAAATCTCGAAATATTTCAATTTTGAGTTTCACATTTTTGCAGCAATATCTCCGAAAAACCTTACGATGTATCAAAATACTGGATATACCACATGAATGCATCAAGTCTTTACTAGGAGACTGCTAAGTTTGGTTCCGTTCGCATAAAAAATAATCGAGATATTGCATTTCCAAACTGGCAATGCAAATGTCAAAAATTTCAAGAATTTGTGAATAACTTGGCAATAGTGCATGATAGAGAAATTTTTTCGTAGGTTATACTGCGAATTTGGAATTGAATCGATATATAAATAAGAATATAAGTATTTGCATTTGAAATGAGAAAGTAGATATGCGTTTGAGATAGACGTGGCAACACTGTCGATTTGAAAATATTTTAGGCGAAGATTTCCTTCATCCTCAAGACTTCACTTGCGATTTCAGAACGAAATATTCACTAGTTCTCCAAAAACGTCTAATAGGCCAACTTAAAAGCAAAACCCTGTATGTTTTTTTTTATATTTGTTAATGTATGATATAGACTAAACGGCTAATGACCAAGTAGTCGATGCCGGAATATCAATAAAAAAAACAATCTGATGAATTTTCGTAGGGGAGTTTTTCCGATCTATTGGCAACTCTGTCGCTACGTAGCACTTCGTGCGGGTGTTAAAGCCTCTTTGTAGCGCATCAACATCGGGTGAAGCTGTCGAGTGCAAGTGGCCATGAGTTGAGTGGTACTTCAGGATGAGTCGTAACGCTGATTAAACACGCTTTTTATTGTTGGCACAATGGATAAAACGAGAAGAATTCAATCCAATTCTGCCTATGTGGAAAATACTCTTTTTCATCCGTTTCATAAAAGATCGCTGAACAGAAAAGCGTGCTTATTTCTGTTCAATTCAGTTGAAGCCATAGTGCGTAGGTCTAATATATAAAGTAGGTATAATTTTGAATGCCGTATATGTGAATGCTTGTATGAAAGAGTAGTTGGGGAAAAATTCTACATATAATTCATTCGATTCTCTATCGAATATTCTTCATCAAAAATCCAATTTTAGTTACAAATCAATGAAAATGATGCAATCAAGCAAGGGTGTACGAAAATAACGCTAACCATCTATCGGTTGAAATTTTAACCGGTTATTTCGAATGTGAAAATACGGGGTCTTTATAAATGATTCTAACAACGCAGTTGGCTTTGAATTATTCTCATTTTGCCGCTTCCTATGCGAACTCAACAAACTCATTAATCTCCCTCTATATTCATCTATAGCTATCTTTAAACATTGATCATTCCAGCCACTTATGTCACTCAATAGTGTCACAAGAATTTAGGAGGTATATTATATCCGCTGAACAACATGGATTTTTTATACACTTGCGCAATGTTAGGATTCATTGGGAATTGATTTTCAAAACATAGACCATTGGTCTAAAATTGCCCAGTATGTTGCTTAAGTTCGTGAATCTGCTGTCTCTGTTGATGCGCCAACACGTGAGCGTTTTCGTACCGTACGTACACCCGATAATATCGAAGCTTTGTCTGAGAGTATACGTGAGAATCCATGAACTCGTCATCGTTCTTAAGAATTGAACATTTCACGCATCAGTTTACGTCGAAATTTTGCGAAAAGATCTCGGTAGGACGTATTCCAAATTTCAAATAGTGTGAAAGATTTTGCCAAAAATATCATCTTTTCGGATAAAGCTCTTCTTCATCTTGTTGGGTACTTTGACAAGAAACATTGCTATATTTGGAGCTCAAAAAACCGATACGTGGTCTAAGAGAAGCCAATGCACCCATTACGAGTTACTGTTTGGTACCGCTTGTAGAGCGGATGCATTAGTTGCCCCTATTTCTTTGAAGATGTTGACGACTCAACCATTACCTTTTATGGAAAAAGCACTTGCACTATGATAACCGATTTTTTTGTGCACGCTTTTGATAGTATTTATATAAACAAGGTTTGATTTCATCAGGATGGTGCTACTTGCCTCACATTTCATAGCACCATCGATATATTGCGTCGAACGCTTGATGACTCTTTAATTAGCCCAAATGATGATATTAATCGGCCGCCAAGAAACTGCGACTTAATACGTACCGTTGTACTATTTCCTGTGTCGCCGACAAGCCAGATACAATTGAGCATTTGAATCCAAACATCCGTGATGCCTTTGACGAGATACGAGAATCTAAACCGTTTTTGTTTTATTGAATTTGAAATTTGAACTTTAAAACTCGAATTATTGTTTTCGACGAAATATTAATTCTCCATGAAAAAAGATTCTACACGGTTGACTTTCCATATGATGAAACTTGTGACATATCTGACAAATGGTGGTTAAGATGTATGGCGAGAAGTCCTATTATTCAGTTGCTGAATTTCTGAAGAAGATCTGTTGATGACTAGTATTATTCACTAAATGATGACACTCCGCATAGGTATTCCCGTGAAACTATACATATTCCGAAATGGATATGTCAAAATGGAGTTATGGCTTCATTCAAAATGGTACTTGTATATATCTAATCTAATCCATCATCCTCTGAAACATGGAATCTAATTACATCTCTGTTCAGTTTGCTTTGTATTTATGGTGTATTTGACGGAAACTGTGACATCTGGGGCGTTTTCTTCTATTATATTAACGTGCATCCAAGGAAATGTTTGGTGATGAAGTAATATCTTCCTTCAGTAGGTAGCAATAAAATATTATATGACTAATGTGTTCGAATTCGGATGTTTCGGCTTTTTCATGAAAATTGTGAAGGATGCGGTTTGGGATGATGAACTTAATTGAGTTTTCCAGAATCGTATTTATTTCTTTATTCATTTATTTATTTATTCATTCATCAACTCATTTGTTTATTTATTTATTTAGTCTTTTATTGATTTATTCATTTATATATTCATTTACGTATTCATTTATTCATTTATTCACATTTGATATTATCCACTTATTCATTTATTTATTCATTGAGTTATTCGTTTGTTTTCAAAAGTCAAAATACCGACAGGATGCCCATATACATGCAATCACGATATTACATCAATTCTAAATATTCACAAATTAAGTTGCACTGAGATAATCTTCAAATTTTTTTTCAGGCTTTAATCAGAATGTACCATATAGTCCGTTCACGAAAGGTTGAGCACATAGTAGGCGTTTCTTTATTTATCTGAAGTTGGCAATATTTACTGTCATAAAGTAAAATAAAGTCTACGTTGCCGAATGTACCCGGTCTCGTCCGACGAGCTTGCGAGTTATCAGAGAACTCTATGCAATATTGACAACATTGCGTATCAATCTGACAAGAAAATGAAGAACATAACCTAAAATTTTAATATACACAGTGGAATATGTCAAATTTCCATGGCCAACCGACGGCTCAACCTTTCGTGAATGGACTATATATTGTGTCATGATATAGATTTCAGTTGTACTGAAATAATTATAATATATTTTATTTTTCACTTGTACATTATATGTTTATTTTACCTTAGAAACAGTTGCTATAAATACACTCATTATGCCCGTGGGCATTTTAGCGGGCATTATGGATCATAACGCCCACTCTGAACCACCTTGACAGATGTCACGTACTTCCTTCTATAATTTAACTCAATTTTTTAATTCAATCGTTCCTGGAACAAACTATTCAAAAAGGATATGCGTACCTTGTTTTATTCGTATCTATTTATTTTCCTTCTCAAAATTGCAAATATTCTAGGGCATATTTGTCCTGTGAACTCGCTTGGGAAATGTCACTCCGATCTTATTCCATTCATCCCATCAAATTCATCGTTCCTGAAACAAATATTTTTAGTAATAAACGTTATAAAAGGATTGAAAAAGGATATTCATACCTTAGGTTTGTTCGCGTCGCAGTTCGGAACTGTACTTTTTTGTTCCCACCCGTTCGCTTCGCATGGAACAGAAAAGTTCGGAACTGTTCGGTACTATTCCTACTGTTCCTGATCCGTAGAAGGAACAGCGGACAGAGTGACAAGTGATCTAACCTAACGTCAAGTGTTGTAAATAAACAAACATTTCTGAATTGGTTTGCACGATAGATGTTGGTGTTTTTCAAGTGTTGGAGTTGATTTATCGATCAAATTATTTGTTGAGTTGAGATTATATTCACTGAGGACGATATGTAGAAACATATCAGTTCTTGGCATTCACCCTTGTCAACTGCAGAAGGAAAATGTATCTATCTAATGTGGCTTATTCCGAAGATTAAATGTATTCTGATATTATCGATCATTTTGTTGAAATGAAGAGAGCTGCTGCAGTGAATTAAATGATATTTATAATAGGTATTTATTCGTCAACATATAAAAAGGAACAAAATGATCATTAGATAAGAAGTATGGAAAGAAGGATTAACGAAGTATGGTTAAGTATTTTCCAGACATTTTTGATCAGGTGAAGAAAACATTGAAAATCTTTTACAGGCACACCATTTCATAGGAAGGTGATCAAATAATATTTCATAATTCAATTTTTGCATCAGAGGAAGCAATTGAGAGCAGAAGAAACTGAAAAGGCAAAGAGGCCAGTGTCAGAAGAGAGGATAATTGACTGATAGGAAAGAAATATAGGATATTATTGGATGCATTTCCAATTCACTCGTAAAAGAAGAGAGATGAAGACTACTCTTTAATTGACAAAATTGTTGTGATAACTTAAGTTTTTATAAATATATGCCTCGAAATTATATCACTAGTTCTAAAACTTATTTGGAGGCTCTTTCAATTCGCAGTATATTTTTTGTTTTTTATATGATGCGAGTAAAAGGTAACCTGAAATTCACATCCTCGCCTCATTCAATAGAAAAAAGCATAAACAAATATTTCTTACTCTGTATTGTTGAATAAATTATTTTTTGTATTAGATAATTGAGCTTTCTTCAAATTAGAAACCTAATTAAGACTGTTTTAGCTTTATGAATAATTGAAATTCAATTGGTAATTTTCATGAAATCCTGAATTGTTTGAACAATTTTATCATGAAATTCACAAAGCCTTTCATATCAAGAAACCAATATGAGCATTTTTTCATATATTGAAGATAAATATTATAAAAATAATTTGGTTCACTGCAGCATCACTCTTCCTTTCCTCTTAATAATCGATAGAGCCGGATACGTCATTTTATCTTTGAAATGAGCCACATTAGATTCATGAATATCTTCCTTCTGCAGTTGACAAGGGTGAATGGCCAAAATTGATATTTTTCCACGATGAGTATGATCTGAACAATAATTTGATAAATTCTTTTTTTACGCTTCTTCAATCCAAAGAAGGAATAATTCCAACACCTAAATCCCTAGTGGATTTGCTTTATTTACATTTTACATGGAAAAAATGACGTTGATCGTTGTTTTAAATCCGATGTCCGCCAAATGTCAAACGGTGGTTTCCAGTTCCCAGCCGTTCGTGTCACAGAACAGTTTGCTTGAGTTCCCTGAGTTCTGGAACCAAGTTCTCTCTGTACCCAGAACAACAGAGAACTGCGACGCGAACAAATCAATTGTTTCATTTAAATCTGGCCTATTTCGTTCACAATGAACAAATATTCTCAAGCACTTCCCTCACGTAAACACACATGACACAGATCTGACAGTTCTCATTAATTTTCCGATGAGAATGACATCGAAAAATGAAGAATGAAGAAATGTCAGAAATTCAATATTTTCTTTCGTTTTTTTCGATATCTTGATATATTCGTGAAAAATAAAATCTTGTATGCACCACGAGCGTTATTAGATCCTAACGCCCATCAGGCAACATTCATCCCTCGGGCCAAAGGCCCTCGGGCCGAATGTTTACCTCCGGGCGTTAGGATCCATATAACGCACTTGGTACATAAATAACTATTATACACATTACGCATTAATTTCAATTAAGACAGTTTCCGATCTCACGTTGATGATTGATATCATCACATATTGTAGTTGCATAACAATAATAATTCAGATGAAGAAGCAGCATTAGCTTGTCAATGTTTTCTAAATTTTGAAGATTGTCAGAAAAGACCGGATAAAGAGAAGTGTATGGAAGCTGGCTGAGGGAAACAAATTCACTGGAATTTCTAGAATTAAGATTTGTTCTGTTTCAGTTAGCATTAATAGTTATTTCTTTCATGTGAATAGTTGTCCTGTTGGGAGGGTGTGTCAGTATCTACAACAAAACAACTATATTCTTTGTTCTATAAAAAAAACAATCCACGACACCCATGACAAAGTGTCAATTAATTAATATATCAATATACAAACTTCACGTATTTGGTGAAATTATTCGATATTAAAAGATCGAATCTGAATAAAAACTTTCAATAAAAAAAAGAAACAAGAATAAATACAAAGATCGTCACGCCAACCTATAATTTACGAAACTCATGTCTGCGAATCTTCTGATTTTATGTAAACGCTGCCTTTATCCGTGCGAAAAAATCAGTATATTTTCAGATACCGTTCGTCACATGCTCCCTTTTGTTCAGGTGAAGCACCCCATAGTTGACAGCTATATTAAAATTGTGACCAAATAATAGTTGTTAACAAAACTGAACCAAAACGTTCTTATTAGACAACTGTCTCTATCTGTTAGCCAATCTACGATTTTAATCTTGACAGTACTTTTCCCGACAATATGATGCAATATTCTATCAACTCATGCATAATGTTCTGTTCGCAGACAGCTTTTCTGAAAAAAGTTGTGGCTACTATTAACGACGGTATTTAAAAGATTTTTATGAAAGGTAAAATCAGTTTATGGAAAAAGTATTTTTATAGTGTTCCTATTTCTAGTTTATAGCACAAACAGGAACGGAGATAATGACAGAGTTGACTAAATATCAATTTTGGCTATAGCTCGAATACAAAAGAAGAGCAATACTGTTAATAGCATTATGAGCTTCTCGAAAAAAGATGACCACGATTCATTCATTATTCTCTGAGCACGATTTGCCATTCATTTATCTCTATCTCTCAGGTTTAAAAGGTTGTAGTTCAGGGATCACCAATTCTTGGCACCCTGTATATAGTTCAATATGTTAATAATAATCTAATTTTTGCACCCTCTAATATGTATACCCACCAAGGTGAAACTAACACCCAAAATAAAGCGTGTCCATTCATTAATCTGCAAATAGCCCGTGATAGCAGAATAACCGTAATTTGCACAATGCAAACCGGAGTCAATTCCAAATCTCCACCGCTATAATTATAGCCGGAAGCTGTGTAGATCTTATGATTATACCGTCCCCTGCGCATAAATGAGACATTTCTCAGCCGAAATTATTCAGGAACAATGCAGCGCTGAAAGAATAGAGTGCAAATTTAAAGCGGTTTGCGTGAGAGATGTCGGTGACACTTGTTTCTTGGCTATTCATAAAGATCGCAGGTGTCCCTAACAACGTACTCACTATTCCGTTGGAACTGAGCGAAATACTTTCCTGAATTAATCTTCTCGTTGCTGTTTGCAGGGAAATGAACTCAGGTGAAGTTTATTCGACCCATTAGGTTTAGAGCAAGCATTTATAATGTATAAATTGATGTAAATTTTGTGACTTCACAGGGTGTAACCTAACAACTTGCTGAATATATTTTTGAAGGGCTTCAACGAAGCCTAGGAGTAATCTGTACAATCCTCAGAGTAAGAAGGTTTACTTTTTACTCTGAGGTACAATCCTTAAGAAGGAGGGCATAACGCGAAGCGATTACTCATATAGGTATTATTTTATTTCTTTATGCATTCAAGTATTCCATAACGATCTCATACTTATTCTTGGAATTTCAAGTTTGGAAGGTATTCCCTGATGAACTTATATTGTTAACAATGATCATGAAGATTCCGAAAGCTGGATTAAAAAAAAAACCTCAAGGTTTAAGATTTGGTCAAGATTGTTCAATTTATCGATGAAAAGAATGTTGAGTTCGTGGATGTAAAGAATAGTTCGTAGGATGTTTGAATTTGAATGATCATTTCTACAATATGAACAAACAAAGCTTCCGAAATACGATATACTTTCCTGAATTGATTTTCTCGTAGCAGTTTCCTCACAGGGAAATGAACTCGGTTGAAGTTTATTCGACCCATTATAGGTTTAGAGCAAGCATTTATAATGTATAAATTGACGTACCGGGTTTTTCACCATAATTTGACCCCCCCTCTAACTTTGTTACTAAAGGGGATACAAAAAAATGTTTCGTATAAAAGCTTCACGAAATCAACTGAAGTTTTTTAATATGACTCTACAAACTGAAATATACAGGGTGTCCCATTACTCGACGTCAACCCGTAACCGGGTGAAAAGGCAAGTAATGCTGGTTGTCAGAAAAATATAAAAAAAAATCTAAGTTGCATGATTTCAAAATAATGGGCATTTAAAAAAACACGCAAAATTCCACACCCTGTGACAGTCTTTTCGCTCCTGTTGCCACAAATATCAACATTTTCCAACTTTTTTCTTTGCTGTGTAACCTTGAATAATGCTTGTCTAAACTGTAATCAGAATTTTGATACCAGCTGATCTAGGTTTCATAAAAATAGGGCTTACTTCTCAGAAAAAAAATTCGAAATAAACAATTGCCTAGTTTCAACTGACTGTATTGAAAAAAAAATGTACTACGTAGGTTTGGCATGTTTTTTCAAAAGTTGGCGCATTTAGTGAGGATTCCAAAATGGTATAATAATTGTTCAATTGTAGCTGCCGTAGTTCAAATTTATTTTCGATTGCCTTTGAATACACTTTTTCGTTAACTGCTACCCAGTAATAAAGTCCAATGGATTCAAGTCCGGTGAACGGGCCGGCCACGAGATTGGACCAGAAAGTCCGATTCATCTTCCGGGAAAAAATGTTATCAGAAAAAAAAAATTCCAGAGAAAATAATTTTTCCAGAAAAAATTTTTCCGGAGAAATTTCTCTGAAAATTTTTTTTTCTGGTAACATTTTTTCCCGGAAGATGGATCGGACGTTCTGGTCCAATCTCGTGGCCAGCCCGTTCACCGGACTTGAATCCATTGGACTTTATTACTGGGAAGCAGTTAACGAAAAAGTGTATTCATAGGTAATCGAAAATAAATTTGAACTACGGCAGCTACAATTAAACAAGTATTATACCATTATGAAATCCTTACTAAATGCGCCAACTTTTGAAAAAAAATGCCAAACCTACGTAGTACATTTTTTTTTCAATAAAGTCAGTTGAAACCAGGCAATTGTTTATTTCGAAATTTTTTCTGAGAAGTAAGCCCTATTTTTATGAAACCTAGAGCAGCTGGTATCAAAATTTTGATCACAGTTTAGACAAGCATTATTCAAGGTTACACAGCAAAGAAAAAAGTTGGAAAAAGTTGATATTTGTGGCAACAGGAGCGAAAAGACTGTCACAGGGTGTGGGATTTTGCGTGTTTTTTTAAATGCGCATTATTTTAAAATCATGCAGCTTAGATTTTATTTTATATTTTTCTGACAACCAGCATTACTTGCCTTTTCACCCGGTTCCGGGTTGACGTCGAGTAATGGGACACCCTGTATACAGGGTGGCCAACATGTGGCAACTTCATTTTTTCAAATGGATCACCCTGTATATTTTTCCATGGTTGGCTAGTTCTTTTTCCCCTGATTTCGAATATGAAACATATGTTGGTCTATCTCTTTCATTCTGAGAACCACAGAGTTTCAAATTTTAAGAACCACCTGGCAAGATCTGTAATCATTTCACAAGTGGCAGAATGCGCTTACTGAAAATGCTCATTTTTGGAGTTATGATAACGTCAATGGGAAGATATACAGGTTGAACAACATTGAATGCAACTATATTTTTTCAAATGGGGCACCCTGTCCTGTACATTCTTGCTTTTTTTGATGGGCTATCTCCTCCTGAGCACGAATATAAATGCGTATGTGGATGTGTCTCTTCAATTTTCGGAGTTTCAAAGTTTTGTAATTATGACACCGAATAAAAAAATATGTGAAATACCTACGAAATTCTTTATATCCAAACAATCTATTTAAAAGTATTATTTCAGAATGAATACTTAACAATTACTTAACGAATGAAAAAAATAAACTATGGTAGTATGGGTAAGAATAACATCAACTAAAGAAATTGCTCTAAATGACCACCATCATTCAATACACATAGTTCATATCGTTGTTTCAAATTGTTCAGACTATTTTTGATAGCATTATTATGGCCCTGATTCATGTCAGAAATTAAAGCTTCAAAATTTTTAATCATTACAATATTATCATTATTCTTTGTGCGTTGACGGGATTAGTTCCGAAATATGGGTTTAATATTGGTTGATTTTATATCATTAATATAATTCGCCGCTTCATTGATTATCATTATTGCTGAAGTGAATTTGTTCCTTCAGGAACGGCTATAAAAACTTGTCCAACGGTGTTAAATCGGGACTATTTGGTGGCCATAAAATGGGTGCGCCATTGCCAATCCAAAGATCAAATTGACCACTTAAATATTCACGAACTTCCAAAGCGCTATGCCAGATGGTTCTTGAAATTTCAAACTCTGTGGTGCTCAGAATAAGAAAGATAGACCAACATATGTTACATATTCGAAATCAGGGGAAAAAGAGCTAACCAAATATGGAAAAATATACAGGGTGTTCTATTTAAAAAAATGAAGTTGCCATCAATATGTTGGCCACCCTGTATATATTTCAGTTTGTGAAGTCATATTAAAAAACCTCAGTTGATTTCGTGACACTTTTATACGAAATATTTTTTTGTATCTCCTTTAGTAACAAAGTTGAAGGGGGGATCAAATTATGTATAGTGAAAAACCCGGTACATTTTGTGACTTCACTGGGTGTACCATAACTTGCTTAGTATCTTTTTGGAAGGCCTCAACGAGGCCTAGGAGTAATCAAAACAATCATTATTGAAGGAGGGCATAACGTGACGTGATTGTTCATATATGACTTATTTTGTTTCTTTAAGGATCTCAAACTTATCCTTAAAATTTCAAGTTTGGAAGATAGTTCCTCATTAAGTTATATTGTTAACAAAAAACTTCCAAAGTTTAAGATTTGGTCAGAAATTTTCAATTTATTGATGAATAGAAGTTGAATTCGTGGATGTGAAGAATAGTTCGTAGAATGTTTGAATTTGAATGATAATTTTTCCAATGACCCTACTCTACTTTCCTGAATTAATCTTCTTGTTGCTGTTTCCTTGCAGAAAAATGTTCAATGTTGAAATTTATTCGACACATTAGGTTCAGAGCAAGCATTTATAATGTATAATTTGTTGTGAATTTTGTGACTTCTCGTGTACCTTGTGAAACTTGTATAAACTGAATACTTTTTTGCGAGCTTCAACGAAGCATAGAAGTACTACCTATAATAATAATAATAATAATGTTTATTGATACTTTTGGACAATGAAGTATAGGACAAGTCATGATAAAAAAAATACAAAATAAGAAAAGTTTAACGAACTGAATCCAGCAACATCAAGTTGACCTTGCTATAATTCTAATTCGTTATCGATATTCTCTAACAGAGGTTACAGGGATTCATCAAGACAAGTAGCTTGATTTTTCAACCAAAAAAAAATTACTTGACAGTCAAGCTCATGACAAATCCATACTTGGATCATGACTTGACTTGATTTGGGATATTTATTACTCGAATTCAATCAATCAATCAAGCTACTTGGTTTTACTTGATCTGGATAAGTACCTACGAGTCATATTATTGGATTGGATTAGTCGATTTATCGCAGCAATCGATGTTTTGATGAAATAATCGATGTTTTTTTATCGCTTTCACTCATGGTCATCAGATAATCGATGTTTTTTCAACGATATTAATTTTACGTTACCTTACCAACCACATTACCTGAAGACAATATTCAGACTTTCCTTTAAATTTTTGAGTTGAAGAATTGTTATTTTACACTAATAACAATTCTACAATGTGTATTTAGGGTTAACTTATCTCATTACATAATATTCAGGGTTGTTAGTACAATTTCAAATAAATTTTTTCTTTAAATACTCATAGGTCCACAAAATGCTTGAATAATTATAGTTATACGTATTTTACTTTCTGGATGGAGCAAATCTGAAAAAATAAGGAATAGTAGTCCCCAACATAAAAAAGTAGCTACAAGCTTCAACAAAGATTAATCGGTGTATGGTTCAGTTACATGCTAATATTAATCGATATCAATAATAATCAATCGGTTTTTTAGGTCGATACCCATCTCTTGTCGTACTGCGTATATTTCTGCTAGCTCTTGCTAGTTAGTTAAAATAATTATAACGAAAATCAAGTAGCTTGTTTGAAGTACTTGATTTTTCAACTACGTGATAAGTTAATACTTGACTTAACTTTGAAAAACTACTAAGTACTTGACTAGAACTTGACTTGATTTCAAGTCAAGTCAAGTAGCTTGATTATCAAGTCAAGTAGTAAATCTCCCCACAATCCATACTTCCATACTAATATTATAAATGCGAAAGTAACTCTGTCTGCCTGTCTGTCTGTCCGTCTGTCTGTCTGTTACTCTTTCACGCCTAAACGGCTGAACGGATTTTGATGAAATTTGGTATGGTGATAGATGATAACCTAGAAATGGTCATAGGCTATAAATAATCACGCCATCGTTCTTAGGGGGTAGGCAGTAGGCAGATAACTAAATTGAGTTAGTGATTTTTAGTCGTTTTTGTTGGGACTTTTGCTCTTTCACGTCAGTAAGGTAATAGATGGTTACCTAAAAACGGATATAAGATAAAAATGATCACGTCATCGTACTTAGGGGGTAGGAAGTAGGCAGAAAACTGAATTGAGGGAGTGATTTCTTTTATGGTTTTTGCTGAGAGTTTTGCTCTATCATGCCTAAACGGCTGAACGGATTTTGATGACATTTGGTATGGTGATAGATGATAACCTTGAAATGGTCATAGGCTATAAATAATCACACCATCGTTCTTAGGGGGTAGGCAGTAGGCAGATAACTAAATTGAGTTAGTGATTTTTAGTCGTTTTTGTTGGAACTTTTGCTCTTTCACGTCTAAACGGCTGAACAGATTTTGATGAAATTTAGTAAGGTAATAGATGGTTACCTAAAAACGGATATAAGATCAAAATGATCACGTCATCGTACTTAGGGGGTAAAAAGTAGGCAGAAAAAACTGAATGAGTTAGTGATTTTTTTATGGTTTTTGCTGGGAGTTTTGCTCTATCATGCCTAAACGGCTGAACGGATTTTGATGACATTTGGTATGGTGATAGATGATAACCTAGAAATGGTCATAGGCTATAAATAATCACGCCATCGTTCTTAGGGGGTAGGCAGTAGGCAGATAACTAAATTGAGTTAGTGATTTTTAGTCGTTTTTGTTGGGACTTTTGCTCTTTCACGTCTAAACGTCTGAACAGATTTTGATGAAATTTAGTAAGGTAATAGATGGTTACCTAAAAACGGATATAAGATCAAAATGATCACGTCATCGTACTTAGGGGGTAGGAAGTAGGCAGAAAACTGAATTGAGTTTGTGATTTTTTTATGGTTTTTGCTGGGAGTTTTGCTCTATCATGCCTAAACGGCTGAACGGATTTTGATGAAATTTGGTATGGTGATAGATTATAACCTAGAAATGGTCATAGGCTATAAATAATTACGGGGGTAGGCAGTAGGCAGATAACTAAATTGAATTAGTGATTTTTAGTCGTTTTTGTTGGGACTTTTGCTCTTTCACGTCTAAACGTCTGAACAGATTTTGATGAAATTTAGTAAGGTAATAGATGGTTACCTAAAAACGGATATAAGATCAAAATGATCACGTCATCGTACTTAGGGGGTAGGAAGTAGGCAGAAAACTGAATTGAGTTTGTGATTTTTTTATGGTTTTTGCTGGGAGTTTTGCTCTATCATGCCTAAACGGCTGAACGGATTTCGATGAAATTTGGTATGGTGATAGATTATAACTAGAAATGGTCATAGGCTATAAATAATTACGCCATCGTTCTTAGGGGGTAGGCAGTAGGCAGATAACTAAATTGAGTCAGTGATTTTTAGTCGTTTTTGTTGGGACTTTTGCTCTTTCACGTCTAAACGGCTGAACAGATTTTGATGAAATTTAGTAAGGTAATAGATGGTTACCTAAAAACGGATATAAGATCAAAATGATCACGTCATCGTACTTAGGGGGTAAGAAGTAGGCAGAAAACTGAATTGAGTTAGTGATTTTTTTATGGTTTTTGCTGGGAGTTTTGCTCTATCATACCTAAACGGCGCTGAACGGATTTTGATGACATTTGGTATGGTGATAGATGATAACCTAGAAATGGTCATAGGCTATAAATAATCACGCCATCGTTCTTAGGGGGTAGGCAGTAGGCAGATAACTAAATTGAATTAGTGATTTTTAGTCGTTTTTGTTGGGACTTTTGCTCTTTCACGTCTAAACGTCTGAACAGATTTTGATGAAATTTAGTAAGGTAATAGATGGTTACCTAAAAACGGATATAAGATCAAAATGATCACGTCATCGTACTTAGGGGGTAGGAAGTAGGCAGAAAACTGAATTGAGTTTGTGATTTTTTTATGGTTTTTGCTGGGAGTTTTGCTCTATCATGCCTAAACGGCTGAACGGATTTTGATGAAATTTGGTATGGTGATAGATTATAACCTAGAAATGGTCATAGGCTATAAATAATTACGCTATCGTTCTTAGGGGGTAGGCAGTAGGCAGATAACTAAATTGAGTCAGTGATTTTTAGTCGTTTTTGTTGAGACTTTTGCTCTTTCACGTCTAAACGGCTGAACAGATTTTGATGAAATTTAGTAAGGTAATAGATGGTTACCTAAAAACGGATATAAGATCAAAATGATCACGTCATCGTACTTAGGGGTAAAAAGTAGGCAGAAAACTGAATTGAGTTAGTGATTTTTTTATGGTTTTTGCTGGGAGTTTTGCTCTATCATACCTAAACGGCTGAACGGATTTTGATGAAATTTAGTTAGGTGATAGATAGTAACCTAAAAAGGATATGGGCTATTAATATTTATGCTATCGTACTTAAGGCGTAGGCAGTAGGCAGAAAACTAATTAGGTTAGTGATTTTTAATCGTTTGTTTTAAAAGTTTACCTCATTCACGCCTTAACGTCTGAACGGATTTTTATAAGACTTGGTTAATATAAATATAGGATCCTAGGCACGGACACAGGCTACTTTTTACGGCGGGAAAATACCTCCCGCGGAAATCTAGCGTGATCGTGTCAAGAAGCGCATGACGCCATAGCTACTGAAATGATTTTGATGTTTTTGTTTAACTGAGTGTTATTAAGACTTCAAGTTAGTATTTGATCACTTTTCTAACTTAGAGTGTCGGTAGGCGGACGAAGTCGCGGGTAAAAGCTAATTGATATTATATTTGCCGGAAGCAATAGCTGAACTACTCATTAATATGAAAGCGCTTTCCTCTCATGAGATTTCACGAAAATTGTGGAGAGAGATAAAAATAAGAGAAACCCTGAGCAGGAGCTTTTGAGCACTAGTTATTTATATCATTATGTAGTGTCACACGAGATTCTGATTCAGAAGTTAAGAATATATGGTTTCAGGGGAACCATTTTCAAGCTGCTACAGTCATATTTGCATAATAGGCATCAGAGTGTACACTGGTATAGTAAAATATCAAAAGAACAGAAAATAGAAAAGAACGAGCCAAGTATAGATCCTGTGGCACTTGTAGCGTGCCACAGGGTTCTATACTTGGACCTGTTCTTTTCCTAATTTATATTAATGACATGAACTTTCAGCACTGTAAGAACTTATGCGTATATTGTGATGATACTTCTATAATGGTGAAGTCAGAAGAATTGGAAGACTTTTTGAATGGAAAACAACTTGCTTTGAGAGAAGTTGAGGAGTAGTTCCTAGTGAACTTACTGAAACTTAATTCGGAAAAAACAACAGCTCTAAGATTCAGAAAGAGGCAACAGCATATTTTGGCAGAGTATATTGCTGTATGCTATCATCCTGTGGTGTAACGCGTCAGATGCCTCCAGAGTATTTGTCCTGCAAAAGAAAGCAATGAGACTTATGTAAGAAATAGAAAGTAAAGTCAGTATGTCACAAAATGGGTCATAATACTAGGTACAAAGATGATCTGATTACACCCATACAAATTTCACTTGAAATAAATATACTGTTATGGAAATATACCGTTTCTTCTTTTCAATATTCCAACTGAATTTTCTAAGGTTCTGTTAACACTATGGCCACAAAATTTTGCATGAACATTCAGTGTATAAATCTTTATTTATAAAATAAATTTTATTTCAATCGGATATTTTTTTACGAAAATATGAGGATACTCCTTTTCAATATTCCAATTGAATTTTCAATGTTTCAGTTTACACTATGGCCACAAAATTTTGCATGGAGCTTATTATGAGCATCTTGCCTATGGCCCCAACATTTGATTTCGATGGGTTTCGTTTTGTCTGAGATATTGAAGAAGAAAAATTTTGAATGGCCATATTTAATGGAACAGCCTGTACCATTTGGCTGGTTAACGAATATAACCGAGGCATTTGGGAACCCTGAACCCTGAAAATTTCAAGTCTCTAGGACAATCCCTTCGAAAGTTATTGTGCTAACCGGGCGGACGGCCCTACGGACAGAATTGAATTTCACCACGAATTCGTCATCAGGCAGTAGAACCCTATCGTTTCAGACAGAAACTCATGAAAACTGTGTGTTGCATATGTTGCAATTTTCTAATTTTTCGTTGCAAAAATAACAACTGGGCGCTTTTCATTGTTTATGTACAGGTATAACAATATGAAATGTCAGCTTTTGTTCAGCTGATTGGAGTGTACTCTACAGTTCGCCATTCAGCTCTATAGTTTTCCTGTATCTCAGCAACTGCGATTGTTTCAAGGATGGAATATCTCCACCCCTGGTCACTTCATAACCCATACAATTGCGTTGGTTTCCGATCGCGATCCATTCTGGGACTTAGTGGTCCGAAGTTTCTTCTTCCTTCCTCCATAACCTACACTTATCGGTATCTGCAAGCCCTAGTATCACAATTTGTTCCCTGACAATGTCGCTTGCTAAACGTCAACAAGATCGGTACTGAAATTCCTGATGAATAATTTGGAGTGCACTATGGCTAGGTCTGCTTGGCCTGGAGCACTATGTTTTCGTCACTTGGATATTAGCTAAGATATTTGTAGATATCTACAGATATATTGCGAAATATCTTATCGACAGACATGTGTTTCTTAAAAAAAGTTAGATGTTTAATGATTTCATATGACCTATTTTTCGAAAAACCTTTCACAGACTTTGTCTACTCTCTATGAAAACCTGCCATACTAACAAAAACCACAATATGTATAATAAATATTCAATTTTTCGAAATAAGTTAATCGAGTTGGATTGAATCGGTTTATATTTAATTAAATGAACTTTTATGTTCGATACATCTTTCACAAATTTGATGAAATGATTAAAACTTTTTCCTTCTTACAGTGAAATATCTGAGGGAAGTAACGCCGTACTTCAGGAAGGCCAGTATAATCTCTGAAGTGGGCTGGGAACTACAGAGAGGTTTTCTCACTGGTGCTCCTCCAGTTATGAAATTTCCTCAAAGGGCAGATACCAGATATTTACCTCTACAACTCTGCCACCTAGTTAGAAATTATACCTTTCCAGATCCAGGTGAGTTCGCTCTTTTTAAACTGTACAGTGTTTGTTACGAATTATGAATATGACGCTTTAAAGTGTTAACCTGAATAATGTTAGTATTCTTGATACCTTTGTATCAGATCTACCGAAAATATTTTCATTAAATTCATTGTTTCCCAGTAAGATCACTTGACATTATCATCTTAAGAAAATGCAGAATTCGAAATTGAATGTAGAATATAGGAAATATATAGGAAAGCTAGGGACATGGTCCTCATTTCTTGCAAAAGTATTCACTAAAAATGCTGATAACTGAATATCTGTACCTGTTTTTCTCATTAAATCTTGATGAAAGAATTGATAGTTACTCGAGAAAAGTACTCGTATTATGAACTTGGTGTACAAATGTGAGGATTAACTTCTCCGTTCCGTTAGCTTTTCAGAGAAGTAAATACGTAATAATTCCTTCAAGCAATCAAAAACCATGGCCAGAAAACCAAACAGGCTACAGACTCTTTCGACTCATTCAGATATCCACTATTTCACTCGTGATTCGTAAGCGGACCATGGTTAGAGTGAAATAGAGGTGGATACGATATCTGAATGACTCGAAAAAGTCTGTTACGTCTTAGTTAGTTTTTGATTGCATGAAGGAATCATTTTCGTATGTACCTTTTTGAAAAGCTAATGAAAAGTTTTTCCATACATTTGTACACCAAGTTCATAATACTTTTTTTCAAGTAATTCTCAATTCTTTCATCAAGATTTTACGAGGTGCAGCTATCAAGTAGTTTTCACAAAATCAATTATTTTCGATAACGGAGCAGAAAATTTCAAACAAGTTCAAAAATCGCCATATCTTCTTAACCATAAATTTTTGGTAAATGCTTCACTATAGTACATTTCAGGAGAGTATGAAGTGAAGAAACATCTTAGCCCCTCTATCGCTACGACTCCTCTCGCTTACGAAACACCCTCTGTAGTGAATATATCAAATAAGATTTCTGATCTATAAACTCACAGGATCATTTATCTATTCAAATTGAAAGACTTCTGAATTGAGTGGTCAAATTGCCGAAATGTTACGGATTGCAATCAGTAGTAATCACTCAATTCCTTTGAATGGGAAAACATGCCTCGAAAATATAATTCTCGGACAATGGGAGTCAGAAATTTGGAATCAGGGACAAAAGCTCTTTATGCAGAAGCAATCCGAGAATTTCAGTACTCAAGAATCGCAGATCTAACTGGACCTAACAAAAATTGACCCTCTTCCCATGATGTTTCAGTTGCACATGATACTAGATACTAGATGTAATAAATAGTTCCACAATAAATCATTGGGTTTCAATGAGTTATTCATTGTTTTCCGAAAAGTTTTTTTGAATCTTCAAAGGAGGACATGGGCTGTATTTTGTTTTCACCTTTAGGAACAGCAGAAGTGATGTATTGATATGTTCGATGAAATCGTAACTTTGGTTTCAAGTCGATATATTTTGATGATCTTACAGTATGAATGAACATGACCGAAGTTTTTCGGAACCTATTTTAATTTTTGCAATTTGGCACCAAAGAGTGCTATGTCAGAACTGTATTTGTTTTAAGTAGATTACACTCTGTCGTTTCCCAAAAAGGGTAGATGAAAAGGTTCCAACCACTCGTTCGAATTATACAGGGTGATTTTTAGTTTTGGTCAAATTCCCCATCATAGAAGTATCAATAACACAAAAGTTTACTATCTATGATAACAGACTAATGCTCAGTTGCAGGAACGTCCATTAAAATTTAAAAGTCCATTAAACTCTTAATCCTCCATTAGTTCCTTGTAATAATGGAGGTTTAAGAGTTTAATGGACCTTTAAATTTTAACGGACGTTCCTGCAACTGACACTAAGTGATCCTTATTTAGCTCAGATAACGTATTTCCAACATACAGGACCCGAATTTCAGGTATTTATTAATTTTTTGGTGATTGGGGGACCAGTACGCAAGGATAATATTGTGATTTTAAGATAAAGAGAAAATGACAAACAAAAAAATTCTTTGCCTTTAAGGAGGCTAACCTAACAAAGTTTTGAAACATAGATAAATTGAAAATAGTAATCATCTAAATGAATACAATCTTCAATTTATAGGCTCACAGAACCTTCTTCAGGCGGACTGGGATGATTATTCAAGATGTTGTCAATGAGGGAAGAGACAGACCGGTTTCGGCCTCATTAGGCCTCGTCAGTGTCCCATATCCCTCAGAGACAACATCCTATTGAAAAACCTCTACATTTAACACTAATTGTAAGAAGCTATCGAGTAGCAACTAACAGATGGTGACATCTAGTAGTGAGTAGTGTCAAAATGGGAAGTTTAATCATCACAGATCGCATGCTGAAAGCACTGATTACTTCCTATAAATTGAAGATTGTATTCATTTCGATGATTACTATTTTCAATTTATCTATGTTTCAAAGATAATGTTGTGGTATAGTTGGAGGATATCATTAGGAATCACAATGCTGATCACCCTCAATATAAGGTGATTTAAAACTCGAAGTGAAATATTTAGGAATGGGAGCTGTATATCTACTAGAGAATCAATTCACAATGCAAAAAAAAATTATATTTCAACGAAAATAAAATGACTTTTCATGTTTTCATCGCGAAATCTATTCAATTTATATTCTGACAACAAAACTAAAGAAATTATTATATCATAGATCTGGATAAAATAGGAAGCAAGTGATAATAGTAAAACACTAACAGGAATGGATATCAATAGTTTGAAGCTGATTTGCCAGTAGTATGATCGTATGTTCTTCCAATATTCATGAAAATATAAAAAGCCCGAAAATTTTCTAGTCCGGATCTGATTTATGCTATTTCTGAACAATTGAAAAATGGCAATCGTAAAGGGTGAAAAAACTTTCAAAATCTTTCGGGAGAATAGTTTGAGAGTTATTGAACTTTGAAATTTCAGCCATAAGATGAATATCACCCTGTATATCCCAAACGAAGGCCTCAAACGATTAAAACCTCTTGTTGCGAGTCCTCCTTGATGTCCTTGATTCATGGTATTCGTTTGTCTCATTCTTACTGGGACACACTGTATATTTTGAATTCAGACTTTTGAACTACTTTGTTTAGAAAGTAACGTACAGTTACTACTTATGCATGAATATTATTTATAAACAGTTTATATTTTATTTTTTCTGCTTTGTTGGATTCACCCTAGGTGGACAGTAACAATTAATGCAATTCATGTGATTTTTCTGAAACCTATGCTCTCAATGGTCGAACTTCAATTACACTCAATTCATATCCTTCTAGTTTTAAGATTTTCAAATAAATATGAATCTTTGAGGTACGAAGTTTATTATTGATTAATTCTATGATAGTTTTAATTGTGCATGCGACTCTAAATGATTTTTCAAAAAATATAAACCTACTTATATACTTATATCCATTTCTATGTCTTACAATATAATACGTTGGCAATGTCCGAACAATATAACATTCATACATTTTTACTGAAAATATTGTGAAATTTCTAAGAATCTCATTAAGCAATTCCCAGAAATTAATAGATAGAATGCAACAAAAAGGAATAGACGGAATTGACTATCACGATGATCCACATCTCAGGAGTGGTAATTCCATATAAGTTGGGATGGCAGTGTTTCCTGGAATAAACAATGGTGGTTAGTTTCAAATCAAGAATATGTTGCCAGGGAAAGAAAACGGTAACAAAAATTCATCGTTTCTGACTAATGTCAATGTAAAACCTGGTGTAGATCATGTCTGAGAATATAACAACAATCAGTGGAGAAATTTTGCCACCTTGGCATTTGTGGCAGAATGGAATGAAAATATTGAAACCATAGATTAATTGAACGATTTTATTAGAGCACTAGAAAAATAGGTATGCCAGACAGGCTGACTGGGTCCAACCATAGACTCGAAAATTACAGATGGTAATGTCAATTTCTCAGTTATTGTGCTCTATTGTTAGTTGCGTGCTTTTTTTGAAGTATACTTAATAGAAAGTATTGATTTTCTATTCAAAACAATAAAGTTGGAGGCTAGACAGGTAAGCATAAGCATTTATTCGATTACAGATTTCATTTCATTCGAATTTTTCTGTAATTTTCGAGTCTGTGGTTGGACCCAGCATGGCTGTCTGGTATACTACCCTTTTCAGAGCCTTAATTTTATATTTTAGTTTATATTTATAAGTCTATGATTGAAACTTAGTTTATTTCATTAACAGTTATTTTCCGTCGATCTCAAAATTAAAGGTGATTTTAATGTGTACTAAATTGATCATTAATGACCCATTTCAATGCTCAATTTCTACTATTTCAATGTACAATCCTCAGGGCAACCGTCCACAAAGTATTCAGAAGAACTACGAGAAATGTCACAACTCTACTGGAACATAGATACATAGAAATTTTATTATGTCAAATGTGAGCCTTTTGCAAAATGAGAATGTATTCCAATCAAGAATTCATACACAATTCAAACTGAGATCGTCGGAAAAATTTTGTAATCAACTGTCTTCAATAACCTAGTTGACTAATAGTTATTTAATCAACTCGGTTATTAATCGAGCGACTAATGGTCTCGAACTATAAAGGCGTTCGCTCCGCTCACGCATTGAAATATCTTGACCATTAGTCGGTGTCTTTAATAACCTAGTTGATTAAATAACTATTAGTCAACTAGGTTATTGAAGACAGCGACTAATGGTCAAGATACAGGGTGGGGCAGAAAAACCTATCCGATTTCAAAACGTTATAAAATTAAAACCACTCAGCTTGTCAAAAAAATTTTTTTATTAACATATCGCAAATTTTATGCCATTTTTAAATTTAAGTTTTGAAAAGCACATCACTCAAATGTCGTCCTTGGGAGCGGATACACTTATTTAGGCGCTCGCGGTAGCTTTCCATGACTTTCACCGTCATTTCCACAGGAATTTCTTCAATTGCCCGAGCAATTTCCCTTCGTAAAGCAAGAAGGGTCCTTGGTCGATGCTGGTAAACCTTCGATTTGAGGTAACCCCAAAGGAAGAAGTCACATGGAGTGAGATCCGGTGAGCGCGGCGGCCAGCCAACATCACCTCTCAGAGAAATGAGGCGACCGAGAAACAGTTCCCTGAGAATGTCCATTGATCGTCGCGATGTGTGGGCGGTTGCACCATCCTGTTGAAACCACACATTTTCTACGCCATTTTCTTCCATTTTGGGTCTAAGAAAATTTTCCAGCATGCAACAATAGCGCTCGCTGTTGACCGTTACGGTTTGCCCATTTTCTTCAAAAAAGTAGGGCCCCCAGACGCCTAGGCGGGAAAGAGCACACCACACAGTCACTTTTGGGCTATGGAGGGGTTCCTGATGGATTTCCCGAGGATTTTCGTCACTCCAATATCGAAAATTCTGCCTGTTTACGGCGCCACAAAGGTGAAAATGGGCTTCGTCCGTGAAGAGCACAACATCGTCGTTTGGCAGTTCTCGGAGATCGCGACACAGGTTCGTACGGGTTTCAAAATCCCTTTCACTTAATTTCTGTGCAACAACCGTTTTGTAGGGATGCATTTTGAGGTCCCGGTGCAAAATTCGCCGAATACTGCGGTTGGAAATCGCCAAAGCGAGCGAATGTTTTCGCGCCGAACGACGCGGGGAACGTTCAATCGCGGCTCTCACATTGGCCACGTTTTCAGGTCATGTTGCTGTCCTGGGACGTCCAGGCGACTTCTTTTTCAATGCTGAACTCGTCTGTCTAAAATTTGACATCCACACTTTAATCGTAGCGTGATGTGGAACAGGATCATGACGCCCGAGTCCGAAATGAATTCGAAAAGCACGTTGTGTAGCAATTATCGAACCGTCGCATTCGATAAACCGCTCAATAACAAAAGCACGATGTTCACCAGACCAAGGCATGTTGACTACTGACAAATGGCATAAAACCAGCTTTCTAACGGTTTTTACCCCACTACTCTACCTGCTCTCTCTTCTGAGAAAAAGGGATTTGAAATCGGATAGGTTTTTCTGCTCCACCCTGTATTTTAACGCGTCGCTCCGCATTTATCTACTATTTATACATTGAACTTGAAGCGGGTATATCCTCATTCTTATTATCGCCTCATTTCACCAAAAGATCTGCCGGAAATGAACATCAATCATAATTTCCAATTTAAAGACTAAAGAGTGTTGTTTGTTGTTACATGCGCCCTCGTATCTCCTTACAACATTCTCACCTTCTTCTTTTAATGGAAAACTGCTCCACAATTGGAACACTTTCTCTCTTTCATTAGAAGGCAGCATATAATTCCTACAGGAAAACAGCAGATGGCAAGGCAAATAGCACAGCATCCATATTCATCTTCGAGAACGCCACTTCTACAAGTTGGACATCCGCCTATGACAACAACAGTTGGTTCTGCCGGTTGCGTGATGACCTGTGGTTGTGTGGTCATGGGTGCGCCTTGTGGATATGGATAGGAGTTCATTTGTGGTGGATACGGATTCATTCCTGGTGGTGGTGCTTGTTGACCACCATGTGGGGGGTAACCTGCAAAATTTAAAATGAATTAGGAAATTTACAATTTGTGATTGGAAACTACTGTAATCAGAGCATTATTCTTTCATGTAATTATCGAACCGATGCGTAATGGAACATTGTCGAAGTTAGCTCTTCTCATTTTTGAGCGCTCGTTCTACTTGACCGAGTAATATAGCGTTTTAACCAAATGTATTTTTTTAATTTTGAGCCGAAAGTGGTCTCAAACGATAGGGTTCGACTCCCTGATGACGAATTCGTGGTCAAATTAAATTCTGTCCATGGGACTATCGGGCTATTTGGCCCGATTTTCGAAGGGGTTGTCCTAGAGACGTTACATTTTCAGGTTGAGTTCGGTTTCCAAATGCCGCGATTAGGTTCGTTAACCAGCCAAATTTAACAGCGTGTTTCACAAAATACGGCCATTCAAAAATTTTTTCATTCAATACCTCAGAATTCATTGTACCTTCTCTAAACAAACACGAAATCGTGAACAGGAAGTTTTGATATTAAAAAAAAATACAAATCAAGTTGGAAGTCAGATGTCCCAATTATCGACAGCTCTGGAATTGAAATTACCAATAATCGACATACATGAGGACCAATTATCGACACTGTGAGATCAACAAGAATTGAGAGTTGTATGGATAAGAGAAAAATAAATATTTAATCGGATCGATAAATTCAATGAAGGACATCGTGAAATCTGATAAAATAACACATACAGAATAACGTTACCAAAGGCCAAATGGGACTTCTCAACAGATTTTAAGAAGAAAAGTTTTTAGAAACATGGGCCCGAAACGGCTTCGTTACCGAGAGACCAGATATCAAAATTCAAGAGAAAAAATTTTCTCTTTATATTTCAAAAGTGACTATTGCGTTTTGAAATTTGTCGTTGACTAAACTCATTCAAAGTGCTCTTTGAAAATTGGGAAGAGTTTAAAAATTTAAAGTCAGAGTCGTTGAATTTGGCAGTTTCTTAGTGGATTTCGACCTATTTTCTTGACGGAGTAGCTGTATTCATGAAAGATCCATATTTAGCGACGTGAAACATCCATTTTACCATCAATAGTTCATACTTCTCTTTGGTTAAAACAGTCTCAGGACCTATCTGCCTTTCATAGTGTGGTTCTCGGAACATCGAATTGTTTGGAAGTTCTTAGAGCAGGCATTAAGTTTTTCACATTCGTAACATTTTATTATTCGAAATAGACTGAAAAATTAACGAAATCAATAATCGATAATGTAATGCACTCGTCATCGACATCTGCGAAAAAGTATGAAATAATATCATAAGAGTTTATCAACATTTGGTGTCGGTTTGTATGGACTTAAACTCTGATCATTTTCGGTCAAAATATTGAAAAGAAATTGTTGATGGGGCTCACTAATTCCACAAAAAAATACATTAAAAAGTCTTGTCGAGGTGCTCCTATGATCGGCAAAAAATTAACCATTATTCGACATAGAACTGAACCTAATATCGACATTGAAATATTTCATTTTCTAATTGGAAAATTTGAAGAAAATCATTATGTCGATAATTGGTACATAATAAATAATGATTGAATCGCATACAATAAAGTTACTTTTGTTCCAAAAAAAGAAGTATATAAGCTCCAGGAAGTATTTCAAATAACACCACACTTTACCCAATTACCGACACTTGTATCGATGAATGGGGATGGTCGTGTTTTACATGTACCTATTATCGACACCTTTTTTTTAATGAAAATATTACAGAAAAATTTATTTCATTGATAAAACTGAAATCACCAAACCATATGAAAGTGTTTTAATGTACAAAAAAACTTATATCACTTGAATCTTGCGAGTTTGCTTGGATATGATGAGGAGGCTTTTCTTACTGAATTGGTAACAAATAGGCTGTAAACTCGGTTGAGGCTGAAACTCAACTGAATGAGGGCACATTTTGAACTGGGGATACTCAGAAAAAATCGGGAAAATATTCAGATATGCTGAGAAAACTATAAGTTACATATTCGCGTAGAAAATAATTCTATGGCTGGTCCTGAAACCTTAATATATGGAAAAGAAATGAAAAGTGTCGATAATTGGGGCACTGTCTATAATTGGTACATTTACCTTAGTTCCGAAGTATGAATTTAATATTGGTTGATTTCAGTCAATTGATATTATTCTCTGCTTCACAACAGAGCTGTTAGTTACTGAATTTCAACACTAGGGTCGTCAATCTGACATAAAATTCTTGAAGAACTTGCTCTACATTCACCAGAAATATCATACATACTGATAAGACTGATGGGGAAGAAGAAACAGTTTTCTTCGGATACCTACTATGAACAACATCCTTGTGTTGGTTTTTAGACCGTTCGCCATGACCAGTTGAGGTCAAGATTTTCATATCTCCCAATTGTCATTGGTCTCAGCCGTTATTAACTTGTCATCCTGTTTCTTGAATAATTAATGATAATATCGAAAAACTTCCAAATAACCTAATATTGAATCAGCCAAACAATCAAAAGAACAATTATTTTGCCAATCAACCATGTTGCTTTATACTTAAATCGCTTAAAAAACTTCATCGGTGAGTTTGATCTCATTTCCACTATTTCAGAATTCTCTAGTAATTCAGATATGGAAGACATGCCATCCGAGTAATTTCACATTGTTTCACATTGTCCCACAATAATCATATACCTAAGTTGAGTGATTAAATCATAGTAAATCTGTTTGGTTGAGCAAAAGTAATTGAAACGAATTATTTTTTTCCTATTCTTAAAATCTTAAGTATTTTGAAACACGATACGGGCGATTTACCTTAGTTGAGGTTCTTAAAGCGAATGCAAGAATGCTAACAATATTGGAATGCTGACTGTACTTATATCAAGTCTAGTGAAATGGTGACTGGAAAAGAGTATCCATTCTTGAGCTAGAACAACTGCTCTATCAGTGTGAAATATTTTAAGGGCTTGTTTGTTGCTGATTAAATCAAAGAATACATCTTTTAGATTCATTATAAGAAACCCTGAATACTATGGAACATCAACATTACTGCTAATTTCCTAAATATATTTTATCTGATGGCATGTCATGATGACAACGTATGTCACTCAATTTTGATGACATAAGGAAGCTCATTATGGGCTAAGTACCATAATGAATTCATTATGGTACTTAGTACCATAATGAAATTCTATAAGGAAAACATGTCATTGTGACATGTACCATAATGAATTCATTATGGTACTAAGTACCATAATGAAATTCTATAAGGAAAACATGTCATTGTGACATAACATTCACGACTTGTACCATAATGATCGTATTTATGATCCTTATTACATAATAGTTATTTATGTAATAAGGATCATAAAGACGATCATTATGGTACAAGTCGTGAATGTTATCGGGCGAGGCGTAGCCGAGTCCTATAACACGGCGTGTGCCATAATGATTGTTTATGATTCGTATTACATACAAAATTTTATCGGATGGCATTTATATCAATACATTTTCGAAAAATTGAAAACTGCATTTTCGACATGTCACAATGACATGTTTTCCCTATAGAATTTCATTATGGTACTTAGTACCATAATGAATTCATTATGGTACATAATAATAATAATATAATAATAATAATGGTACATGTCACAATGGCATGTTTTTCATTATGGTACTTAGTCCCATAATGAGCTTCCTTATGTCATCAAAATTGAGTGACATAACGTTGTCATTATGACATGTCATCAGATAAATAACTATTATGGAATCTTTGGTGTATCATTTCGGAGGAATTTTAATTTTCTTTCATTATAGTGAATAGATTTAATTTAATGGAGTATCATAAAAAATAGAAATACCGAATGTCCCATTTAAAATAAGTTAAGAAAAGTTGTTGCCAGATTGCCGTACATTCAGCAATTCTGGAAATGTGAAATTATTTCAAAAATGTGCCTTACATGGCCAGATATCGATCCACAAAATTTGAAACCATTACCATCAATAATTTCCATGATAATTAAGTATGCCACTCACCTTGGGACATCCGATATACTTCTAACTGTATTTCATACCAACCATACCTAGAAACGCATTCGAAACAATCTAACTTAAAAAAATATTATTCATTTTTTTGTTTGTTATGAGTAACTGGTTTTGCCCTTATGACTGTTATTTTCAAAATTTGAGCCGAAAATGGTCACAAACGATAATGAAGAATCCGTGGTCAAATTAAATTTTGTCCGTGGAAACGTCCGGCGTAAACACGATAACTTTCGAAAGGATTTTCTTAGAGACGTGAAATTTTCAGTGTGAGTTTGGTTCCTACTAGCTAAATCGTACAGGTTATTTTATAAAATATGCCAATCCAAAATTTTGGGCCCTCAAAATCTCGGACAGAACAGAATCGATCGGAATGAAATTTTTCGGCCACATGCAAGATACTACCTAATGAAAAGCCAATTTCTTTTCGAATTATCCATTCTTTCGGATAATTTGAAATTTGTCTTTTCAATCGAGCTCAAATTTTGCGGGAAATGTTCAATACCAATGCACTACGGTGCGCAAAAATTTGTGAGAGCTGCATTGAAACACCCATATAAATGTCTATCGTATTATCAAAAAAAGTACTAAAATTCCCATGGAAAAACAATCGATTGAAATTATTTCTAGTTTGAGGAGGTAAATTGGCGAAGTAAATAATCATGCAAATTTCTCAAAAGATTTTTTAAATCAGAACCATAGAATTTTGATATTTTTAGTTATCGTTTTTTAACACATTTTATTTTTCGGATGGTTCCTATCGTGGTGGGACTTTGCATTCATATATTCAGTATCAATCTAGTTCGAGGTAATAGTCCTATTGCTACAACAATTAACGAGCGCTGGAAAGCACCTGCACAGGGCTTCTCTTAATTTTTTACAAAACACTTACTCAAATTGTTTGAAAACCAATGTGTTTTCCATTCATATAATCAATGTGCTCATTCTGTTGATTTTTTTTCAATAACTTCATTTACCTGGATATGCAGGAGGTTGTTCGTTCATCTTCTGTGGGTAGTCACTCATTATTCAACTGAAAGAAAAATAAAGATATATTCTATTATTATAACACAAATTTAAATGAATGCCATTGCATCAATATACCTAATACTCAGTGGCGTTTATAATTTCAATTCAATTAGACCGATAAGCTTTTAATGGATGATCCAGACAGATTAGTTCCATCAATTCATATATTGAAAAAATACCTCGAAAAGAGCTAAAGCCCTCTGAAGATGAAGGCCTGGCCATACTTTTCTCAACATATCTCCAAAACGAGTCATCTGGAGTATTGAAATTTTACCTATCAGCAAATATCAAAAATACGCACTAAATGGGAAGCGTGATTTTTCTTCATGTCAAACATAAGGGTATCACGTGGGTGGGGGAAGAGCGAAGACTAGGTATATTCTTTTATTCTTCTTCACTTCACAAGGTGCATATCTAATTATTATATAGTCCGTTCACGAAAGTTTGAGCGCATATTAGGCGTTTGTTTATTTATCTAAAGTTGGCAATATTTGCTGTCATAACGTAAAATAAAGTCAACGTTGCCGAATATATAGCCGGCCTCGTCCGACGAGCTTAAGAGTTATCAGAGAACTCTATGCATTATTGACAACATTTAGTATCAATCTGACAAGAAAATAATTATCATAACCTAAAATTTTAATATGCACAATGGAATATGCCAAATTTCCATGGCCAACCGACGGTTCAACCTTTCGTAAATGGACTATACTCTATTTTTTTTTCTTGAAGAGAGGTGTTTTCGCATGATAAAAATTGATCGGATATATAAACAATATCAATGATTTCGAATTAATTGTTTATTAGGTGAACCTCTATAAAATGAAATGAAGAACACAAAATTGATATTACTTTAGATAACAAAGCATTAAGTAGTAAAAGAAAAGAAAAACTTTTCTGGAAACTGTGCAACTTAGCGATATAACAGTAGATCACTTATTTGAAGTAGAAAGATCGGAATTTATAAATAAATGTCATGACATTAAGTGATGAATTGGATTGATGAAACTATCTCAGTTTATAGTTTGAGAAATCGTGCAAATCTTCGACTCTATAAAAACAGTAAAAATCCGAAAACATATTGAGATTTTCTAGAATTTATTTTTCCTGAAATCTGAAAAGTAAACTGTTTTATCATCTGCAGATTTGGGGTTATTAAAAATGAACCTGTATCTGCAATTTAAGGTTGTTTCGCGAAAACAATTTCTTTATAAGTATAGAGTCATAGTGAATTTAACAACCGCTCACGCTAATCTGATGATATGGTTTTTCATTTAATGTAGGTTATTGTGGAAAGTCATTCTGTTCGCTGGAACTTTGTTGATTTTAAAAATGTTTCGTGTGTCGTCGAAATTCACGTTATTCTCAGCATTTCAATTTCGTATTATATAGATGAAATTAATTCATTAGGTGATTCATACATGTATTTCAACAGAAATCAAACTAATTGGAAATTCTACTTCACTGAAAGGGTTTAACAGACATTCTGCCGAATTGAAACCAATTGTTGGCTCAGTACGCCATACATTTCCTTTTTACATCTAATATGCCCCGAAAACTTGAATTATTGGATGGCATTTTCTGTTCTATTTTGTAGTTATTTTGAATTCGCGTTTTATAATTCTCATTTTCTGTGCATCCCCACAGAAGAATAAATTGATCAGATTAGATCTAGGGTGTACTACGGACTGCGAACTCCAGGTTTTTTTGTACTCCCCTGTCCTTTCACCGAAGAAAATATAACAATATAGTTTTTCTATAGTTGTGGACTATAATTATGAATTTTTACCAACAGGTTTATTTTGATCCCTTGTCCTTTCAACTGAAAAAGCTTCGATATATATATTTTCATAGATCTCGATTATAATTATGAATTTCACCTGTACTCTCAATTTTTTTTAGACACAACGATTTGCGTCTTTGAGTGTTACTGTTTTCATGAAAAAATAGTACCTGAATGCGAATTGGGTAACACATTCATTATGAGCTAGTCCATTCGATAATTTCGGCTCAAAAGTCTAACTAAACGACAGCTCAAGATACCTCTAGCATCTAATATATCTTTTTCACTTTAAAAATTATTCGAATGTGAATGGGGTAAAAAAAACATGTTGTAAGAACATTTGCAGTGCCAAAACAATCCAATCGACCATCCGTTTCCTACAAAAGCACAAAATAAAAAATAAAATTACAGTTTTCCTGTCTGAATATTTCAACAATATGAATATTAGGAAATACATAACTAATCCTGATTCATGAATCTCATAAAAGAGGCAGTAAGAAAGTATAAGAAAAAATTGATTTGGGTTAAGATGATAAGATGATAACATCTGAAATTATGTTCGTCAAATATAATTAATTGAAGGAAATTTCAATTCATACATATGTAGGTGTAGGATAAACTCGCAGAGTATTCATTTGTCAATATATTACATATCAGATGGATCAACGTATCACTAAGTTTCGAACTTCATATACAGGTATGTATATTCCTCACAGAGTGCCAATGCAAGAAATAATGGAAGGTGTGTTTACAGTATGATGTACTTGCATAACCTGATAATAACCGATATATGATAACAACAAGAATACTTCAGATAAGATATCATTATCACTCAGAATTTCAGAGCTGTTGCTCACTAACCCAATAGCACTAGAAATATACAGTACGATTAACTGCTTGTTCGAATAGGACATTTTTTCAAGGTCCTTCGCTAGTATCCTCAAGAGATATATTTCATGGTTTATTATGGTAGTCTATAAATAATTGAAGCATTTTGAGATAAGCAGATTCATAAAACAGTCGAAGAAAAATAGTATGTATACGTTCGAAATAATTTTACCTATGGGACCCATATAAGCTGAGACATTTGGCTGTTAAAATTTGTTTCTGGATCTTAGATATCAATCAACAGTTTCACGAAACCTGTATTCAATTGCCGATTTGTCTGCGCTCCTTTATAGGGGAACAGCGTTCTCTCTTTTCAGTCAAATTTCTGTAATTTTCGAATTCTGAACTGAAAGTGGTGCCAAATTACCCATAAAGATTCCGAAGTGAAAAAAATATGTTCAGCTTTCCGTAAATACTCTAACTATTTTAACTTTCGCACGGAAAGAACAAATTTCCAGGGAAGGTTTGGGGCGCAAGAACTCGATTCGCTTATTAGACGAATCGGTCGTGTATAGATAAACCCAAATGTAGATATTGTGAAAAACGAAATGTGGTATGAAAAAAGTAGGATGCAACCTTATTTAGCTCCTTGAACTACACTCACCGGCAAAAAAACTCGAACAACTAAAAATTGCTGGAGTACCTACCTTGTCCAAGATCTTTCGTGATTTTTCATCGATTTTATTTGTTTTTATGTCCAACTGTAAATAATTTTTTTGATATCAGATCAAACTCCAGAAAAGTTTTCCAAAAATGTTTATAGTTTATTTATACAGGAAGAAAAAAAACATGTATTTGTGGACTGATTTCTTAGCACTCTGTGGAACAGTTCAGGAAATTTGAGTTGACGCTCAGTCTATTACGAAGACCAATTCTTTCGCCATCTTACAGTTCTTATTTCATCATCTTACAGTTCTTATTTCACCTTGATATACCTATCGATTCTTCAAATTTTTTTGAATAAAATACTGCAATTTTATAAACATGCCAAGCTCTATGGCAAACACTTTCAATTTAGTTGAGTAGCGTATTTGTATACGTCTTCAGAAGAAATCAAGATATCAAGGTGAAATATAAACCAAGGGGCGCAAAAGATGTTTTTTGTAATAAACTGAGCGCAAATTTCTCGAACTGTTCCACAGGGTGTTGAGAAATGGGACTTCAAATGCACGTTTCTTTCCACCTTGTATAAATATGCTCTAAACAAATTTGAAAAGTTTTTCTGAAGTTTGTTTTGATACCAAATAATTGATCTTCAATTTGGCATAGAAACAATTGAAATCGGTCAAAATTACGAAATTTCAATACAGCAAAATTCTTGGTGTCGAGTTTGTTGTTAGTAAGTGTGTGTTACCAACAATAATGTAATCATATCAGGTATTTGTAACTACATATATATTGAAATAGTTCCCATTCAGGTGAAACCAAAATTCCTCCGATCTTCCCTACAAGGTGTGATGTATATGGCCTATATTGCTTGGATGTTAATAATGATATTCAAATAATTCATAACACAAAATTTGTTTACAGCAGACAAATATATCATAATCATTTCCGTTTTAACAAAGACTGTTGTGAGCTAATAAAAGGAGTAAAGAAAGTAGATCTATCAGTACATACCATAAATTACTCCTAACATCACACAAATACGAAGCAAAGACTTCGTGAGATTCAATCGAATGGAAAATTGAAAACTTTCCGGGGTATATGTGTGATCGAAATATCTCGGTTATATTCGTAAATTTGTCAAATATGTAGTGGAGGTCGAGTTATGGAGACATAAAATTTTATTTTCCAACTATTTTTTAAATTAGAATTCCGATCTGGTCGTAATTTTATATTTAGCTATCGGATAACAAAAACAAAGGCTTATTCGTGGAGATCCTTGGATTAGAAAAATTCAGTCTTGAAAGGCATGCACACTGCACAGATCACAGCAACTGATATAAAAATTTAGGAATTAGTATCATTCTGTGATGTTTTAATTTGTTTTTGAGTACGGTCGACTGGCTCCGCTTGTATAATTGTGATCTCTAGAAATTTATTCAGCATAAAAAATTTAATGATACACCTAGTGAAATTATGGTTCACTATGTAAAGCACCTCTGATGATTTCTACATTTGTAACAACATCATAACAATAGGCTTTGATGACTAGAATCGAAGTGTGAATTGGTGAATCAACATTCACCGGAATCTCTATGTTGTTTCATGATTATTTTTTATATTAGGACTCCTCATTTCACAATAGTACTTATTGCTGTTTTTCGACAATGAGTTTCTGAATACTCATCAGCTATCATTCAATTAGCTGAAGAATAACGTCTAATGGGCACAAAATCGATCAGTTCGAATAAATACTGATCGCTGAGCTATTTCTCGACAATGAGTTTTTGAATACTACAAACTTGAGAGCTTCATTTCAAGCAGATGGAGATTGACGTCTGATTAAAAATTGGACACAAAGTTGATCATTTTCAATGAATACATCGAAGAAAGCGAACGATTTGATAAAAATTTGTTTGCACTGACTTCTGATATAAAATCAAGAATGATTGAATCATGTTGAAATAAAATAATGAAATTTGTGACTTCAACATACTCCTGACATTCCAATGAAGAAACAGTTTATCTTCTTTAGTAATATGAACTCTTGCAGAATTGAGTGAAAGAGCTTTTTCATCTATACTTCCAGCAGCATGATGGTATTTTCATAAAATTCTTTAATTTTTTATCCTCATTTTTCACCCTATGATTAATTAATTCCATGTGGTACCCGGTAAAAAATTCATCACTAATTGTCGATTCAGCGTTCTTCATTTGTGTTCAGAAGTCAAGTCATGAACAATTAAACAACGAATTACATCATCAACGCTTTATGAATTGTAATTGATGGAACTTGGCCGAAAAGAAATACAATATCACGTAGAATAGCACAGAGCAAGTTAATTCATAAAGTGCCGGAGCTTTTGAGCGCTCGTTCTTTTGTGGACCAATAAAACTATTTTTTCAAATTTTATATGCGATTTGAGATTGATACCAAATATACAGGGTTTTTCTTTTAAGTTGGCCTATTAGACGTTTTTGGAGAAATAGTGAGCATTTCGTTCTGAAATTTTATGTGAAGCCTTGAGGATGAAGGAACTCTTCGCCTAAAATATTTTCAAGTCGACATTGTTGCCACATCTATTTCAGACGCATATCCACTTTCCTATTTCAAATGAAACTACCTTTATTTTCAATTATGTATCGATTCAATACCAAATTTGCAGTATAACCTACTAAAACAAAATTCTCTGCCATGCACTGTTGCCAAGTTATACACACATTCGATTCAAAATCGCAAAATTCGCAGTAAAACCTACTGCAGAAAGTTTCTCTGCCATGCACTGTTCCCAAGTTATGCACACAATCTTGATTTTTTTAAAATCTGCATTGCAAGTTTGGAAATGCTATATCTCAATTATTTTCCATGCGAACGGAAACAAACTCAGCAGTCTCATAGTAGAGGATCCATGCATTCATATGGTATATTCAGTATTTTGACACATCGTAAGGTTATTCGAAAATTTTCATCCGAAAATGTGGAACTCAAAATTTAAATATTTCGAGATTTTCGAAAGGCAACCCCATATTTATTTTACAGCATTTCATTCTAAATAAAAAATGAATGGCACTCTCCTCTTATACTAATTATTTATTTTGTATAGTTTTCGAATGAGATGAAAAATACTGAAATTCTCCAGTATTTAGATTCATGATCTATGGTTGTGTTTAAGATTGAATGACTCTTTGATTATGAGGTAAATTATATGTATATTTTATGGTTGAAATCATAAAAAGTGTTCGATGGTCATGGATATCATGAAAAAAGTTTACCCTTGTTATTCAGACACGATTCAGGTTATTTAAAAATTCACGGCGAATGCCAAAAAATTATTGAAACTACTTGTAGGACCTCCAACAATCGTTATTAACATTTAGCAAGAAAAACTTGAAATAAATTCCAAAAACTGTTTTGGCTTTCGGTAATCCTGACCTCAACCATAGAATCAATTCCGATAATTCAACTTATAATCACACAGCATTAGTCCATAGATTATGACTATAAATACTGAAGACTTTCAGTATTTTTCATCTCATTCGAAAACTATCCAAAATAAATATTTAGTGTAAGAGAAGACTGCCATTTATTTTTAATTTAGAATGGAATGCTGTGAAATACGAGTAAATATGGGATTGCCATTTGAAACTCTCGAAATATTTCAATTTTAAGTACCGCTTTTTCGGATCAAATTTTCGAAGAACCTTACGATGTATCCAAATACTGAATATACCATATGAATGGATTTTCTGCCATGAGACTTCTGAGTTCGATTCTGTTCGCATAGAAAATAATCGAGATATTGCATTTCCACACTTGTAATACACATGTCAACAATTTCAAGAATGTGTGTATAACTTGGCAACAGTGCATGGCAGAGAATTTTGTTTTAGTAGGTTATACTGCAAATTTGATATTGAATCGATACATAATTGGAAATAAAGGTAGTTGCATTTGAAATAAGAAAGCAGATATGCGTTTGAGAAAGATGTGGCAACTCTGTCGACTTAAAAATATTTTAGGCCAAGAGTTCCTTCATCCGCAAGGCTCTACCTGAAATTTCAGAACGAAATATTCACTAGTTCTACAAAAACGTCTAATAAGCCAACTTAAAAGGAAAACCCTGTGTAAATACAGAATCTCAGCACAATTATAATTCAGAAATTATTGAAATATGAGATATGTAAGAAATAATTATTTAGAAAAATCAAATTCTATGGTTTTGATGGTGCGAGTCTCTTCATTCACAAAATAAATTTCATTTAAATCGGTAATTTTTCCAATATTCCAATTGAATTTTCTATGATTCTATTATTACTATTGCCACAAAATTGTTCATGAACATTCAGTGTATCAATCTTAATCTATAAAATAGATTTTTTTTCTTCTTTTCAATATTCCAATTGAATTTTTTATGATTCTGTTTTTTACTAGGGCATGGGGCTTATTATGTGCATCCTGCATATGGCCGCAACATTTTATTTCGATGGGTTTCGATCTGTCTGAGATATTGAGGAACAAAAATTTTGAATGGCCATATTTAATAAAACACCCTGTACAATTTAGCTGGTTGACGAACTCACCCTGAACATTTCAAGTCTCTAGGACCATCCCTTCGAAAGTATTTGTGATAACGGCCAGTCGGCCGTCATCAGGTAGTAGAACTCTATCGTTTGAGAACATTCTCGGCTCAAAATTCGAAAATTACAAACATTCGGGCAAAACGATATAGCACTCGTTCAAGGAGAAGGAGCCCTCAGAAACACGTTATTTGATTTGGAATCAAACGTATTTTTTGCCAATAAAAAGAAATATTTTCCTTCACCACTCAGCTGGAACTCCACCTAATTTTTTTGTGTAAGCTCTTTGAAAAACTGACAGATAAAATCTTCCTATACTATTTTTCATTCTACTTATCAGGAAATCAGATAAAACTAGAAAAATTTTAGTGCTATCTACGAGTAAATTTAACGTGGGAGATGTTGAAAATGCCCTCAACCATCTACTCGACGCGTGCTCTCAGGCGATTGTGAACTAGTCTATGGAATTAGAATGGTCTCAGCTGGTATGTTATTTGTTCCCACCCTAATCCTATTCTTGTGATCTTCAATATTAGCTGGCCTGTTCACATAAACCTCGTCTTTGAGACATCCGCAGATAATCTGATCACGTGGCATTAAGTTGTGAGATATTGGTGGTCATTCAATTCTACCACGTCGTTAAATCCAGAGTACTTCAAATATTTGATCTAGATTTTCTTTGACATCAACACCAAAATGAAGAGAGGCGCTGTCCTGTTGAAACCAAATTGTTTCAACAGAGATATCAGAATGTACTTCATTGAGAAACATAACAGATAGAGCAGACGCCAATCAAAACTTAAAAAATTTTCTCTAAAAAGTATGGCTCCAATATTCTGTTGTTTGATAGATGCCCATACATTCACTTTCTGAGGATGCTGCGTACTCGTATAAGCTCCACATATCCAGTGTGGGTTTTCCATACTCCGATGCGATAACAATATTTGTGCCTAATTTGAATGAAATATCCAAAAAGTATGTTGAGTCATTGAGTTTAAAAATAATAATAATAAATTTTAAACTCAATGGTTGAGTGGAATCCTCATATTCCTGTCACATTGCCTCATTATCTTGATGAAAATGTTCGATTGAAACTACATATTGTGAGATTTAATATTATCCGTTATACTTAGCGAGTTTAATTTTCGAGCTTTCAGTAGATAGTCAGATTTGAAATAATTTTTTGGGAAATAGGGAGTAAGCAAATGATTTATTCATAGTGCAGAAACGTACTCTAAGAACCACACTGCATTTGAAAGTCAGAGTCATGCAGAAAACACTTTGGGGAAAACAACATCATAACATTAATTACACGAAGCGAAAAAAATACTAACAAGCACTATCCAAAACATCGATTAACAAAATTGTACCTAGTGAGGACTCGATATATCAGCTTTTAACAAGTTGTCATTTGTCCACAATAATAAAAGCAATAAATAACGATTTAACGAAAAATTGCTCAAGTCAGTTAGGTGGGGTTATAGCAGAGGTATGGGGAAAAATATTTCATTTTATCGCCAAAAAATACGTTCAATTCTAAATCAATTGAGGTTTTATTCAAGTCATTGATTCATTTTTCACTTTCGCATAACTCTGTATAAATAATTGACATACACATCAATAATCAAAATGAACAATTTTCAACACTTCATTTTCAAACGATATTTATCGATTTGACTGATTTCATCTGGAATTCAGTAATTTGTAGAGAATAATGAATAATATTCGTGCAAAAGGCTTATTATTTCACTCGTTCGTTCAGAAACACTCAACTTTTTGGCCTGTTTTTAAATTTAAATACTGAGAAAAACAGCGTCTTTTTTCCCTGTATTACATACAACTGTTATGTTCTGTCTAAAATAATTGATAATCTTCATTACATTGAGAAAACTTCAAATCAGGATGAATATTCTAAAACTTCAGGTGTAGTTTGATAATATTTCAATTTATCTATTATACATTCCTTACTTTCTCAATTGTTTTTCAAAAATTTGGATACAATTGGAGTTTGAGGGATCGTCTCCACAATAATTATGGATCCTTTCAAAGTATTAGGCAGAGATAAAAAATGTAATACAAAGAATTCACCTCAACTAAAAATGGAAAACACATCCAGTTAACTCAAGATATTCCATATGCACAATTTCAAGTCCCCGTCACTAAACAAATTATCCGCTGTGGTAAATGATTTATATCCAAATCCAAGCAGTCATGTATCGAACGATACTATGCTACCCGATTGTTCTAATCACTATTTCTATTTTTATGAATTGCTATTCAGATCCCCCTACTGAATTCATCATAAAACATTATGCTCCATCGAAATAATTTTTAGAACAAGGTCATGACGTGCACTAGGCTCCCATGGAGTGTGAATAACGTAATGGTATGTATGTTATTATGACAAGCTGGTATTAGTTGAGGATGTAAGAAATCAATATACAGTATGCATACGAATACATGTGAAAAAGTTAGTCGTACTTATTTGTCAAAAAAAATAGGGTATAAATAAGCAGGAACAACCCAGGAAAGGTTTTTATAAAAGGCCCACCCTATTTGTTGACCAGGTATTAACCATACATTTTTTTCGCAACCCTTCATACTTGTGTATGTTGACAATACAAAAAGGTGCATGCAACATCTCTAAACAGTTCTGAAAAATGTTCGTGTATGCCTTCTTCAATTTTGGCCCAGAATTTTCAGTGGGGCTAGTGATGAATGAATTGGTACAATTTTGTTGAGCATAGGCCATAGAAGTTTAGGGGGGAATAGGCCAACCCTTGCCCCTCTAAGGGTCCCCACTGAACTAGAAGCAATAAATGACCTGTGATATATTTTTGGAAACGGGGAAAAACGGTGATAATTTTGGAGTGAAGTTAAATTATTGTTTCCCATAAGGAAACCTAAAATTACTTGTAATACATCAGGAAGGAAACCCCTCAGCAAAAATCAGATTGAGCCACTGGATTCCTATCAAGAAAGTGTCTGTAAAGTGTTTGTGTTTCAAGGTCATAGCACGAACTGAAACGGAGATAATGACCAAAATTGAAATTGCTCAAATGTCAATTTTGGCTACCCAATGATTTCTTTCATTTCAGATAGCTTATTATGACGTGTCGATTCATTGATGCAGACTATTTCCCTCACCTTCACTTCCATCAATAAAGAACGCAAAATTTTGACTTACAAATGGCTTCTAGATGGAAAAATTGTATGGCAGCAGATGATAGTAGTTTTTTCGAGTTCACCCGCAGCAAAACATCAAAAATTACAATACCTCTGAAATTTGACCTGTTACTCCTGAAATACTCTTGTCAAATACCATTCGAGCATCTAATTTTTACTGTGAAAAAAATCAAAAAACACAATGCAAAGTAATATTTTTACCAAGATGCATTCGTGCAAGTGTAAAGCTCCTCGTTTTTGACTCAAATTTTGTTGACACAGCACTCATGCTTCTTGTTGAAATATTCCTTAGCAATGTGTATTTTCGATTTTTTTCAGAAGAATAAGATGCGATCATGATATTACTCATGAGGGCTACACCCATTGAACCCCTTGAATTATTCTGGAGTTAATCTAATTAATTCCAATATTATTTTTCGGAGAAATTATGCATTTCGATGAGTTCAACCTTCAGTCCATAAAATTAGCTATTGTTCTCATTTTCTGAAATATACAGGGTGTCTGGTGAGGAATGGGACAACGTTTAGGTGGTGATGAGGCATGTCTCAAGGAGTGAGAAAATGCTATTTGAAATCATCTGAGGTACATGGTTCCTGATATACAGAGGGTTTTAGAAACAATTTGGAAATTTCAAATGACCATAATTCAGGAAATATGAGAGCTAATCCGATGATTTTTCGTATGAACAATGATAGAGTGAATACGAATCTGTTTGAACGAAAAATTCGAAATAAAATCAGATCCGGACTCAGAAATTTTAGTTTTTCTGAAATTAGGCAAAAACAACACCCTGTATGCGGTTTTCAATTTTTTTGACTTCAGATTCTGAAAGAGCAGGATAAATACTTTCAAACTCAACTGTCATCCCGAATGGCACAAATTTTCCCTCCTTTCTATGACATTTCGAATGTCAATCTTCCGATTTTCACTCCTTACATAAATTATTTTCTCGACATTTCAGAATAATGAGATCTCAGATAGTTACTCATAAGAAAAAAAGGGTCATAAACGAATAAAAAATTTCATAAAAATTATCAAAAAAGCGAAAAACAGTTAACATTTGGAAAATTCACGAAATAATTTCTGAAGTACTAATTGATGATTCAGTAGGAACAAGATTAATGATTAATTCTTCAAATATTGTTCAAAATTAAAACCGTCAACTTCTTTTCTCCTAGTCGATCTTTCAGATGAGTTTGGATCATTTTTCCTGTAATATCCAAAGTTTCATTCGTCATGTACATATTTCTAGATACAATCTTACTTCAATTTGTTGAAAATCATGCCGCACACATGTTTTAATGAAGAGTATGTTGACACGCTTTTGGTGTATGGTAAATATGATATGAACGGAAGAGCAGCTGAAAGGGAGTATCGTAGCCGTTTTCCCAATCGTCGAGTTCCAAATCACAAAATTTTTGCCCGCCTTGTTGCGCATACGAAACAACATGGTACTTTTCCCAGAAAAACAGTTTCTGAAAGACCACATACAATAGAAGAGAATATCCGTGAAAATATTTTAGAAACTGTGCAAAACAATCCGGGAGTAAGTATCAGACGATTGGCTTCAATTCATGAAGTATCGAAATGGTACGTTTGGAATACTCTGAAGAGTGAAAAATATCACCCATATCACCCTCAAGTTGTCCAGCAGTTGGAACCTGGCGATGAGATCGCACGGCTTCAATTTTCCAGGTGGATAAGAAGTCATAGAAGAAATGTCCAAAGAATATTATTCACAGATGAAGCTCAATTTACTCGCGATGGAATAAACAATGCTCGAAATCAACAGAATCCTTTCGCTGTCGTACAAAGACAATCACAGAGACCTTTCAGTGTTAATGTGTGGTGCGCAGTTTATGATAATAATTTAATAGGTACTCATTTTTTCGGGGAAAGAATCACCGGAGAAATTTATAGAGATTTCCTCATGAATGTTCTTCCTAATTTATTAGGGAATATTAATCAAAGAGGACTTATCTTCCAGCATGATGGAGCACCCCCACATTTCTCAATTTTAGTGAGAAATCATTTGAACGAGGTCTATCCAAATAGATGGATAGGTCGTGGTGGTCCAAGAGCATGGCCACCTCGGTCCCCCGACATGACACCGTTTGATTATTTCCTTTGGGGACACCTTAAAACTATGGTGTACAGGCAAGAAATAAATACAAGGGAACAATTAATTTAGCGAATAATAGACGCATGTGACGAAATACGAAACAACCCGAATGTGATAAGGAAAGCAGTTTTGAACTTAATGAAAAGAGCAGCTAAATGTGTAGAAGTTGGTGGTTTTCATTTTGAACAATATTTGAAGACTGTTTTTCGCATTTTTGATAATAATTTTGATTCGTTTATGATCTTTTTTTACTTATGAGTAACTATCTGAGATTTCATGTTTCTGAAATGTCGAGAAAAAAATATGTAAGGAACGAAAATCGGAAGATTGACATTCGAAGAGTCATAGAAAGAAGGAAAAATTTGTGCCATTCGGGATGACAGTTGAGTTTGAAAGTATTTTTTTTGCTCTTTCAGAATCTGAAGTCAAAAAAATTGAAAACCGCATACAGGGTGTTGTTTTTACCTAACTTCAGAAAAACTAAAATTTCTGAGTCCGGATCTGATTTTATTTCGAATTTTTCGTTCAAACAGATTCGTACTCACTTTATCATTGTTCATACGAAAAATCATCGGATTAGCTCTCATATTTCTTGAATAATGGTCATTTGAAATTTCCTAATTTTTTCTAAAACCCCCTGTCTGATGATTTCAAATGGCATTTTCTCACTCCTTGAGACATCCCTCATCACCACCTAAACGTTGTCCCATTCCTCACCAGACACCCTGTATAATCTTTGCATTGTAAGACCTCTTTAGCAATATTCTTGCATTCAACATCTTCGTCGTACGGGCGAAAGTATAAAGATACTTTTTGAGAATCTTATACCAGCCTGGTTAACTGGATATTGTATAATAGAGCGAATCTATCACACACTCAGATTCCAAAGTAAGTTTTCATAACACTGGTTCATGTTTTTCAACAACTCGTGAACCAATTTTACCCATTCCCTTTTTCTCATTTCAGATTCTATTGCTGTGTTGATTGATCGAAGCAGATAATTTCATTTGACCCTGAATTATCCCGTAGTCATTCTAATTTATTCAAACGCTATCTTCCGGTGAAATGATTTATTTCGATGGATTCATGAAATTATTGGAGACCTCAATAGCAAAATTCATGTACTCTACATCTTCGTTCGGGCACAACTATTTTCTGAAAATTTAAAGTTACTTTTTCAGAATCTCACTTCAAATTATTTAACATGGGTCAATTGTATAGTAAATATATTTTTCGAACCAATTCCGCAATAAAACGACAATTTCAGTTAATGACTCGACCGAGAAAAAAGTGAGTACTTTTTTCCCGGATACATAGAAACTCATGTTTTTGACAGGGAAAAAGTAATTTCGCAAAAAGTTATATTTTGTGATCTGTCCAGAGATATAAAATGTCAAATTTTTTTCCCGTCACAGAAAAAAACCTATAACACATTCAGGACTGCAAAGCAAGTTTTAATAATTGTACACTAGTCCATGTTTTTTTTATTTTCAAATGTTTTATTTTGAATAAGGATCAATGAAACAAAACAACAAAGATACACGCCTTCAACCAATTTTGTGAACGTTATTGCAAATATGAAAAATTTTTGGTTTCTTTTCGACAACTCGTGAACCAGTTTTACTCATTCACATTTTTTCATTTCATATAGTTTATGTAATCGTGTTCATTGGTAGATGCAGAAAAATTTCATTTGACCCCGAATTATTCTGGATACATTCTAATTTATTCAAATGTTATTTTTTGATGAAATCATTCATTTTGATAGATTAGACCTTCAGTCCATTAATTGGCTATTACCTATACACCTTGTTCTCATTTTCAGAAATATAAAATTTTTTTTTAAGATCTCACCAACAAAATTCAGGCACTCAAAACCTTCGTACGAGCACAACTTTCTTTTGAAAACTTGATATGCTTTCTCAGAATCCTGACGTGTTCATGTATGCAAAAATAGTTCAATTTACACCTCGAATTTTTTTACATTGAGTCAATATATATTAACGATAATTTTTTTGGCCAATTTCCGTAATGATCCAACCATTCGAGTGAAATGACAGCACTGTATGAATGCGGAAAGGTGACCAAAGTGAGCGTAACTGATAATGAACAAATATATTTTGAGGAAAATATTCACGCCGAGTTTGCTTTATTTTCACATGGATGATTATCCAAGTATTCTGATTACCTCTTCGACGTAACATTTCACAAAATCTTCGATCGCCACAGCTGTGAAAAAACAGCATAAAACCCTTTTATCACTGTTCACAACTAGGTATAGCGAATTTATCAAGTGATTGCAGTTTTCATAGCTATACGCTTGTCCATGTTTTTTAAATGAGATTTTTTGGAATGTTAAATTTTGATCAGAGAATTAACGCCTTCAATTTGTCCTGTGAACGTTATGGCAAATATGAAAAATTTTATCTTTGAAAATCGTAAACCAATTTCACTTCTTTCCACTTCAGGTGGCTTATTTTTTCATGTTAATTGAAAGATGTAGAAAATCCACCCTGAATTATTCTGGAGTAATACTAATTTACTTGAATTTAAGTTTTAGTGAAATATTTTGATGGAAACAACCTTCAGCCCATTATAATAAAACACCTTGTTCTCATTTGCTTAAATTTCTTTATTTCAAACCTCCTTAGCACAACCGTATTTCGGAAATTTAAAATTTTTTTTTAAATTCTTGTTATATTCATGTAAGCACAAACAGTTGATATTTTACTTTGAATTTTTATATATTTTTTCCGAGTAAGTTACAGTTGCGTTAAATAACATCACTGTATGATTGCGGAAAAGTAAAACAAGCGAGCGATTACAAATGATAATAAACAAATCTATTTTGCGGAAAATGTTCATACCGAGTTCCTTTTATTTTTATATTGATGATTCTTCAAGTATCCTGATTACATCTATGTCCTTATATTCCACAAAATCCTCAATCGTCACAGCTGTGAACAAATCTTCATACACCTTTTTTATCACTGTAGACGCCTAGTTAACTGGACAGAGTGAATCTATCACAGAATTGCAAAACAAGATTTCATAATTATACGCTTATTCATGTTTTTTCAAATTTTCTTCATTCCAAACTTAAACTTCGTTAGCAAAAAGATATACGCACAACTTCTTCGTATAGTCACCACTTTATTCTGAAAATCTAAAGTTCTTTTTTGAATCCTCATCATGAACATGTAGGCACAAAACGTTCACATTTTACCTTGAATTTTACAACATCAGTTATTTGTATAGCACATATTATATTATTCGAGTAAATTACAGTTGCGTTGGATGTCAACACTGTATTTTACGCTTGTTCATGATTTTTCCAATGAATTTTTTATTTGGGATGTTTCATTTCGATGACAGACAAATGAAAAATAGACGGCTACAATTTATCCTGTAAACGTTAGGCAAATATGTCAAAAATATGGAAAATTTTTAGTTTATTTTCTAATGCTGATTGACCATTTTTACCCATACACTTTTTCCATTACAGATAGCTTATGTTATCGTGTTGATTGGTAGATGTAGAAAATTTATTCCACCAAGTATAAGAATTATTCTAGATTAATACCAATTTATGTGAAATCAGTTTTAAGTGAAAAATTTCAGCACTCAACTTCTCTAGATATGCACAACTCTGTTCTGAAAATTTAAAGATCCTTTTACTTGTCATGTTCATGTAGGCAGAAACAGTTCACATTTCACCTTTTCGAGTGAATTACAGTTGAATGACATCACTGTATGAATGCGGAAAAGTGAAACAAGGGGCATATTGTAAATGATAATGAACAAATATATTGTGCGGAAATATTCAATATTCACGTCGAATATACTTATTTTCACATTAATGATTTTCCAAGTACTCAGATTACCTCCACGTCCTAATATTCCACAAAATCGTCAATCGTCACAGCTGTGAACAAAACAGCATACACCTCTTTTATCACTATTAACAACTAGGTAGAGCGAATGTATCACACAATTGCTAAGAAACTTCTTATAATTTATGCTTGTCCTTGTTGTTTCAATTGAGTTTTTTTGGAATGTTTCATTTTGATGGCAAATAAAACATAAACGCCTTTAATTTATCTAGTAAACATTATGGCAAATATGAAAAATTTTCAGTTTATTTCCAAAGCTCATTAACCAATTCTGCCGTGTTAATTCATGAGGACCTAACTTCAATTTTCTCTGAAAGTATGATTCTTTCGAATCTGTTGTGTATAGCAATTTGCAATATAAAATCTAAAACTTGTTCAGATATATCCTCCTAATAAGTATCAAGACATTTTGCGAAATCAAGATGGCCAATATCGAAACGGAAAAATCGTATCCTCTCGAATTCAAATCACTCAGATACGCCCTTTTGAAATAACGAGGAAGAATTTCACCCATTTACTTTTTCTCATTTCAGATAGCTTATGTTATTGTGTCGATTGATAGATGTAGAAAATCTCATTACCCTGAATTATTCTAGATTAATACCAATTTATTTGAATTAAATTTATAGTGATATTATTTATTTTGATAGAAACAACATTTGGTTATGAAATAATTTTTTTTATTTTCTGAAATATAAAATCTCTTCCTTTCAAACATTAGCAAAAATGCATGCACTTAACTTCTTCGTACAGGCACAACTCTGTTCGGAAATTCTAATGATCCTTTTTTTTGTCATGTTCATGTAGGCAAAAAAAGTTTATATTTTACCTTGAATTTTTCAACATCAGTCATTTGTACAGCACATATATTTTCCGAGTAAAATACAGTTGCGTTGAATAACATCATTGTATGATTGCGGAAAAGTAAAACAAGTGAGCGAATGCAAATGATAATGAACAAACATATTCACATCGAGTTTGCTTTATTTTCACATGAATGATTTTCCAAGTATTCTGATTACCTCAACGTCCTAATATTCCACAAAATCCTCAATCGTCACAGCTGTGAACAAAACTGCATACACCCTTTTTATCACTATACACGCCTGGTTAACTGGATAGAGCGAATCTATTACTCCGCCAGGAAGCAAACACGCAACTAAACACAACGCAACCGCAAAGGATAACGAAATTCCTTTTTACATCATAGATTAATCGACATGGAATCTCCCGCCCGGAATGGAAATGATGTCATTCGATTAGTAAATTGGATATGTGGGCTAGCGTTGTTCTCAGCTATTCGGAAATTGTTACACTAAATGAAGAGTGTAGTTTAATTGAAATTTCAGGTACCAAAAATGTTGTTTTTCACGTGAGAATAAAGGTTTAACCATAAATTCTTGATGATGGAAAATTTATTGAAATGTTATTCGGTGTAGGTACTCTGGGTATTTCCATCATTTCTTTCTCTACTACTGAAACTTATGTCCAGCATTCGTCAATTATCATCATGAATCACCCATTGAACTTGGAGCATCCAGAAAGTAACTTTTGCTACTTTTGGAAGTACTTTTTTTGTTGACAGTTCTTGAACTTCAAACTCCAACAATTTCGATCTATTTTTGCGATTGATTGGGTTATTAAAATTTAATTGATCTTTTTAGAATATGATTTCATTATTTGATCCCAGATGTGTTGGAATATTGAGATAGTTATCATCTAATGGAGTCTTCTGCGATTAACAAACAGCTGTTTTCTGTTCAAATTTTATAGTTCTCTCTTTTGATTTTGTTGAAGCTTGATCAACTTTAATCTTCATTCGAAACACCATGGACGAGCTTTGATTTATCAGTTTTTTCTTGTTGGGCTAATTCATGATAATCTCTAATAGAAACTTTCAAGGGCCTTTTGATTTCTTCAATATAGGCTCTGTCACATTCACAAATTACAAGTTTCTTGGGTATTAGTTGTTTAGAACACAACATTATAATATATAACACAATATTAAAATATACCTATAACCACTACCTTCTGCGAGTCGCACGGAACTTACAGAGTAAAAACATACAGGGTAGCCAGATTTGGTGATCATTGAACCATAGAGAAATATTTGTTCTATGCCCTGAACTCCACTTTTTAACCCTTAGAGTTAGAGAAAAATGAATTGTACATTGCGGTGGTATTTTTTCGAGAGTTATATGCCAAAATGGACATTTGGGTAATTTCTATTTTGGTCCTATTTGTTCTATGAACTTGAAACAAAAACATTACACAGACACTTTTTTGATAGGAATTCAGTTTCAATCCCAACTGAAATGCGAACACTGATGCTTAACTGAATCAGCAAGATTCTGTGTGTCACCCTTTGAGGGTTTCGACTAATACAAAGTGACTGTGTGCGCCGTTGCCTCATAAATATGCAAGCAATCGTTAAAAATTCCCGATAACTATTCCATCGGATTGATCACGACCAGTTCAAACAACGCTCAACTAACAAATTTGTACACACCTCAACAGTTCAAAGGCCTCCAATGCGGCTTAGGACAGAGTAATCCTACCAACATTTATGAGTATTTTCGGTTACGTTCGCCGATTTCCAGAATTTCATTAACCGCCGTTGCAATTTTAAACAGAGAGTTTGCCGAACGCTGTAGCTGCAATTTCATCATTGATGAACACCGGCTTGTAAGCCGGCATTAATTCAATATCCTCGGCTTAAGGGCTCGCGACGAACTCACTTGCACCTCAACGAATAGAGCGTTATACCATGAGTGAACTAACGCTGCTGGATCAGCTTTTCTATTCGGATTATTATTGTCATCGCCTGGTTTTCATTATGCAGATTTTGCTCCTTTTCATGAGTAAAATGAATTATTTTCTCGGAAATGCAATTTTATGGTGACAGAAAGCAATTAGACATAAGGTCTGTGTCTAGCCGAATCCGTCGTCGCAATTCTCAATATAAATGTACCTGGATTAGTGTAAAAATGATCTTTCGGGATACTTATGCATACAACTTTTTCGGTCATGAGGTTTTCAGAAAGATACATTAGGCATTAGAAAATATCTTTTCCCCACCGTGATTATCTTGTCGCGGTTGTTGTTTAATATCTATTCGGAGTCCATATTAAGAAAGGCTTTAGATGGTGTCGCAAAAGGCATAAAGGTGAATGGCGTTTATATAAACAACATTAGATATGTAGATAAAGCGGTAGTACTTGCAGACAGCAAACGGGATCTCCAGTTTATAGTCGATAAATTAATACGACGGAGTGATTGCTTTGGTTTGAAGATTAATCCATCTAAGACCAAACTGCTCGTGTTCGCGAAAATTGAAATCAGTGCCAACTTATTAATCAACCGGATTAAGGTAGAACAAGTTAAAACTTCTTATCACCTCGTAACTACTATTGATTATATCAGTACGATAAAAAGAATGGAATAAAGATCACGTATTGAACAAGCAAATGGAGCATTCATTGCAAGGAGCAAATTCTTCACCAGGTCAGAACTAAGCCTAGAACTCAGGGTTCGGATGATCAGGTGCTACATTTTCTCTGCACTCTTGTATGGATGCGAATCATGGGCTCTCGATCAAAGTTTAGGGAAAAGGCTGCAAGCGTTTGAAATGTGCCTGTACAGACGCACGTTGAGAATATCTTGGTACAGAAAATGACAAATGCTGAAGTCTCGCCTGAATGAAAAGGCCACTTGAACTGCTTAATACAATCAAGGAATGGAAAACACATTACATCGCACACGTTATGGGAGGTGCAAAATATGAAGTCCTGATACTAATAATTGAAGGCAAAATTCGGGGTAAAAGATGGGTTGGAAGAAGGCAGAATTCCTGGTTGAAAGATTTGAGAAGATGGTACGGAATTCTGGTAGCCAGATGGACCGCCAACCTTCGCGTGGAGACGACGGATTAAGAAGAAGAACCGTAATTATTACGCAGGTACCTATTACAGGCTATTACCTAAACAACATTACGCAGGCATACAACTTAGAGAATAAGAAAAAGAAAAACAAATTCACGGTGGACGATATTATTTTATGTTTGTAACCCAGGTATAAGGTTGGGAACAGAGTAAGGTGCTCAGTAAGTTACGAGGTTCTGACAAGTGGGGCCAGTTGAGTATTCAAGTGATGTTTCCAAGTGTCAAGCACCACAACCCCTACGAAAACGCTATACCCCAAATATCAAATAGTTGGAAAACATGTATTTAAAGAAATGTTGAAATCGCATTTGCCTCATCTCCTTGTGGTATTTCCAATCGTATGAAGAAACGGGTAGGAAGAGCGATGATAAAATCAACTCTGTGTCGTGGCATTGAAATATTATATGGTCCATCAACGCAGATCTAAAACGTAGACATTTTACCAATGATAGCCTTAGGTATTGGTTTCTTGCCAGAGAAATAGTAATAGACCGAATCGAGATTGAAAATAATACTATGATTTGGACACTTAAATAAAATGCCGGATTATCGAAAACCTAGGCGGAATATGGGGTGTCCCAAAACTCGACGTCAACCTGGAACTGGGTGAAAAGGCAAGTAATGCTGGTTGTCAGAAAAATATAAGAAAAAATCTAAGTTGCATGATTTAAAATTGATGAGCATTTAAAAAAACACGCAAAATTCCACACCCTGTGACAGTCTTTTCTCTCCTGTTGCCACAAATATCAACTTTGTTCAACTTTCTTTTTGCTATGTAACCTTGAATAATGCTTGTCTAAACTGTAATCAAAATTTGAATACCAGCTGCTCTAGGTTTCTTAAAAATAGGGCTTGCTTCTCAGAAAAAAATTCAAAATAAACAATTAGTTGGCGCATTTAGTAAGGATTCCAAAATGGTATAATACTTGTTAAATTGTAGCTGCCGTAGTTCAAATTTATTTTCGATTGCCTTTGAATACACTTTTTCTTAAACTGCTTCCCAGTAAAAAAGTCCAATGGATTCAAGTCCGGTGAACGGACCAGCCACGAGATTGGACCAGAATGTCCGATCCATCTTCCGGGAAAAAATGTTTCCAGACAAAAAATTCCAGAGAAATTTCTCCGGAAAAATTTTGTTCTTTTTTTTTCTGGTAACATTTTTCCCAGAAGATGGATCGGACGTTCTGGTCCAATCTGGTGGCCGGCCCGTTCACCGGACTTGAATCCATTGGACTTTTTTACTAGAAAGCAGTTTAAGAAAAAGTGTATTCAAAGGCAATCGAAAATATATTTTTTTATTATACCATTTCGGAATCCTTACTAAATGCGCCAACTTTTGACAAAACATGCAAAACTTGCGTAGTACATTTTCTTTTTAATACAATCAGTTGAAACTAGGCAATTGTTTATTTTGAATTTTTTTCTGAGAAGCAAGTCCTATTTTTATGAAACCTAAAGCAGCTGGTATCCAAATTTTGATAACAGTTTAGACAAGCATTATTCAAGGTTACACAGCAAAAAAAAAAGTTAGAAAAAGTTGCTATTTGTGGCAACAGGAGCGAAAAGACTGTCACAGGGTGTAGAATTTTGCGTGTTTTTTTAAATGCCGATTATTTTTAAATCATGCAACTTAGATTTTTTTTATATTTTTCTGACAACCAGCATTACTTGCCTTTTCACCCATATGGTATATTCAGTATTTTGATACATCGTGAGGTTTTTCGAAGATATTGCTGCGAAAATGTGAAACTCAAAATTGAAATCTTTCGAGATTTTCAAATGGCAACCCCATATTTATTTTACAGCATTCGATTTGAAATAAAAAATGAATGGCATTCTTCTTTTACACTAATTAGTTATTTTGGATAGTTTTCGAATGAGATGAAAAATACTAAAATTTTTCAGTATTTATAGTTCATGATCTATGGTCCTGTTTACGATGAAATGGTTCTATGATTATGGCGTGAGATTTTGAAGTAGACTCTATGGTTCAAATCATAAAAAGTATTCGATGATCATGAATGTCATAGAAAAAAGTTTACCCATATTATTCAAACACGATTCGGGTTGTTTCACAATTCACGGAAAATGCCAAAAAAATATTGAAAGGACCTGTAGGACCTTTACCAATCGTTATTCACATTTAGCAAGAATGACTTGAAAGAAATTCCGAAAATTGTTTAGGCTTTCTGTAATCCTGGCTTATGTTCACTAATTACTTATTTTTGTCAGTTTTCAAATGAGATGAAAAATACTGAAATTTTTCAGTTTTTATAGTCATGTTCAATGGACATAATGCTGTGTGATTATAAAGTGAATTATCGGAATGAATCCTATTGTTGAGGTCATGAACATACGGCCAGAATTACAGAAAGCCTAAACAATTTTTGGAATTTCTTTCCGATCATTCGTGCTAAATGTGAATAAAGATTGTTAAAGGTCCTACAGGTCCTTTCAATAATTTTTTGGCATTCCTCGTGAATTGTGAAACAACCCGAATCGTGTTTGAATAATATGGGTAAACTTTTTTCTATGACATCCACGATCATCGAATACTTTTTATGATTTCAACCATAGAATCTACTTCAACAATTCACGTCATAATCATAGAACCATTTCATCGTAAACAGAACCATAGATCATGAACTATAAATACTGAAAAATTTCAGTATTTTTCATCTCATTTGAAAACTATCCAGAATAAATAATTAGTGTAAAAGGAGACTGCCATTCATTTTTCATTTCGAATCGAATGCTGTAAAATAAGTATGGGATTGCGATTTGAAAATCTCGAAATATTTTAATTTTGAGTTTCACATTTTCGCAGCAATATCTTCGAAAAACCTTACGATGTATCAAAATACTGAATATACCATATGAAGGCATGGGGTCCTTACTATGAGACTGCTGATTTTGGTTCCGTTCGCATAAAAAATAATCGAGATATTGCATTTCCAAACTGGCAGTGCAAATGTCAAAAGTTTCAGGAATTTGTGAATAACTTGGCAACAGTGCATAGCAGAGAACATTTTTTTAATGGGTTATACTGCAAATTTGGTATTGAATCGATACATGAATGAAAATATGGGTAGTTCCATTTGAAATAAGAAAGTAGAAATGAGTTTGAGATAGACGTGGCAACACTGTCGACTTGAAAATATTTTAGGCGAAGAGTTCCTTCACCCTCAAGGCTGCAACTAAAATTTCAGAACGAAATATTCACTAGTTCTCCTGAAACGTCTAATAGGCCAACTTAAAAGGAAAACCCTGTAGTATATGACATTTTAATGAGCAAAATATCAAATTAACTGAAACATCTTTTAATTTTACACCAGAAATGAAACTCTTGAAAAGGCTCGATATTGTGCACCGTTTTCGAAATATTTCGATTTTAATTATGAAGTTATTCCCGATGCTTGTATGAAGTAATGATGAATGTATTAATATAAGCAAAAATTCACGAGTTGAAAATCTAAAAAAGGGGTAATAAAAAAACAGAATTCGATTAGTGTAGATGTTCAAAATGTCCTTCGTTTTCTCGAATACATGTATTCAACTTGTGCACGAGTCCTTTATCATTACTCCAAACAAGCATCGGGTATTACTTCATAATTTTTACTCATTACTCATTATCAAGTTTTTTCAAAGAATTTTTTTGGTGTAGAATTCAATGATGTTTAAGATCACTTGAAAGTTTGCTCAAGAAATCTTATTTGAAAAAAGTTTTGTACAATACTAGTTGGTACGAACCGTGTACCTATATGAGAGTCAGACATAAAAATGAATTCATTGGATGGGTCAGCGACCAAAACATATTCGTATAAAATTTCATTGCAATGTTGCTAGTAGTTTCGACAATATCTCAAAAGATGTGTATAATTTTTTTCCTCAACCTTGAATACGGATGGCGCTATGAAATTTTTTTACTGAACAAACCCCAATTATTTTTCAGTTTTTTATCCAACCAAGAGAGGACAATTTCTTCACAAACACCCTGTAAATTCTTCACGAATGATGAAGTAGCATAAAAAAAGTTCCACATGTTCCACAAATATCTTTTGACTTCCGAGGCAGTAAATTTTCAGTTACTCCATATTCAGTTTCGAAAATTTCAGGTGGATTGTTCTGAATTCTAGATCGGAATTGCTGGATGGATTCATTTTTATTTATAACTTCTCTAGAAATTTAGGACATTTCGGAAACAGCGATGAATATGAGTACCAATTTGAATCACAGATAAATTATCTATGTAACGGGAGGTGTTATGTTATATTCAATCAATTGCAAGCCATGTTATGAAATCCAAACTTCGTACGATTCTAGGTATTGCAGTTAACTCCCTACATATCAAGTGATGCAGTGCTAACTTGTGATCTAATTCTGAATAAAATGAGCTCTATTCAGAAACAGTAGTGAACATATAAATTTTTAGTAAATAAATGGAAACATCACAAATGATGGAAACAATAGACGTACTCAATGAAAGATGTAGAAAATTTTATGGAATGGTCCCTGGTCGGCAGCTATAGTTAAATTCAGATGAACGCCGAAGTATCTGACTGAAAATCGTATCGTTCGAAATCAAATTTCCCCCTAGTTTCTGCGCATAAATATTCCAATTTGTTTGATGTATGATCAGGGGAACATTTTATGGCGGCCATTCAACCGGAATTTATATCGTTTGTCTGCCTGCGAAAATCCCAATAAAATCTTTGAATTGTCGAAAGCCAGCCGCGTCGAATCACAGAAAATGCAATATGTGGACCCGAATTTTCCTCATTGTCGAATTTATTCAAGGAATACTGTCTGACATCGGAATTTTTCCCCAATAGAAAATCATTCAAATACCTTGCTTGAAACTTGTAATGTATTGTTCTCTGAAGGTTTTGTCCAGCTGATATATTTTCAGTTAGAATCCGAATCGAATTCGGTTCGTGAGTGTTGTGTATATGAAAAAGAGATCGAGAAAGTAGAGGATGATTCGAATGCTTTGAAGTTTTTCGGATCATATAGTCCTAGCGGTACATCGCCAATTCTTGAAGAATATTGCATTTTTTGATACCAAGATGCTACTTGGTACAGTAGTTGTTCTTTAGATCAATCTGGATGATTTGGCCCAAAGAACACTCGACATTTTCCGTGTGGGTAGATTTTAGGGAGGGGCAAAGGGTGAAATACTGTAAAAAAACAAGTATAACCTAGAGACAATATATGGGTATCAATTTCGCATAATTCGAACCTAAGGAATCCGATACGATTGTCAGGAATGTGATCCAGATACAAAAAGTACGAGCGGCTAAATCCCAAGATGCGTTCCAAGATTTGATTGGTTGTATCTCTGCGCCGTTTCCATTGGTTGACGTACGGCGGTAATTTTTAATTTGTAATCCGTTGTCTGGAAACCCGTATTTCCGTGAAGATACTATTTTTATTAATGTAAACGTGTTTATCTACCCTTTTAAACGCTAGTTCTCATTGATTTTTTACATATTTAATTTTTTTAATAAATCTCGTAATATAATTTCTCCACCAATGAACGAGTCTTCAGAAGCACCTGCTCAAGGTTTTTCTTGAATTTCTGCTTTATTAGTTTGATGATAATAACTGTGACGATTATGAACTAATGTCTTTTGAATATAACTTTAAACATTTTTTCTTGCCGCTTCATATACGCTCACATTTGCGATTCCAATCACAAAATTTATTTTTCCTACAACCGTACCTAAATAACTACTTTTCCGCATTTGCGTCTCTGAAAGTATCACTTTCCTGCACGGTGTGAGGGAAATTTGCCTTTCTGTACACTCTTCACACTAGTAATTATTTGTAAAATTTGTGAATTATTTTGCCTTGAAAGCAGGATCAATATGTTTGCCTACTTATACAGTTACTTCATACGATAGTGATGCAGTTTTAACTATGATTGCATAATTAATACAAATTGTCATTTCAAAATGATCGAATTTTCACAAATTATTATATATTATTACTGGGGATAGAAAGAAAGCTGAAGCCAGGTAAAAAAGACATCGCTTTAATCACTTATATTAATATATCTTATTTTGAAAAATACAAAATCAGAATACAACCAACTATAAATAATTATGTTCTTTTGAAGCGTCTGACGAAACAAATAATTGTTTTAAGTTCTTTTTCACCTCGGTGCTTATTTCTATAAAGTTTCTGTGGAAGTTGGCTTCTTAAAATTTATTTTCCTTGTTTTCGTTTTCCTCTCCTTTCATTAGACTAACCAGAAACCAATGACTCGGTAGAGTTTGTAGGCAAATCAATTGAATTATTGATTATATTCAAGTGCCTTTGAATTTGAAAAATAGTTTCATCATTTAAACATTTTTTCTTACTTTCCAGTTTATCAACAGTCTGCAATATTGTGCAGAGAAATTTTCTCTTAAACAAGCAGATTTATCATCTTTTTCTATTGTGCTGGCATCCCATATCCTGCTGTCAATCACCGATTTTTCAGAATCTGACAACTGCTTTTACTTATTAAAATTTATGGCTAGATAATGAATGTACTTACAAATAAAATTTCTGATAGAAAAATCACTGCAAGTACAAGTATTTGAGTGATAACAGATTTTACACATTTCCCCCACAAATTGGCTGGTACAGCAGTGAAGAGACAACCAATCAAATCTCGGAACGCATCTTGGGATTTAGCCGCTCATCGAAAAGTCTACAAAAACCGCCATTTTCATAAAAATGGCCGACTTTTGGTCGAATCAGAGACAAATGTTAAATAATTTCTGGAAGATCTATTCTTATTTTTTCAATGCTGAGGTTATCCACAAAATTTCACAGAAATATCTATTTCGTAATCGATAATCGAGTTATAGAATTTCGATCTGATGGGATCTCAAATGTTGAAAATATTGAAGAAATACTATTTCAAATCCCAAAAACACCATTTGACGGATTTATATCATTAGAGAACTCAAACGCAATATTCCGCATTCAACTGAAAATCTGATGTCTCTAGCTCCACCCGTTCGAAAGTTCGAGTGTTGGTTGTCGTACAGAATGGTTTTAACCTCGCGGACATTTCATTAGTGTAAACCGAGGCTATTAGGATCATTCCGATTCTAAATTCAAAGAAAAGATATTCCTTCGTTGGGTATAGCGCAAAACAGATGTAGAAAGATTGCGATGAAATAAAGAAACTATTGTTCAAATTAATGTACAGCTCAAATACTTATTTCGTCAGTTCTAAGACCTACCATTAACGAATTTGCTCACTGAGAAAAAAATTTTATCATGAACGTAGTGAAATGTTTTTTTCTGTTAATAGTATATCGCTTCCGCCGTTGAACGTCATAACTTTACCTCAGCTTCAATATTGCTTTGTTTTTAAAACAATAAATAACACTGTCCAATTGAAATTCATGCCCAAGCAACGTTCTGGCACCTCATTAGAATTCACTTTTGCAGAAATTACATCAATCTTTCACCCTTGTAGGCTGAAATAAGCGAAATTTGAGAGAAATGAGTCGTTGCTGAAGTTGTTTCCTGATTTATTGCATTATGCATTGCTGAAGGAGAAGTTCGAAAACTTTTATAATTTTTTTCTATATTGAAATTTAATTCAGTGAATTCATGTATTCATCCAATTTGGAATTTTCATTTTATCGGTATGTAGCTTGTTTTCAGACTTCCATATTTCATGATATTTTAATTTTCTTAAATGGTTTCGACATTAAATTTGGGAGTATCTAATCTTTAGGTTTACCACAAATACTCGCGTTTGACGCTAGGTGGTAACATGTATTCGTACCAACGTCATCAGGGCGTCGAACCCTATCATTAGAGACAATTTTTGGCTCGGAATTCGGAAATTACAAACATTCGGGCAAAACGATGTAGCACTCGTTTAAGTAGAACGAGCGCTCAAAAGGTGTGGGGAGTAGGGTGCCTGAGAGGTTTCAAATCCAAAAAAGCCAAAGGGAGACCTGCTTTCGAAACTACAAATCAATGAATTCGTTAATTTCCTTCAGTAATAATAAGTGACAGAATAATGGTCTGATTGCAGTATTCTCCAATCTATATATTTCCTAATTAAAAAAATTTAAGAAAAGCCCTGAAGAGGAGTTTTTTCAATACTTGTTAATACTATGGCCACGAAGTTTTGCATGAAAATTTAGTATATCAGTCTCCATTCATAATCCAAATTTCACTTGAATCGGATATCATCTTATGGAAATATGAAGTTCTTTCTTTTCAACATTTCAATTGAATTTTGTATGGTTCTGTGTACACTATGGCCAATAAATTTCGCATGAGGCTCATTATGAGCATCTTGCATGTGTCCGCAACATTTCATTTCGATTGGTTTCGTTTTGTCTGAGATACTGAATAACAAAAATTTTGAAAGGCCATATTTTATGGAACATCCTGTACGATTTGGCTGATTAAGGAACTCAATTGAGGCATTTGGGAACCGAACTTACCCTAAAAATTTCAAGTCTAGTACAATCTCTTCGAAAATTATCGTGCTAATGCCCAGACGGACGGACGGCTGCCCCCACGGACAAAATTGAATTTGATCACACATTCGTAATCAGGGAGCCAAACCCTATCATTTGAGACCATTTTGGCTCAAAATTCGAAAATTTCAAACATTCGGGAAAAACTATATAACACTCGTTTAAGTAGAACGAGCGCTCAAAAGAGCACAACCAAAACTCTACTTTTAGCCACATTGCTGAGGTAGCATTTGATGTATCACAACCCATGTACATATTCCCATTTAAAAAAATTCCTAAATGAAAGGGTGCAGAGCGTAGGCGATGAGAGAAATCAAATACAAAAACCCATAGAATAAATTGCTTTTGAAATTAAAAATCGGGTGTGAGGATTTTTGTTGAAAAATTTTCGAACAAGAATTATTGACGAGTTACGTTACTTTTTTGACTGTATACAGGGTGTCCAGAAACTAATCTGCCATAGTTCACTGGCATTAAGGATCTACCTAATGAACTTTGTACCGAAAATATTTCAAGTTGAAATCAACCGTTTCTGGTATACAAAGTAATTAAACAATTTCTGTAGGAACTATACTTGCCGATAACTTCTGAATGGGTTCATAATTTTCAATGAAATTTGTTCGACATATTTAACACCAAAAACTCGAAGAATCAAGACTCATGAGAAAATGAAAAAAACAGGGACGTATTGGAAAAATTGGATGTTTCTGTCAGGTTCGAAATATTTACCCTGTATATGTGTTTGCGAAATAAACATTTCTTGATAGCTCTAGCAATATAATTAATTTGTAATTTCGGCACACCTAAACAAAAAAGTTATGTTGAGGTTTGTATTGGAAAATGGCATCTTCAACGAATAAACCGCATAAGACTACATATTATGTTGATTGTGAGAGTAGCTGGATTCTCCTGAATAATTCTATTCATAACTGAAGTTCTTTAGGCTCTCAATTCAGTATTCTGTTGACTTTAATCGAGATTAAAGGAAATATGATGGTATTGTGCACAATTCATGGTACATAAAGAACAAAAGACAACAAAATCCACAATGTGAGTTTCAGAACGAAAATTTCGTATTAATGGGAAATTTTAAAAAGGGGGTATTCTTCTCAAATAGTGGTCATCAACAACAACTGAAATGAAACAAGAAATTCATTATGAATGTTCAAAATGGGCTACCCCACCTTCTATACATTTTTACAATTTAATAATTAATTTTTAGATAACATACATTAATATTTCTTTGTTCTAGTTCATCTCGAGTGGTCACTTCAAACGCATAAACAACTTGTTTCAGATAACCCCATAAGAATAAGTTCAAAGGGGTTGAGTCAGAATATCTGGGTTGCCATGGAATCGGACCGTTCTTTCCTATTACCTATTGGGATATGTACGATTCGGGTTATGTGCCACTTCCTTCAATCGATGTGGTCATGTACAAAAAATGAGTGGTGATGAATACCATCTTATTATACTTTCAATTTTGGATATTTTGACACTAAAGTAAAGGCCTTCACCCCTCAAATAATGAATAAAATTATTCAGGAGTATCCATTTTTTGTCACAATCGACAGTGGCATATGAGATTTATTCGGTAAAAATTCCATTTTTCTATACATATCTCTTCGAAACTAACTACTGTTTTCAACCCAATATTGTGTATATCGCAAACACTAATACAGAGTGGATATTTCGAACCGGACTGAAACATCCAATTTTTCCAATACGTCCCTGAATTCTTTTTCATTTTCTCATGATTGTTCGAGTTTTTGCTGTTGTACATCTATAACAAATTTCATTGAAACTTATTATTCCAATTAGAAGTTATCGGCAAGAATATTTTTGGCAGAAACAGCTTAATCACCCTGTATCACCGAAACGCTTGGCTTCAACCTTGAAATACATATTTTCGGTTTCAAAGCCCACTAGGTAGGTCCTTCACCCATCGATCTATGGCTGACTATCTGCTGGACACTCTGTATATATTTTGGAATAATGTTATTTCAATAACTCATTCCAATTGTTTTATCGTAACCAAAATAATATACGTGAATCAGAATTTTAAATATCCCCCTGTCCATACAGAGCTTGTCATTAATTATTTATAACGCGATAAAGGTTTGTTGGCTGAACTGTCGCATTTTTTTTAACGGAGGTCTTGAAAGAGATGAAGTGAATATCGTTGGAATTTAGGCATGTTTCAGTCACATACGACTGTGGAGAGGCTTCTTTTTTGATTCCATTCATATACTGGTCATGCTGTGAATATTGAAGTAACCTGCAACCGTGCGAGCAGGAATATCTGAAATGATTTCCACAATATCCATTCTATACATCACGTTTCAACTTGTAGAATTGCAATTAGCACTTCTCTCTTAGATCTCGATATTTTCTTAAGAGAAATTCCGGTAGGTTTATTCTAATCAAATTCACTTGAACAACTTTCCATGAGCGTACACAAAAGTGCCACGCAAATTGTTGAGTGTTGAGATGTTCCATTCTTTCGTTCACTTTGTCAATTTTAATATTAACGGTCGACCGTAAACTCGATATCCGAAAAACAACTTCAAAACTTACTTCCTTGGTGAAACGAATTGATTTCATGATCATTCATCTATTTAAACTACAGGTTTGAACCTCTCAGAATATTAAAATTTGTAATATAATTATTTTTCAATGCGAACAAGCTTAGTGTTCGAGATTCGGAAGCACTTTTCGAAAGAGCCCAGTGCTTTGTGATCAAAGCACTTATCCCTAATTAACGGCACAATGATTACTGGAGAATTTGAGATGTTTCGTTAAAACTTCAATAGAAAAATTACCGTAGATATGTCGACAATGTGTTAAATGACATTTTCAGTTGGAAATCATATGTAAAATCTCTCCTTGAAGTTTTGGAGTTTTTCAAGCAGACACCCAGTATATTTGAATCGTAAATGACTTATCCAGTATTCCATAAAACATACTATGAACTTCCCTACAATTTCCTTCGAATCGTTTTGTGATCCTTACGTAGCTCATCGGCCTGGTATTTTAGTTATAAATATAAAGAGGTATCCTAAACTTCCTAGCAAGGTTTGAAATTCACAAATTTCCCTCTCAATTACTTTAAGTGCCATAAATAAGACCGATGTAAAGATAAACCCCTAAACGAAAACTTGCTTCGAAATTCCCTCTCCGCCTAATTTGAGTAATGACTCATTTAAAAGTGATCAGTTATTTCGAAATGGCTGTGATTAAAGTTAATCGGAAGTCATTCGCTTTTTATTGCCATAATTCCGTGGTGTTATCCAAACAAATAACGATGTCTGCAACCCTACGCAAGAACAAGAACAGTCTCATAATATTCGTAGTCTGGCAATTTTACTTTGGAATTATATACGTGAATATATCTAACAGCATCATGTTTCGATATTGAAGAAGAGAAATTGGATATACAGTGTGTCCCAACAAGTATTCTAAATGGATTTACAATCGATAACAAAATCCGTCGTTAAAATTATGTGATAGATAATATTTTTTTCTGTGACGGGAAAAAAATTTGATATTTTATATCTCTTGACAGGTCACAAAATATAACTTTTTACGAAATGACTTTTTTCCCTGTCAAAAAATGAGTCTCTATGTATCCGGGAAAAAGGACTCACTTTTTTTCCGGGGAAAAGAGTTTTCGTGAAAAGTTATATTTCTGTTACTATTAAATGGGCGTTATTCCTGTCACTGAAAAAAATAGTGTATTATACACGGAAAAATATTAGATTTTAGCTCTCGCTTCGCGTCGGTAGACAATATACCTCGAGCTAAACTCTAATACTTTTTTCCCTTGTATAATAAATAACTATTTCAGTTGCGCCCAGATTTTTTTCACTTAAAACGATACCTCAGTATAAAAAAATAGGTTAAATCAATTTATATTCATCTCACGTAAACTCCCCTTAAAAAATAATAATTATTATTGTAGTGGAGTAAACTTCGTACATTTGTTTTAAAAACTTCAATTAAAAATAATTATTGAGTTGCTTTATTATATTTTCAGGTCTTTTAGAAAGATTATTTCTGAAATTTCTTGAGAAAGGAAATGGAAAAAAAATTAACGAAGGACCCTGGAAAGTTTTTGATTCATTTAAAATACTTATTCTTCTGAACATTATACAGGGTGAGTCTTTGACTTGTACATATATTTTAACCGTAGATTCCTGAGGTCAAAAGAAACACTTTTTTCCTTTACCATTTTTTCCGATTCGGCCTGGTTGAAGAGATACAGGCTCTTGAAAATCCATGAAAAGCATAAATTTTCAGTAATATCTCGCAAACGATTCATTCAAATGAAATGATTTTTGAAACATAGTTTTCCATGAATATGATTAATCTTTCCCGACTACAAAATCCGAGTAATTCGATGTTGAAAGAAAAAAAAATCTTAGAAATTCGAAAAATTGGGTACTTTGGCTGAATGCAACTCTGTCGAAAATATTCACAGAATTAAATTTTCCCTATGTGGTCACTTTGACAAATTTCAAGAATAATTCGAGAATTTGTTATCTGGAATGATGAATGGTAGAGAACTAGCGGATTTTCTTAAAAAATGGGGTTACAATGAATAAGCTCACCTCTATACTTCTTCAGTGTAAATCCTTATCTATTCAAGCAAATTTCCACACCACTTTCGAAGTACCTATTGCAATTTTGTTTCGTTGAGCTTTGACATACGTTGATCCAAATTTACATTACATTAGAATACGTTCATTTCTCATTTATTCATCATATTTATTACTACTAAAATGACCTTAATAAGTAATTATTCATGAAGTCGTATGATTTTGAAAAACAAACTAACCACAGAACACCGATGTGTTCCGTGACTTTCACCATGCGGACCATAGAGAAAAGTTTGTTCTATGATGCGGACACCCCTTGAAATTCAATCGCCCCAACTGGTGTTTATGAACCTGAAATGTCATGCGTGTTATGGTTGAGTTGTTGTTTTGATTTCGGAAACTTTTGCACGGAAGATTTCAAGAGATATTGGAAATTAATGCTATAGCTAGAATAGGTGGTTTAAAAATTAATCCGATATAAAAAAATGAAGTATACATCAAGAAGAGATTATTCTGCTTTTCATCACTAGCAAATCATTGCATTAGAAAATATACAACTGGTATTGAAAAAGTGAGTTCATATTTCTTTCTTTAATACAGCAGCTTATTTGAAAATTTCGAATGGTATATCTACTCGTTTATTTGATACAATAGCTTATTTCAAAGGTTTGAATGCTATATCTCGTACTTGCAAAAATTCAGTGGTTAGTTTACCAGTGGCGGCATAGCTCATTCTGAAAACAAAAAAGGGCTATATCTTCTTATTTAGGCCGAATCCGAAAAAATGGTAGAGGAAAAAACTGTTTCTTTTGACCCCAGGAATATACGGTTGAAATATATGTACAAGTCAAAGACTCACCCTGTATATCGTCTGACAGCCTGATATAGGCTTAATGGTACCTACATCTTGTTAAAATTATAATTTAGTCTATTATGTATTGGTGTCATCATGAACAGTTGTAGTTGTTTTAAATATTTTCTGATTAAAACGATTATAAATTCATCTTAATTTTGAATTAGTTTTATCAATGTTATGGGCCCAGAAGTGGGCGATCTACACATATTCTGAAAAACCAAGAAGAAGCTTGATATTTCAATTTAATAAAAAAAAATCAATGGCAAATAACCGTTCCAGTAGTAATACACCAAGTACAAGTACATCATCACAAAGTGTGAGTTATGTTATTAGTTCCGGCAATAATTTCAATATTGAGAAACTTGAAGGGACTTCGAATTACTCACTTGGAAATTTCAAATGAAATTGTTATTGATTGAATGTGGTTTATGGGAGTATGTAACTGGAGCTACGAAGGAACAAAATATTACAAAGATCAAAAAGCATATGCTAAAATTTGCTTATCTGTTAAACCTATATTTATCCCCACATTCGCAATGCTAAGACAGCTGCAGAAACTTGGGAATATTTAAAAAATGCTTACGAAAATGTTGGAATCAGTAGAATTGAAACGTAAACTCTCTCAAATTATTTATAAAAACTTTGATTCGATGGATCATTATTGGGGGAAATTTTATCTACAACTCAAGAACTAGCAGATATTGGATGTAATGTGGATGATGAAGAATTAGCTGAATTAATGCTCATCGGTTTGCCAGTAGAATTTGATCCATTAATAATGGCAATTAAGCTACAAATAGAAAGTTATCATCTGATTTTGTCAAGGCGCAACTTATTCAGAGTGAACTAAAACACGGAATTTTGATGAATGATACCAAAGAGAAAGCCTTAGCTATCAATAGAGCTAAATTTGTTCCTGTTTGTCATCACTGTAAGAAGGAAGGTCATATCAAACCAAAATGTCACCTACTGAAGAAGAAAAACCGAAACAGCAAGAATAAATCTGACCAGTCAGGAAGCAATGCATCGACAAGTGCACAAATGAATTGGGTTTCATTGGAAGAAACTTCTTTGTTTGGTGGTGTCTTCAACAGTGAAAAATGGATTCTAGATTCTGGTTGTACGACTCACATGACGAATCACAAGGACTGGTATACTTCTTTTCAAGATGATATTTCTTCTCAGGTCACTATTGCTAACAATAGTACTATTCATAGTAAGGGTAAAGGTGATATAGATATAAAAATCCAAAATACAACAAAGAGTATTAAGGATGTTTTATATGTACCGAATATTGTTGCCAATTTACTTTCTGTGAGTAGGATTGCTCAAAAGGGTTATACTTTAATTTTTGATCATAAAAATTGTCGTATTTATAATGGTAATGTAAAAATAACCGGCACATGTGAATTTACTGCGAAACAGGTGAATGGTTATATATGTTTGATCATGAGAAATCAATCAGTAAAAATAATGATTCAGTTTTGATCACCGCAAGCAGCTCTATGGCACTTTGGCATCGTCGCTTAGGTCATCTCAGTGCTCGAGGTATGTCTCTACTACGTGATTCTCTAGCAACAGGTATTAGCTATAAAAATGATGAAATCTCATCTTGCGTACCCTGTATAGAAGGTAAACTTAAAAATAAATCTTTTCCAAAGGGACAAGCACGTAGAGCTACTCAAGTTTTAGAGTTAATACATACGGATCTTTGTGGACCAATGTCTCCTTCTAGCTTTGGCGAATCGAATTATTTTATTTCTTTTACGGATGACTACACTCGGAAGAGTTTCGTTTATTTCTTGAAGAATAAAGATCAGAATACTTTATTGAAAGTATTTATTGAATTCAAGAATTTAGTTGAGAACCAAACTAATTGTAAAATCAAACGTTTGCGATGTGATAACGGTGGTGAATATTGTAATAATTCTATTAGACGGATTCATTAAAAATAATGGAATTATTAAAGAAACCACGATTCCATATACGCCACAACAAAATGGTGTGGCGGAACGATTTAATAGGACAATTATGGAAAGAACTCGTAGTATGCTTCAGGATTCGGGTTTGAATAAAAAATTTTGGGCGGAAGCAGTTAAAAATGCAAATTATTTGAAAAATCATTCACCCTCAAATTCTATAAAAGGAGCTACACCCGAAGAAATGTGGACAGAAAGTTGATTTAAGTCATCTTCGTGTATTTGGTTGTAGAGCCTATGCTTTGACCCCCAAACAGTTACGAAATAAACTAGATCCGAAAGCAAAATCTTTAATAATGGTAGGATACTGTGAAAACTCAAAAGGATATAGATTAGCTGATTCCAATGGTTTCATAACTAATTCTAGAACTGTAGCATTTTTAGAAAATGTGAAAGGTAGTTCAATTAATGATACTATTAATGATACATGTTTTGATTCAGTTGATATTGTCAATTTTGAAAGTTTAGTTCTAAATGAATGCAGTATTCCCAATAACAATGAAACTAATAGTTCCTCTAATACACAAACCGAATGTTTATCAAATGAAGATGAAAATGGAGCACAGAGACATCCTTCCATTGAACCAAATTTATCAGATGTTTGTTCACCGGATGATTCTGATTCTTCAACAGAATTGATTATAAATTCTTCTGAAAATAATCAGATTTCTCACGTGGAAGGAAATTCAGAAGATAACAAACGAGTAAAGCGTGTTCCTACTTGGTTTAAGGATTATGAGATGAACTATTTCATGAATTCTGTCTTGATAAGTCATAATGAGCCAAATACTTATCAAGAAGCTATCAATTCTGATAATAGGGATTATTGGTTGGAAGCCATGAGAGAAGAATACAACTCTCTTTTGTCTCATAATGTCTGGGAGCTTGTTGATAGGCCGAAGAATGCTAATGTTATCAAATGTAAATGGGTTTTCAAAGAAAAAACCGATGAAGACGGTAATTTTTCGAGATATAAAGCTCGTTTAGTGGCAAAAGGTTTTACTCAACGATATGGCGTTGATTATGAGGAAACTTTTGCACCAGTAGTGAGACACTCTACATTACGTATGTTATTTGCTATAGGGGTTGAGTATGACATGGACATAGAACATATTGATGTTAATACAGCATTCTTGAATGGTGATCTCAATGAACAATTTTTATGGAACAACCAACTGGTTTTCAGATTGAGGGGCAGAATAAAGTTTGTTTGTTGAAGAAGAGTCTGTATGGCTTGAAACAAGCCAGTAGGGCATGGAATGAAAAATTACGAAGTTTACTGCAAAGTCATGAATTTCAACAACTAAAAAGTGAAAAATGCGTTTATTTCAAAGATTTCGATGGTTTAAAAATTATAATTGCAATTTATGTCGATGATATATTTATATTCAGTAATTGTAAGAAGGCCAAAGAACAACTTTCAGAAATTTTGAATAATAATTTCAAAATCAAATTTCTTGGTCCTGTAAAGCAAGTTTTAGGAATAAAAATTGAGAGAAATAGAGATAATGGCACGTTGAAATTATCACAGAGCTATTATATCGATCAATTATTGAAGAAGTTGGCATGGAATATTGCCATCCAATTTCTACTCCAATGGAAGCTAATTTGAAATTGGAAAAAGCTTCAATTTGTGATAAAAATTATCCCTACCAAGAACTAATAGGAAGTTTAATGTTTCTATCGGTTTGTACTCGTCCAGATATTGCCTATTCTTGTAGCAAATTGAGTCAATACAATACTTGTTTCGATAAGCAACATTGGTTAGCGGCAAAACGGGTACTGAGATACTTATCAGCAACGAAAAATCACGGTTTATTTTTCAAAAAGGAGACTGTAAAATCACAATTTCATGCGACGCTGATTGGGCCGGGGATATTGATCGCAGATCTTATTCAGGTTTTGTGACCAAATTTGGATTGTCGACTGTTAACTGGGAATCACATAAGCAACAGTCAATTGCATGCTCTAGCACTGAAGCAGAATATTATGCCTTGGGCGATGCTGTCAAAGAAGCAAAATTTATCAGAAATTTTTTCTTTGAATTGAAAATTATAGATTCCTTGAACCTATTATAGTTTATAATGACAATCAGAGTACACATAGAATTATTAAAAATCAAAATTTCAGAAGAACTAAACACATTGATGTGCGACATCATTTTATTCAGGAAGCTATTGAAAGAAAGGAAATTGTTATCAAATATAAATCTTCTGACGAACTAGTTGCTGATCTTTTCACAAAACCTCTTGGAGGAACAAAACATAAAATTTTCGTTAATGAGTTATTAATAAGTTAATTTAATTGTATTTTTCTTTTATTTGTGAATTTGCATTGTAGTCGAATATTTATATCTATTGTTAGAATTATTATTAACATATTCTACTAAGGGGCAGTGTTAAAATTATATTTAGTCTAGTATGTATGTGTGTCATCATGACAGTTGTAGTTGTTTTAAATATTTTCTGATTAAAAGACGAATTATAAATTCATCTTATTTGAATTAGTTTTATCACATCTGGGACACTTTATTACTGGCGTTATCATATTGAGCAGAAAATTGAATATTTACTCCATTTATCTTAATCTTCATGGAATCATTCAACCCATTACGCCTCACCTGAGCTATTCTGGCCCTAACCCTTATAGAAATTTTTTTCTTCCCGGAACACCCGTGTATAATATTCATCCAGTTTTGAAAAAAATTATTTTCGCATTATTTCCCATGTGATAAAATCATAGCCGTATTGATTCTGTTAGAGTATTTTGATGAAAACCTTCATAATGATAATATCTATAGTTCGTGATTGGCATCTCGGGCGGCTGTGAAAAATCGAAAATATGTTGGTATCGGTCCGTTCAGTGAATTTCGATTTGCCGATTTTAGGTTGGTGTTGAAAATATCACTGACTTATGACTTTTTGAAGTTTGAGTTAATCTATTGCTATTGAAGATATTTCGAATTTATTTGTGAATATTCTTGATTTAATCGACAAGTGGATTTAAATATCTCTTGAATCTACTTTGATTTGATTACTGAATTGAATATGGCCAGAATACAACTAGATACTTCTCACCTTACTGAAATGCAAGGGAACGCGAGGCAGTGTATCGGTGTTACTGCTAGTTCCTTAAGGATTCAGCAGATTTTCTGCTAGTATCGCGTTGCGCTCGTTTTGCAGGTAAACTGTCCGAAGAATTTTGGAGAAAAAAATAGAAGGCAAGTCGGTAGAGTCAGGAGTTAGCACTGAAAGGAAACGTTTTCCACATGATTATACCTTCAAAGAGACAATAAACGGATATCATTTTTGAACTGGCTAAAGAGCACCTGGATTTCGACCAACACTATATAGAATAATTTGGTGGATAAACAAATACTCAATTATTCATATCAAACATCACCAAAGCATATAAATGAATGAAATCATTATTTAATTAACCTGTGCAAGAGTATATTCTAAAACAAGTATGAATTTCATACAAAATGATAACATCTTGTGGTCCACATTTTTTCACTTCAATTTATTTTAACACCTTTGCCACATACACTCTGTTCATTTTTTTGGCTATTCAATGAAATGTTCCTCTTACTAAAACAGACAGAATCGGTGATAAGTTTATTAAAGTTATACAATGTAGTACAATTAACGTACCTACTGAATAGATTCTTTAATTTCTGTTTTTGTCTTATTATCTTATTATCTATAATCAATTGACGAATTGGGCCACACATTTCAAAGTATCAACAAGTTCTTTCTGTTTCGTTTCACCAGTTTGGCTACCTCAGTTGAATTTGAGTTGAACACACTCATTTTTAGTTATAATTACGAATAAGTTTGTCAGAGAAAAAGAACATTTATCTTAATTATCTTCAATAGAGTCTCAATCTTCATGGGTGAATTATATGAATCACATGACATCTCGTTAGAGTACTTCGATTGTTTATAGTTTCATATATTGAGGCAGTGACTAGTAATAGAACCTGAATCCCATTGATTGAACTGTACTGAAATAATAAATGACTGTGTTTATTTTTCTTGATATTCATAAGCTTAGGGGCTAAACCTATTCTTTCCTCGCTCTATAGCTGCAAATGATGGTAAATACGAAAATTTGTCAATACAGTGTCAGAAATGATATACTGCTGGTAGGTTTAGAGATTCACACAATCCTAATGGTATTTAAGAAGCAGGAACATTCTCAAGCTCAAAAATTTGCTTTGTAAAATAAAAATATTAAGTATATTTCTAGGTTATATTTATTTATTCCCCTTCTCTGACTGATGAACTCACAGGAATTTTTAGTGACTTTTTAGTTACTAGAAATAAAGCCTCGACTGGACTTTCATGGCTTGCTCTGATGACAATCATTTTGAAACGAACTATATTTCCGTCGACCTAAAAATAAAAAGTGGTTTTTTTTATTAACACCATTAGTCGCTGTTTTTAATAACCTAGTTGATTGAAAAACTATTAATGTGTTAAATAAATTAAATTATCAATTGTTTTCATTTCAGGTAAGTTCACAACTATGCAAATCAGAATATATTTGAATTGGTAAGTTTTTCTTCATCTCATGGATAAATTTTCCTCTTGTAGGTTGATGTATATCGTGAATTCTTCCTATATTGTCATCAAATTAAATATAGGGGCTGGACTTCAACATGTTCTAGCTATAAAATTCACAGGGTGTTGAAACCTGAAATATTCGCGTCTCAAAAATTGTTCTTTTTCCATAAGTGTAGAAGTTGGAGAGAAAAACATCCACCTTCCCTCCAAAACCTTCACTAATTGGAACTTGAAAAAAAAGTTTAAAACAAAACAAAGCTTATTATATCTTCATCTCATGGATAAATTTCCCTCTTGTAGGTTGATGTATATCGTACGTATGTATATCGTATATGAACTAGCTATAAAATTCACAGGGTGTTGAAACCTGAAATGTTCGCGTCTCAAAAATCGTTTTTTCCATAAATGGAGAAGTTGGAGAGAAAAACATCCACCTACCTTTCAAAACCTTCACTAATTGGGAAGTTTAGCACAAAACAAAGCTTATTACGATTAAAAAGTGTACACGAAAGCTTTTTTCTGTACGATAAAAGGTTCCGGAGATATTTGCAATAAAATCTCGACAACCTGTATATCGAAAACGATGCATTTTAGAGGATTGATACAATCTTATGTTAAAATTTTTGGACAAGCCAAAGCAGGAAAAATGCAGGTTTCATGCAGATAGGTATGAAAATTCCCCCTTACAAGATTCACATCCATTGAAATTGTGAGCATAACTCAGGTATTTGTACGAACTCAACCCAGATATTCACACTCCAAAGCAACCCTCAAAATTTCAGATCTTTGCTCTTTCTGTCCTCAAGTATAATAGCGCTCTTGCTGGGACCATTTCCAAAAGAAACATAAAAGAAAAAAATCGAAGACGAATAACTTTAAGGCGGGCGGGTAGACGGCCACGGCGGGGGTCCGTGAAGTTAGCGAAAAGTTGGAAGCACTAATTCTGAAACTATGACAAATATTTAGTGCTTAATTAGTGCCTATTAGTGCTTCATCAAACTCTCATTGCACCATTATAGTTTTTTAAGAAATTGACAATTGAAGTTTCTGGTGCTAACTTCACGCTCAGCACCAACATGTTCGCATTACTATGAAATTAGTATACCAATATTTAGTGCTTAATTGTGCCTATTAGTGCTTCATCAAGTTTTTATGTCACCACCACTGTAGTTTTTGAGAAATTGACAATTGAAGTTCTTGGTGCCAACTTCACGCTCAGCACCAACATGTTCAAATTACTATGAAATTAATATGCCAATATTTAGTGCTTCATTAGTGCCTATTAGTGCTTCTGAAACGGCTGCGATATCATTTTAGTTTTGAAGTAATTGAGTGTTGTTTTTAGCGAAGCGTGAAGTTAGCGAAAAGTTGGAAGCACTAATTCTGAAACATGTCCAATATTTAGTGCCTGGTTAGGTGAATTAGTGCTTCATAAAGCTCTCCTTCCACCATTGTAGTTTTTTGAGATAAACGCATATATGTTTTTATACTGCGTCGCCATCTATGGGAAATTGGGCGAGTCGTTCCGTCTCGTAGATTCGGCTCATCACGTCGTAATCATAGATTATAGAGTATAGAAAGATGGAACGGCCCACATTCGTAGTACTAAAAAACGACTACATTTTTTTAGTTCACATTTGACCCAGAGATGGCACTGAAGATCAATTTTTTATATAAAATCTGTAATTTGGATTAGAATCATATAAAGAAAACTGTAATAAGAATTGATGCGAAATTCGTATTCCTTCAGGATGTTTCATTTTTATTTTATATCCATAATTTTCATGATTCAGTATTTCATGTGTAATATTTTTATTATGCAGTTATAGAAGATATTACAGAAATATTAGGGTATTATTGTAAGATTCATACATGGATTGAATATGAATATACTTAGTGCGTTTGTGGAATTCCAGTTTCTGGCTCAGTTCAATTGCAGCTTCTTCGTTGTCCACCTCACACTGTTTGAATTGAACGGAAAACTTTTCCTGATAGTCCTTTAACCCATTTCATTTTTCGTGCAGCTTCACTATCAGGCACTATTTCTGCCCTATCTTGGAAATAGCAACAGATGTTTGACGCTGATCAAGCCAAGATATAGCTTTACCTGCATACATCCATAAACACCAGTTGTCATCCAGTTTCACTATCTCGTTCGTAATCTGCATTACTGAAGGGTACAACTAATCTTTTTTCCACTTTTTCGAGGCGACACTACGGCAGAAGCCGTTCGAAGTGAAATATATTTGTGCGAACGAATTGACTGCACTTTTTTTTATCAATGACATTTCCCATGTATATTGATTTCGAAAATTATAATCATAGAACCAGATTTGTAACCCTTCTATAGGACATTAGTTCACATTTGACCAGAGATGGTGCTCAACCTGTAGTCGTGTCGTTTCCGATCTTTATACTATAGAATTTTGGTCGTAATATTATCATTGCCTAAAGGGGCTCACGGACGCACGAGTTGTGTTGCCAAGACAATTTCAATATCGAAGAAAGAAATTTATTTGTGGAGGCAAAACCATTCTCTGCAGTATATTCATGTATCGATTATACGAAGTGATGAAATCATTTACGAATACTTTTTGAGTCTTTGTGATGAATAGAAGAATAGAGTGAATAAAAGAATAAAGTAAAATGAATTGCTCGTGCCATAACAACAAGAGTAGGTAGTAGGTATTGCTTTTTTTTCAATTAAAGTATAAGAATTCCAACAGAAAAATTTGAAGTGCGATAAAAAAATGTTTCTAAATTGGAGGTACAAACGAAGAAGGAAGATTCTTTTCGAGATACGGGTTGTTAAAGTTTGAATATTTTTCAGGTTCTTTTTCATAGTATCTACAAGATAATCAACTTAAATTTGGCGTAGATGTTACAATTGGGAGTTTACACCAAATGATATGTCAATTTCGATGGCCAATCCACAGGGTGATACTTTTTCTGGTGCACTGTCCCCTGTTTTCCTCCAGAACTATTTCTTGTTAGGCCACAGTTAATTTGAAAAAAATGTAAAAGAAGCTTTGTTGTTATACTAAACTTTATGGTCTCTTGTAGTTTTTTCGTATCTGCTACCGTTTTTGGGGGAAAATTTTTTTTTTCAATTAAAGTATAAGAATTCCAACAAAAAAATTTGAAGTGCGATAAAAAAATGAGTGTTCCTAAATTGGAGATACAAACGAAGAAGAAGAAGTTTTTTTATGACAAAAGGCCAAAAACTTGAGTACGCATACGTTTCGTTTTCGAGATAGCTACATGGTGTTAAAGGTTGAATATTTTTCAAGTTTTTTTTTCTTAGTATCTACACTTCACAATATTCAACTGAAATTTGGCATAGATATTACAATTGAGAGTTTACACCATATGACATTGACTTAAGAAACTCTTCCTTTGTACCTCCAATTTAGGAACAACCTGATAATGGAGATATAGTAGGTAAATTTATATTAATGATGATAGGTTAGGTATATGAAAAATAAACTGTCTAAATCGTTTATAAAAAAATATATTTCGGTATCTTTATACAAAAATATATTATTATACAAAAAACTTATTTAAATAGTGTACAGTAGCAAATGTGGGTTTACTACAATGTCGTTTCTAACTACATTGTAGTCCTTGGATAGGCCATCATATTCTTCCCACTGCCCATCATTTCTTCTGCAATAGGATTATAATGGCCTATCCCATTTTCTATACAGGGGGCTTTGAAATTAGCAATCCCCCGTAATAGATCATTTTTGTCATTGATGAATAGATTTAATTGGATTTCATCAATACTTACGGATGTCCGATATCACAGTCGATTAACAAAATCTGCGTACGTTCTTTGAATTAAAAAAAATTGTGACAGCTTGGGCATTTAGCTGTCGTTTCTACCGATAAGCACCAAGTACGAACTTCGGCAACGCTGTATACGTTTCGATTGGCCGAAGCGCGGGGTTCGGGCAGACGCCTTACATTCAACGTGAATTTCTATACCTACCTGAAGTAGTCCACACTCTACAGACTTCAAAAAATATGTGGCAGTGGGGAGAATATGATGACCTATCCAAAGACGATATTGTAGTAAACCCAAATTTGCTATTGTACACTATTTAAATAATGCTTTTTTTATTATATAAATATATTTTTTGTATCACGAACCCGAAATATATCTTGTTATTCACGTTTTATTGAGACATACTTACCCTATCAAGATAAAGAAAATGACAAACAAAAAAAAATTCTTTGCTTTAAGGAGGCTAACCTAACAAATTTTTGAACTTCTCATTTGACACTACTAGATGTCACCATCTGTTAGTTGCTACTCGATAGCTTCTTACAAGTAGTCTTCAATGAAGAAGTTTTTCAATAGGATGTTGCCTCTGAGGGATATGAGACACTGACGAGGCCTAATGAGGCCGAAACCGGTCTGTCTCTTCCCTCATTGACAACATCTTGAATAATCATCCCAGTCCGCCTGAAGAAAGTTCTGTGAGCCTATAAATTGAAGATTGTATTTATTTCGATGATTACTACTATTTTCAATTTATCTATGTTTCAAAAATACCTAACCATTCATTAATATAAATTTAACTACCTACTAAATCTCCATTATCAGGGTGTTCCTAAATTGAAGGTACAAACGAAAAGGGCAGATTTCTCAAGTAATTTTAAGAAAAAAAGTAACATAAACGTTTTGTGTTCCAGGCTGTTAATGTTTGAATTCTTTCATTTTTTTCTCCAATACTTCACAAGATGTCCAGCTAAAATTTGGCTGAGAATGAATTTGTTCACCATAATTTGCTCGCTGAGTTTTTTATGAAAATTGGGATTTTCTGAGGATTTTGAGAGAAGGTTCAGAATTTTTTTCTCGAAATCGGTAGCAGATACGAAAAAATTTTTTTCAAACTAACTGTGGCCTAACAAGAAATAGTTCTGGAGGAAAACAGGGGACAGTGCACCAGAAAAAGTATCACCTTGTGGATTTGCCATCGAAATTGATATATCATTTGGTATAAACTCCCAATTGTAACATCTACGCCAAATTTCAGTTGAATATCTTGTAGATACTATGAAAAAGAACCTGAAAAATATTTAAACTTTAACAAACAACGTATCTCGAAAAGAATCTTCATTCTTCGTTTGTACCTCCGATTTAGAAACATTTTTTTATCGCACTTCAAATTTTTCTGTTGGAATTCTTATACTTTAATTGAAAAAAAGCAATACCTACTACCTACTCTTGTTGTTATGGCACGAGCAATTCATTTCACTTTATTCTTTTATTCACTCTATTCTTCTATTCATCACAAAGACTCAAAAAGTATTCGTAAATGATTTCATCTTCGTATAATCGATACATGAATATACTGCAGAGAATGGTTTTGCCTCCACAAATTGATTTCTTTCTTCGATATTGAAATTGTCTTGGCAACACAACTCGTGCGTCCGTGAGCCCCTTTAGGCAATGATAATATTACGACGTGATGAGCCGAATCTACGAGACGGAACGACTCGCCCAATTTCCCATAGATGGCGACGCAGTATAAAAACATATATTTGCGTTTATCTCAAAAACTACAATGGTGGAATGAGAGCTTTATGAAGCACTAATTCACCCTAACCAGGCACTAAATATTTGACATAGTTTCAGAATTAGTGCTTCCAACTTTTTCGCTATCTTCACGCTTGGCTAAAAACAACACTCAATTACTTCAAAACTAAAAATGATATCGCAGCCGTTTCAGAAGCACTAATAGGCACTAATGAAGCACTAAATATTGGCATATTAATTTCATAGTAATTTGAACATGTTGGTGCTGAGCGTGAAGTTGGCACCAAGAACTTCAATTGTCAATTTCTCAAAAACTACAATGATGACATAAGAACTTGATGAAGCACTAATAGGCACTAATTAAGCACTGAATATTGGCATATTAATTTCATAGTAATTTGAACATGTTGGTGCTGAGCGTGAAGTTAGCACCAGAAACTTCAATTGTCAATTTCTTAAAAACCATAATGGTGCAATGAGAGTTTGATGAAGCACTAATAGGCACTAATTAAGCACTAAATATTGGTCATAGTTTCAGAATTAGTGCTTCCAACTTTTCGCTGACTTCACGGACCCCACGGAGGGTAGACGATTTTTGAGATTTACCCCTTTTTCGCGCAAGATAGCTCTGCATTCTTCAGTAGCTGCAAGTTTAGTTGCATAGAGCTTGTTGAGTTTGATAGTAGTGCTGGTTTATATCTAAACTCAATAGAAAATCCTCATATCAGTATTATTCTCATTCATGTCGAACACATGTTCGTTCACATCAGTTCTCGAAACGGAAAATGTGCCCTGATTGTGACTAACTTTACTGTTGGACATTTTGTTCCATTGAAGCATTCCAAATACTATGAATATTTTTTGATATAGATATAACTCATAACTGGGCGAGAAAGTATTTCTTTTTTTTTCCTAAGAAGTCATGTTTTTTTTAATTCACGATTTTATAATATTTGTGTGATATTTTAGGCTCCTATATTCTAAAATATGATTTATTAAAATAAACTCATATTTATTAATTATGATTTATAAATAAACTCATATTTTTCAAGAAGTCAATGTTCTATCAGCGGCCGCTCAGGCCCCACGTCAATACTAGCCGGTGACCAGGGCCGTTCCTACCGGGGGTTCAGAGCGTTCCCCCTCACGCGGCATCAGCTAGCGCAGTCCCTTTTCTTCCATAGTGAAAAAAACATGGACATAAACTATATATTTTATAATAAAACTTCTGGCCACATTGAACACTATGTAGGTTATTGACCTAAAATAAAAGCTGCATGTCAATTATTTCAATTCGGGTTTATGGAAGCTTATAAACTCAAATCATAAACTGCATTTCACCCATGTACCTAAATCTAGAAATCAATTATTAAGAAAGGATTCCACCTAAAAATACTAGAAAATGAATATAGTTCGTATGGCCGTTTAGCAACCTTATAATATTGCGATTCAGGATCAGTTTATTTTTTGGGGAATAACCGAATACCGCCGCGTATTATCATTGAACAATTCAGAAAAAATTCCAAAATGGTTATATTTGAAATTGTTAACCAATGGCTCTAGCATAAGAACCTTAGTATTTATTTCACCACACAAAAAATCGGGAATGAGATATTAGATTGATCAGAAGCCCGTCTAGTTCTTACTAGATCGAAAAATAAGAGTTGATGGGAAATCGTAAAATTGGAAATATTAATTACAAATCTTCGCAGTTCTGATCAGATAATCAAAGTTTTGATCAGAACTAAATTATTTTTCACTTTTATTGAAATTATTACCCGATAATACTAATTATTATATCATTTGATCTAGGTGAGTATTATAACAACAAAAACTAGATCTTTTTTCATGAAAGAAAGGAAGAGGAAGCATTTATAAAAGGTTAAACTATCTTGTTCATTGGAGAAATTTTTGCGAAATTCAGACCTACAACCAGAAAATATCCATTGTTTTTCAGCCCCTAACCATATCTGAATCGAATTATTCCCAAATTGGACCATGATTATAACGCATATTTAGCTTTTGAAGTTCTTTGAACGATTAATACTTTTGCTGTTTAAAACTTACCATAAGATTAAACAAATCAGAATAGCGAAGTAGTATATAATCATCATACCTCTACATGAACACATGTTTGGTAATCAAGTAATAATGCCTGAGCGTATAATATCTTTCTGGAATCTGCATTAACTAAGCAAGTTTTTGAGATGATGGCTTCCAGGTGCTTGATACATTTCCTCAAACTTATTGGAATATAGTTTTCAATTACTATTTGTATTTCAGTAGTTTTTGACTTTTTACACTAGTTTGATGAATTTGAGTGTTGGTTTCCGATAGCTGAAGTTTCTGATGTGGAATGTAAAAAAAATAACCAAATACCTCTCCATTTATAGAAATGGAACCAGACATACTTATTGAACTCGGAAATTTTCTTAAAATACCAAAAACAATAAATACCTATCTCGGAATTCCTGAATTTTTTATTGAGGTCGAAATTTGGGATACTAACTACTACGACAGTGTCAATAATATCGTTACAGGTTCGTCCATTGTTTTAGTTTCACCCTGTATATAAGGGAGGCAAAATCTAAATAAACGCGGGCAGCATATACCCTAGGAACGGCTCTGAGCTTGACTAGTAAGCCATGTCGGTACTAACGAGACTAAAAAGCTACGTCAGTAGTCAAAGGTACAAACAGACTGTCAGGATTTCATCAATACATCAGGCATAATAAGGTCTCGCACTTGGACAGAAAATTTCAATTATATCAAAGGTTATCTATAAAAAATCCTTTCATTCAACAAGACTCGACATTTATTTTTAATCTTTTTATCTGCATCTCCATTCACAGATGTCCTCATAAGCTACAAAACTACCATAATTCTTCATGCATTACCAACTGAAAAAAAAACAGAATAGCATCGGGTCTCGCATTGGCAAACTTCCGAATTGAGAATAAAAACACCAACAATTAAAATAATATACGGCGTCGTTAAACTCAGACCTGCACACCAATATTTTCGTGCTCACTCTGTTAAAGCAGGGTTGGGGCGAGCAGATGTGTAATAAAAAGAGGCATTCATTACAGCATAATAATTACCAATCTATCGTTGTTAGAGAGTGTAAAATGGCCCATGGACGATGCAGTCTATAGAGCTATAGAGCTTTGTTCCAACTGAGTACTTTGCAGCATAGCAGAAACGTAAATGTGATACAAATGCACCGACGAAAAAATTCTCATTTTTCTGTTATATGTCTCATCACTCTCATCGATTATATTGAAGCTTGCTCAATTGAATAGGAGATTATTATACGTCTCATAACCGTAATGGGACTGATTTCGTCGAAGAGATTTTTTCTTAATAGTAACAATGAAACAGTTTTCTGGGAGCTGTAAGTTTCGTTCTATTCATTCATGAATAGAAAATTTGAAATATCTTGATATTGCATTCTCCCCAATATCGAACTTTTCTGAATTGCTGGTTTACAATAAAAATCAATTCGAAAGTTAGCTGCTTTCCTTGCAAGAGTGTAAAACCCAATTGCTTCAAGTTTCAGTAACGATGGGGACTCGAAAATAGTTTTCTGAAACTAAATTTCAAATTGAAAATATATATATCTAATATATTATCATTCGTTCCGTCATTCTTTATAAATTTTTTTCTTACACTAAAAGAAAGTAATAAATTTTTCAAGGCTATTTTAATCTATGAAAAAATAAATTACAAGTTCAACGGTTGTCAGTTTCATATAGGACATTAGGTGCATCATTGGAAAGGAAAACACACATTCGGCCTTACAAAGGTGAGTATCACCCAACGCGTCAAGTCTCAGAATTTCAGTCAACTTTTACTAGAAAGCAGTTGATGTCAACGATATGAACTTCATAGGTAATAGTCACAGATAGTTTGAATTGATCAATTGTTACCGTAATATTGAATTGTGTCTGATTCGTAGGTAATTATACTCCAGCTCTAACTAATCCATTTACGGCGATGTCGATGTTTTTTTATTTCTTCTTTCTTTTTATCCTTTACGTACCATAACGAGTAAGCTGCGAATTATACTTAGATCAAAAACTTTCAGAATGATATAGCTGCTCTTTTAAAGTAAAAAGGTTCAAACCTTCGTAACTCTAAAACCACTCGTCTTATTCGACGTAATAACGAACTATTTCAGACATTCCTACCCCACAGGTATCCTCAAAAATTCAAGTCTTTGTTTGCGAAATCGAAGTTTTTATATTTTCTACTCGAGAGGTTCTGACAAAATTTTGCGTAATGCTTTGAATGAGGCCGGTCAGAAATAATTTTGAATTAAGATTTCCCATCAGTTGGTAAAATATTCGAAACCTAAGGAGTTTAGGAAAGGAATAAAGCACACTCTGCTCTTAAGAAAAAGTGCTCAAAAAAAATACTGGTTGTTTCTGAATTTACAATTTATGCAATTTGGAAACACGCTGTATACACTTTTTTACCTCAATAACACAAATTAATTGCTCGATACTACGATCAACAAGAATGCAACGAAACTAACTATTTCAAAAAACTCAGAAGGTACTCAAGCTCTACAAAGGCAAATCACCAATTCATATTCCGGATTAAACTTGCTTGACTTTTGACAATTTATTCCTACCAGCAACAAATGATCAGTCGAAAACCAAAGAAGCAACAGGTAAGACAAAACACGCGAATTCTGGATTAAACGTTTTTATGTTGAGTGAGGAATTGACTGCTTTCGGTGTGTTTCGCTACAATGGAGTACACGAAACGGTTGAATAATAAGAAGCGAAAAACTGAAAGAACCATGTATTGTAATATTTTTCTTCCGAATTGAGGAATATGCAGAACGAACTTAGGGCAGTAACAGCTCTATACACATTTGAAGCTCCTTTACTACTAATAAATCAGATTCTCATTTGACTAGATGAGATTTTGTTACTTTAACTAACGGAACTTGTCCATAGTTGTCTCCAGAGATGAAATTATTCGACATGGCAATTGCATAACACTTGATTATTCAAATGATGTATTGATTGAAATATTGAAAATCTGAGTAGTAATTAAACTAGCTAATAGTTTTCTTTGAAGACGATATTTTTCGACATAACGATTGCAAAACTTAGTTAGGTATTCACTCTTTGGAAATTCCTGAAACGTGAAAATAAAATATTATGAAGCTCTGTTCGAAATTAAATTCTATTCATTATGGTAGTTATCCTCATATAATCAAAGTATTTTATCCAACAGGAAGTATCTAACCTTTTTTTTTTTTTTTTAAAGCAGTTGATTAAAACCACTCGTCTTATTCGACGTAATAACGAACTATTTCAGACATTCCTACCCCACAGGTATCCTCAAAAATTCAAGTCTTTGTGTTGCGAAATCGAAGTTTTTATATTTTCTACTCGAGAGGTTCTGACAAAATTTTGCGTAATGCTTTGAATGAGGCCGGTCAGAAATAATTTTGAATTAAGATTTCCCATCAGTTGGTAAAATATTCGAAACTAAGGAGTTTAGGAAAGGAATAAAGCACACTCTGCTCTTAAGAAAAAGTGCTCAAAAAATAACTGGTTGTTTCTGAATTTATGCGAAAGGTTTAAAGAAGTGATTCTTCAGATCATTCTATAGAAAAGTCTCCATAAATATAGGTATGGAAATGCATTATTCCTAAGATACAGGATTCAGTGTTTTACTCGAAACTTACTGAAAAAGTGTTACGCCACTTAGATATTTTCATCTTATAACGTGCGTTCAAAAAAATTCGTGGTCAAGTAAGCTGTGGATTCTATTTTTCCCCTCATAGACTCTTAGGAAAAATAGAATCCACAGCTTACTTGACCACGAATTTTTTGAACGCACGATATTTATTTTTCAATTCTTTTTTCTATTGTGACAAAAATCTCTTCTGACCTTTTTTCGTGTGCCGTTTTCATGTAAGAAAATGAAACATCTTAACGCGTATTTGTAGTTACTTTACACATACACCCATACGAAAACATCAGGATGGAGTTTTCGTCTCAAATGTAAGGAATATTCCAAAAATTATTGTTATTTCAAAATATTTGAGCGACGTACCCCAGTGTTAAATTGAAACTGTAACACCCTGTATCTTAGAAACAATAAACTTTTTTTATGAAATGATCTAAAGAATCAACCCCTTAAATCTATCACATCAATTTGGAAACACGCTGTATACACTTTTTTACCTCAATAACACAAATTTAATTGCTCGATACTACGATCAACAAGAATGCAACGAAACTAACTATTTCAAAAAACTCAGAAGGTACTCAAGCTCTACAAAGGCAAATCACCAATTCATATTCCGGATTAAACTTGCTTGACTTTTGACAATTTATTCCTACCAGCAACAAATGATCAGTCGAAAACCAAAGAAGCAACAGGTAAGACAAAACACGCGAATTCTGGATTAAACGTTTTTATGTTGAGTGAGGAATTGACTGCTTTCGGTGTGTTTCGCTACAATGGAGTACACGAAACGGTTGAATAATAAGAAGCGAAAAACTGAAAGAACCATGTAATGTAATGTTTTTCTTCCGAATTGAGGAATATGCAGAACGAACTTAGGGCAGTAACAGCTCTATACACATTTGAAGCTCCTTTACTAACTAATAAATCAGATTCTCATTTGACTAGATGAGATTTTGTTACTTTAACTAACGGAACTTGTCCATAGTTGTCTCCAGAGATGAATTATTCGACATGGCAATTGCATAACAACTTGATTATTCAAATGATGTATTGATTGAAATATTGAAAATCTGAGTAGTAATTAAACTAGCTAATAGTTTTCTTTGAAGACGATATTTTTCGACATAACGATTGCAAAACTTAGTTAGGTATTCACTCTTTAGAAATTCCTGAAACGTGGAAATAAAATATTATGAAGCTCTGTTCGAAATTAAATTCTATTCATTATGGTAGTTATCCTCATATAATCAAAGTAATTTATCCAACAGGAAGTATCTAACCTTTTCCATGTAAATAAATATTTTCCACGTTAAGAAGATTGCGAATGAAGATAGCGATAGAGTTTTTATCACGTTATCATATCAATAGACGCCGACAATGTTGAATTCAGTTTTTTTAAATATGTGTGAGGAAAAATATTGATTTTTTCGATGGAGTATTTGTATTAAAGCAGCAATATTTATGTAAAACTCTGTTTTTAAGAATGTTTATGGCAACTAGAATATATGTTTTTTACCAAAATCTCTTATGTTTTGTTACATATTTTCTCATACAGGTAAACCATAATATTATAGATCATTGAATTCACTCCTCTTCAAAAGCTGTGTGAGAATTCGAGAATGATACTCATTTGAAAGTCTATACCTAATTTTCAAAACTATACATTTCATAAAGATTATAATAATGCTGAAAATAATTTGAAATTTCTCGAAGGTCATTCCTTTAACTAGAAATAAAGAAACATTTTTCCCACGAAACATTCAACATACAGAATAAAAAGAAAAAATCGGCTGATTAGATTTACGAATTTAAACCACAAACCGAATTTGAGCATTACAAAATTCATGTTAGTATTTTCGTTATGAAGCCAACATCCAGACATTAAGCTTGAAAGAAGGTTTGAAGTTGAACCGATAAATGCAAATAATTTTATATATTTACTATCATTAAAGAATAAAATGCCCCACATACTAAAATCTCTTTTGAAAATCTTCTCTAGCGAGTTTTCAATTCTTCAGTTGACCTGTTGTGAATATTAATGCCGCAGTAGCTAGAGATATTCTGCTTATTTTTTATGTAGTTTAGATTCTTTCTCCATCCAAACTTTAACTCCACTGTTTTATCACAGTTCTGTTTCACCAAATTCTATAGTTTTCCCCTCCTCCTCCTCCTCACTTAATCTACACTCGTCGTCGATTTCCTTAAGAGGCAATGAACTGTCAAAAAGCTAGTTGGGAGGCGTAACTTATTCTTGCTTGGATCGACATAACTTTTGGACCTTACTGTTTTGAAGTTTCGAAGAAACTTTTTCGAATTATCCATTCCTGGAAGATTTCTCAGAGTGCTCCTCCTTCTCTTCACTTTGTTATAGGTCCATTTGACAGTAACACAGAAGTTTTCTGGGCCAGTAGGTGGCGTTTGTGCTTCCTTTCTGACTAGTGTGCTTGTCTCTTCATTTCCTTCGATTATTCAGTGACCAGGAACGCAGATTGATGAGACCTTGTTGTTCTTACCTACTTCATTCGGTTTTCTTCATCACTCCTCTATAAACTTTGAGTCGATGACAAAGCAGTTCAATGTTTTGATAGCTGCTTTACTATCAAAATGGATCACCATGTCAGACCCTTAATAGTTTCTTTCCATGAATCTGTCTATGCATCTTTCGATTGTAAGTATTTCTGCCTGAAAAACTTTCGAATAGGAGCTTAACGATAGTATACACTTGGTTTTGGACGGTATACTCCAGCGCTGGCCAGTTTTGGGTAGACTATTCCTTTTTCCATTCTTCCTTCTCCATAGCATCGAGTATATGCCATCAGGGCATTCTTGAAATTATCCATTAGGAAAAAAACCAATATGTTTCGTTAACTCCTCAGGCTATACGCAACATAAACCAGCCAAATCGATACACTGATCCTTTTATCTTTAAAGTCAATTTTATTGTTTGCTCATATTGTTGTTGCAAGGGCATTGTTTTGAGAATAACACTCAATCATGTCTAATCCGAGGATTTGGTCCAGAACCCGCAATTTATGGATGCATGATGTGTAGCGCCGGCAAATGGACAGACGGACTGACACAGATTGGATATTAGGTAAAGCATTAACTCAGAATTGAATTAATGTGGAAGCAATTGGTTACCGACGTGTTATACGTGGGATGTCATTTGCGGCTTTACCTCGTCATCACTGGATTAGGATAACGTCAGGATACGTAATCAGATGCCAGTACTACAACAGATCTGATGAAAGTTTTTATACACCAAGAGATTCCTGTGTTGCGTTACCAAATATGATTATAAATGTCGGATATCAAAACAGAAACAAATTTCTAATTAGAAAGAAGGAAAAGAAGTACTTCAGCATGGTAAATTTATTCTGTAAGAACCAAGCGCTTTCGGCCTAGGCCATCATCAGGGTTCCCTGGAAGGGTAACACCAATTAATAAATGGGTGAATTGGTTAATAATAATTTTAGATTACCCGTCCAGGAATAATACCACAAGCTGGAATGCCAGGGTAGTTGCAAACGGCAGCACTTAGCGTGAAAATAACATAAATGTTCAACAAAGTACAACAAATAGCAGTCAAATACATAAAATTTTAAAAAATCATTCAAAACAAATGAGAAAAGACGTTTCACTTGTCAAATATCCGTCAGTAATATAAAAGAACTAAACAAACATATTGGAGTCAATAATTTTAAAACATGGTAACACTGAGAACATGACAATGACACATCAGTTGCTCTATCGCGTCCCAATTTGAGGACAGTGGCCTAACATTTCTGCAAAAATCTCCAGTGAAACGAGTCCATGAACGGGTCACTTAACAATCACAGTCGTTTAAAAATAGGGGTGAAGTTACTGTTTAGATTGACTTGAGTGTTCACAAATTTGGAGTTTGAATTCATTTCACGCACAATTTCCAGGTCCTCAAGCAGGTTTGCCTTAATGCTGCCTCTGTTTGATGTGAGTTTAAGCACAATTTTGGAATTCTGACAGGGGCTAATATGCAAATCTCGTGAAATATGCACTCCAATCGTTACTGCAACTGGCGTATTATGCATTCCATTCAAATTTTGCTCGCATCTCGCTTCGTTCGCCGTCATAAAATTTTTGAGTTTGCCACATCTTCAACATATAAGAGTATACTGATAGGCAAGATACATATTACCCCCATCCATAAACGATATTTCAGTAGTGGCTACTGGCTACTGGAAAACACCCTGTATTTCCGAAACGAAGAGTCAAAGAAACTTTAGATATCTCGAACTACAATAATCGTCCGCACTATGGGTCACATGTCTCGCTATATTTCAAGATCTTCAGGAGTAATATTCTGAAGAGAAAACAAAGCGATTTTTGTTAAATAATATTTCTTTTCTGTCGAGCTCAAAATGAAGCGTAAGTTTAACGTATACCAAATTGAACAATAAGGACCCATTTTAATGTTCAATTTATGCCATTTTGATGTGTAATTGTCATCGTCAACTGAACACAAAGAATTCAGAAGCAATACGAGTAATGTCACAATCGAAAGATAGTAAAATGAATGTAAAATGTATGTTGTGCGAAACAAGAATGCATTTCAATCGTCTCAATTCATAATGTGGTAAACGCAAAAATCTTTCAATCAACACGTTTCTTAATCGCTATTATCAATGAGCTAGTTGATTAAATAATTCGTTTGGTCATCATCATCATCATTCAGCCCTGAAACGTCCATTGTTGAACATAGGCCTCCCCAAGGCATTTCCATCTTTCTCTGTTTTGTGCGGCTGACATCCAGTTGGTATGGATTCTTTTCAGGTCATCGGTCCATCTGGTTGGAGGTTGTCCCCGGCTTCGCTTATCTGCTCTTGGTCGCCATTCCATAATTTTCCTCGTCCACCTGCCGTCGTTTGATCTTGCCCTGTCCTGCCCAATTCCACTTAGCTCTTATTATTCTCTCCAGAACATCATCCACGCCCGTTCTCCTGCGAATCTCCTCGTTTCGAATTCTGTCTCTTAGGCTTATCCCCAGTATAGATCGTTCCATCCTGCGTTGCATTTTTTGTAGTTTTCGTGCCGATGCTTTGGTCAGGGTCAAAGTCTCTGCACCGTAGGTGAGCACGGGTAAAACACACATGTTAAAAGCCTCTCTCTTAAGTTTGATCGGAATGTCGCTCTTGAAGACATCACGAAGTTTGCCATATGCTGCCCATCCCAATGTTGTTCTTCTGAACAGCTCTGCTGTTTGGTTGTCTCTATCAATCCTTATTTCCTGCCCCAGATATAATATGTAGCTATGCACTATTTGTATTTGACACTTGTCTACACTTAATACCTCATTGGGGACTAGATTGGTCATCATTTTCGTCTTATCGAAATTTATCCTCAGTCCGACCGTCTGTAGAGCATTTTTTAGTTCTTGGATCATAATAGCGGCTTCTCTCAGATTGTCATAAATGAGCACGATATCGTCTGCGAATCTAAAGTGATTGAGTCTTTTCCCATCGATACTGATGCCCTTGTTTTCCCATTCTAACTTTTTGAGAGCATATACTCTAGTACAGTGATGAATAGTTTAGGTGATAAAGTATCACCTTGCCTTACGCCTCTTCTCAGTCTGATTTTCTTTGTCTGGGAGTGGAGGTTGATCGTTGTTGTGGCGTTGTTGTATATATTTTTGATGACATTCGTGTATCGATGATCGATTTGTGATTCATTTAAAGCTTTCATAATGGCCGTTAATTCTACCGTATCAAACGCCTTGTGGAAATCAACAAAAGTCAGGACTAAAGGTCTGTTATATTCAACAGTCTTTACGATTAGGGTTTTCAAACACTGAAGGTGGTCGTTAGTGCCATAACGGGCTCGAAATCCAGCCAGCTCTCTTTGTTGGTACAGCTCAAATTTTGATTCTAGCCTATTTGTGAGAACTCTGGTGTACAACTTGTAGAGATGATTGAGCAAGCTAATTGGCCTGTAATTTTCTAGACTTGTTTTGTCCCCTTTTTTATACAGCAATATCTTAAGTGAGTCGTTCCATGAGATCGGGATTTTCTGATAATGTAGGCATAGATTGAAAAGTGCTACAATCTTTTCAATCAAAATTGGTCCTTCCAGCTTTATAGCCTCGGTTTCCACTTCATCATGTTCAGGAGCCCAGTTGTTTTTCATTCTATGGAGTGCGTGGTATACTTCATCACGGGATATATCGGGTATCTTACGGAGCCTTGGTTTTGTATCTTCGGCAGTGATTCTTCTCTTGTCTGATCTATTTGAGACTTATATAGGGTGGTGTAGAATTCTTCTACTATTTGTATTAGTTTATCTCGATCTGTCACTATACTACCGTTCTCGTCTTTGAGCTGAAATATTTTCTTTTTGCCATTCGTGAATTTTCTTCTCCTAACTTTCATACTTTTGTTCTCTTCAATAGTCCGGAGTATTTGTTCGTTTTTGTAGTGTCTTATGTCCTTCCGAATAGCTTTCGATATCTCCCGATTGATGGCCTTCATCTCATGAAGTTTCGTGTTCACATCGCTAGCCTTGTTTCTCCGCACTTCCATTTTTCTTCTGAGTTTCTGGGCTTATTCTTTGCTCTTTTTGAGTTTTCGGACAGAGCTTGTTTTTTGCCTGTCTAATGGTTTTCACTATTTATTTATTTATTTATTTAATACACTTACATTCAATACATTTTCAACATTCACTTCAATATTAGCTTAGTTTACAGTGTCTAACCTATCGAGAACAAAGACTCAGTTCATTTATATCGGTTGAAGCCGACATGTTCTTCATTTTATCATCAATGAACTGCCTGAATGCCATTTCATCTGTTGGATGAACCCATGATTTAGTAGCATTTTTGATCATTTTGTGCCTTTCCAGATCGGTAGATATTTCAATGGTTGCCCGAACTAATCTATAGTCACTGGATGGTGTAAACCTATTCAAAACCGTCACATCTTTGAAAATAATCCGTTTATCAAAAATGAAATAATCTATTTCGTTTCGGGTTTTTCCGTCAAGGCTCCTCCAGGTCCATCTCCTGTTTGCCTTCTTTTTGAAGAAGCTATTCATCTGAAATTATTTTCTAGAAGGAATGCCAAAAGTGTTTCTCCTCTTTCATTTCTACCTTGGCTACCAAACTTTCCAATTTCTGTTTCGGACGGATCGGCTTCTACTCCTATTTTGGCATTGAAGTCACCACAAATGACAGTGAAGTGGGCTGGATTCACTTTAATAGCGTACGCTAAGTCCTCGTAGAATATGTCTACTTCTTGTTGGTGCATACACTTGAATGATCTTCAGTGTGTATCTAGAGTTTAGGCGTAAAGTTATTAGTATTACCCTTGTTGAAATAGCTTTTGTGGCTTGCAGGTATCTAGAGATACCTGCATAAGGAGCCTACTCCACCGATGGAGTCATTTGAACCATTATGATAGAATATATGGCCCGATTTGAAAGTTTCCGAATCTTCTCCGTGTCTTCTAGTTTCACTTATTCCAACAACGTCCCATTTTATTTTTTCAAGTTCATGTTCCATCTCGATGAACCTTTCATTCGAGAGTAGGGATCTGGCGTTGTTCTTCTCTTTGCTTCATTCTTGTTTCGTTAAATATGAATTTTTGCCTACCCCAGATTCAGTGATGTAGCCCTTCTCGAAGGGGTGGGATTTGGGTATACCCATCTGGGGACCATATCCAACTGTTTTAAAATTCATAATGTCTTTGGGGGTTTTGGCCATAACCTTCCACGTTGGCCAGGCGGGTTGGAAGATGGTAGGGTGTTTGAAAGGAATTTAGGGTTGGATGGGAAATTAGCGACAAATTAGTGACATTGACAATGGTTTCCCCGAATGGATTTGGGGATAAACCAAGGCTCGCGTGGGCAGGGGCGCGTCCCAGAAGTAGATCTATCATCTATCGGGATCATAAATGAGTATCTACCCGCTACCCGTTTGGTACCTCATCCCAAATTATAAAAAGCAACCCTCGCAAAATATGCACTCCAATCGTTCATTCAACTCGCGTAATATGCATCCCATTCAAATTTTGCTCTTATCTCGCTTCGTTCGCTGTCATAAAATTTTTGAGTCCGCCATCTCTTCAACATATAAGAGTATATTGATAGGCAAGATACAAATTACCCCCAGCCATGAACGATATTTCACTACTGGCTTTTCCGTAATTTCGTCCATAATTGCTTTACAGATGAACTACAGCCTCGCTTTCCCCACTTGAATTATGGTGCTATAGAAATATTTCATACTCGATATGTTCGCCGATGTTGCTATTGTATGGCTTTCCTTCATTTTGGTACGCTGGATCGAATGCAGGTTCCAGATGAGGCGTGAATAATTTAGCGTATATTATGAAAATGGGGAACGCGAAATTTTTCATTATTACTTTCAGATTTCATTCGATTTTGAGCAGGAGTATTTGCAGGAAAAGAATTATACAAGAGGTATGATATTTTCGTCGTTAATCACTCATTTGATCATTATGCATAATCTGATTAATTCATGGCTATTTTACATACTTGCACATACCGTCGAACTTGGTCCTCCTGGGGGAAAAAAGAATCTATATTCAGGAAATGGGTCCTTTTATTAAACTGCAATATATTTGGGGTGAATCGACTTTGTTACTTTGATTATTAAATGCATATAATAATTAATAATAGTTCTTTATTGTACCCAACGGGAATATCCCAATTACAGGGGAACATGTTACATGAAAAATGTCTCATAATATGATCATTTATGAAATAAATCCATTGAGTGAATATAATATTAAATCAATATGCTGCTTGAAACAAGAATTAGGGAAGAAATGAACAGAATACTATATTAAACAAATACATCCACACCCAGTCTGTCCGCACGTCTACACACACAGTAAACTGGTGCATGCTCCAGCAAGTTGGTTCGAGCTGCTGGCAGAGAAAAAGTAGATACCTCCCTTGCAAAAAACCTAGAAACATTAAGAGCCATCTTCGATAATAAATATGGTGAGTTGATTTTACCACTAAGTTTTCTCTGAGCGAATCTGGCACACTGATCCTCACGTCTCGCAAGTAACGATGAAATCCTCATCTCATCCATGATATAAGAGAGATCAGCTTCATGCTCCCGATATCTAGATACCTGTTCTCCTGAATAGTACATGCTTGAAAAACTTTCTATGAATATGTTCCAAAGCAGCTAAGTGACACTGGTAGATAGGGAAATCATATCAATTTCGAATATTTCATCCTGCTGACAACGAGAGCGAAGAACAGACTCCTGAGTACCGACAGATCATTAAATTCTCTTGCGCTTCTGAGAACAAAACCCAAAGTCCTACTAGCCGATGCACACACTTCCTCAATATGAGGAACGAAGCTGAAGGTTGACAATACGCCAAGGTCATACATTTCATGTTTATTTGTAATGCAGTTGCCAGATATACAGGGTTGGGATAAAGTTTGGCACCAAATTAATATATTTAAAACGGAACGGACGATAATTTTGAAATTTGGCAGCTGAGTGTAATGGACCACAATGCATTTGATGAGCATAATTTCATTAATGAGATACTTCCGGTTTAACCGGAAATGACCAATTTTTTTTTATTTAAATGGGACACCCTGTATATTTCTGCAGATTCTGAAAGAGCACTTTGTTTTGGATCTGTCCATACCAGGTTCCATGTAAAAATTATTTGTAAAAAGAAGAATTGAGACAACGGATTCTTGATGAATGTGCTTTTAATACATGGAGAAGTCTTGAAAAAAGTTACTCAAGAATTTGTTAATAGACTGGCATATTGTCAGGAGGTGAATGGCAAGCACTTCAAACATTTAAAATGATTTTTTTTAAAATTATTTTTAATAAATTTTTTCTACTAGTAAAAGCCCTGTATTTCTTTTTTTAATAGATTTTCATAAAAAATACGTCATGAAAAGCACAGAGAGTTATCTACTACAAAGTATTTCGTTTTATTCCTCACTATTGATACAAATAACAACGATTTATTTATTTGAATGGATTTTTTCTCAAATGTACGAAAAGACTGAATTTCTTCTTTTTACAGAGAATTTTTACATGGAACCCGATATGGACAGATCAGAAACAAGGTGCACTTTCAGAATCTGCAGAAATATACAGGGTGTCCCATTCAAATAAAAAAATTTTTGGGCATTTCCGGTTAAACCGGAAGTATCTCAATAATGAAAATATGCTCATCAGATGCATTGTGGTCCATTACCTTAGCTGCCAAATTTCAAAAATATCGCCCGTTTCGTTTTAAAGATATTAATTTGGTGCCAAACTTTATCCCAAGTCCCAACCCTGTATGATAATTATAAAGCAGTGATTTAGACTTCCTAGTATATGTGACCTTAAAACAGTTCTCAATATTCAACTTCAATCGGTTTTTCACGCACCAATCATTGATACACAGCAGGTTCGACTGAAGCATCATCATATCTAAAACATTACGTATTCTCAGGTAGATCGTGAAATCATCAGCATATGCCAAGGCTCGACAACCGAGGGAGACTATGAGATCATTAATACATTTTTATATATTAAAAATAACAGTGGTCCTAAATTTGATCCCTGGGGTACTCCACGCGAAAGCTCATATTCGAATGATCTGAAACCATTGAAGAACACATAATTCAGTCTTCCCTGTAGATATGACCTAATCAGCCTAAGATATGTGGTGTCGAACGCCCGCGATAAATCTAAATATATTATACTGATGGACAAAATTAGGGCATCACCTATAATTTCGTAAAATTTTAACAATTGATATCTTCCCAATCTTTAGTCGGATTTCAATGTTTTTTTTCAATTGTAGCTCTGTTATTGTCGAATTTCCTCCATTAAACAGAAGTCCAAAAAATTAAATCTTCATGTTGTACAGGGCGTTTAAATAATGTCATCTTTTATAGTCAAATTTTAACGTCTTCTGTGGGCAATGCCAGGTTACTGAGGCATATAAAAACAATAAAGCGTTGTAGCCTATGTATCTTTTGAGTGTTTTGTTTTTTTAAAAACCAATTTACCTTGCAATCGTCCAGAGATATTCAACATTTCATCAACTCTTGTATTTTCTGCATTAGCCATGAATATCTTCGCAACCATTTTCCGATTTGAATTTTTTTTCAGTTGTAGCTCTTTTATTGGTGAATATCATACTACAATGAGATGTTCAAAAAAAGAAATGCATCATGCTGTACAGGGCGTTTAAATTTTCGGGTTTTTTAATTAAAGTTTAACGCCTTCTGTGGGCAATACCAGATACCTGAGGCTTCTAAAAACTATACAGTGATGTAGCCTGATGTTTCCTGAGTATTTTGCTTTTTTAAAAAGCAATTTAACTTTTACCCTTCCAGAGATATTAACGTTTTCATAATATCTTGCATTCTTTTTGTTTTTCTTAATTTGTTTTCGTTTATTTTTGTGTTGAAAGTTTATTCTTATTTATTCTTCTTTGGTCGTTGCCTTCGAAGATTTATGCAAACGGACTCTCACGTTAAAAGATCAGATCAAGGTAAAAAACCGCCTTCGAGTTGTCCGAAATGTTACAATTTCATCAAAAACTGCAAGAAGAAGACTCAATGAATCTGGATTGAATGCGAATTAATTATTGAACTGCGATTTGTCTTCCTTCTTAAAAACCGGAACCACTCTAGTCCGCTTCGATCTACTAGGAAAAACACATGTTTTGAGACTCAAGTTTTCAATGAAATGAAGTGGCCTTGCAAGAGCTGAACTGTAATCTCTTATGAAGGACGATAGAATGCCATCATCTTCTGCACTAGATTTACTAGGAAATGCTCAATAAGTACATTCACAATATCCTGCGGATCCTCATGAAGAATATCACTGCTGTACATCATGCGGGAAATTCGGATAGATATTTTTTCAGGTGAATGAACTTCCAAAACTCTGAAGTATTGGATCCCATATCTTCCTGTACTTTAACCAGATAGTTACTGCATGCCGTCGATATCTATGACTTGACCAATGCACGCAGGCGCTTAAAATGTTGCTGATATTCAATTCTATGAGTTGTAAAACACTTCAAGCGAATATAACGCCTTATACTGTTTGTGAACCAAACAGGACAAAGCCGCCCGACAGGTGTGGAGCTTCCACAAGGAACATATCTTTCAATTATCCCGAACAGTTCGTCGTAGAAATAATCAAATGCTTCATCATAGCAGTTTAATTTCACCAAATGATTCCAATCAAATTCCTGAAGGGATGACAATAAACCTTCAAAGTTAGCTTTCCTGAAAAAGCGGTGAGCATTTCTTGAAATTGCGGTGAATCATCTGTCACATAGTGCCAATTGCACAAAATTTCTCCCGACCTTCAATTTCTGCGAAGTGTTTTTCACTTTGCAATTGAATTTTCACGTTGCACTTTTCAATTATTATGAGTGCGTTTCGTGCAACGTAATTCATTTGAAAAGTTGCAAAGTATTTTGGTGCAATAGACCCCGCGAATTTTTCATTTAATCATTAATGGCCACTTGCACCGTTTTCTACCTAAGACAAGCTTTAATTTAAGTCCGACTTAAGCTCGACTTAACGAACCTTGCCTTGCACCGTGCTCATAGAACAGAGAACTTAATAAAGTAATTGTTGAGCAATGGTGAATCTGGTAACGCTGTAGAATTCTTTGCACAGTATAAAAAATAGTAGTTTCTATTAGCCTATTCGTTTTGAGATATTTCGTGCTCCTGAGTAACTCAAAAGCTCGAATTACGGCTTCCCATTGGCTGGGCACAAGCACTGGTACAGCTCAGGAGCTCGAAATACCGCAAAACGAATACAGTATATATGTCAATTTGAATTTTCAATGGCAGAATACAGAATTATTAAATATATATTTATGTTCTGTGGTAAATTCTATACATTCTTCTTATTTTGAGAGCGCCCGTGCAAATTGAATATTTATAAAAATTCAAGTTAAGAAATTTGTGAGACAAAGGCAAACTTCGAAAAGTCCTTTGTTTTTGTGTAAAAATATGATGCATTCCTGTTTACAGTGTTCAGACGTTGGTTTTTCAAATTCCACGACATAATGTATATTTTATGTTCTGTGATGTAATTCAACCCAATCCAAAAAACAGCATTATAATTTACTTTATTTGCACTTATTTTACATTTAAATTTTCAACAAATTATCAGGCCATCTGTATGAAGTAGGAAAATACTTCCGTTCAAAAGGGAATATTTTTCCAAACAACAACAAATTAGAAATAATGCAAATATTTGTGTAATAACTAATAGAATAAATTATATCATTTGGAAATTCTTAATCGGCCTCAAATAATTTGAGCAGCTGCAAAATGTTTTTTTTTGTCCATCGAAATCGACGAAAAAATGCCAATTCGTGATAGTGGTCAGCTTTGTTATTAATCAAACGTATTGGAAAGCGAAAGCGTATATCGTCGATTTCACCCAATAAGTTTAAAGGCGGAAACACATTCTTAAAACGCGACGCGACGCAACGTGTCGACACCCGATATGCACCGTGCACATGGCGTCGCGTCGGATGTTGATAGTGTGGTTCTGGTCAATAGAAAACAATGCATTTGATTCGACTCAACACGCATCGCGCTTCATCGGGTCGCGTCGCGTTTTAATAATGTGTTTCCGCCTTAAAAGATCCATTATATTGAATAAAATAGTACACAATATCAAAGAGACAAAGAAATAACACACAACAGAATCAAGTAGAAGCTCGTAACGTAATTCTGTTCTCGGTTTGAGGTTATGTTTACATGCCACAAGAATTTACTGTCATTACGCTTGCTTAAGACGGGCTGAAGTCCATCTTAATTCTTAAGCCAACAAACATCATGGCTTAAAATAAGAACATCCTAGCATGTGCTCAACATGTGGTGCAAGATGAATTGTGTCTTAAAGCCATCTTAAAATTTAAGATGCCCCTAAGTCGTATCTTAATGCGACGCGACGGTGCAAGTGGCCATTAGTTTACTTATTAGTTCTGATGATGTTTATGAACATTTTTGGTGATGTAGTGAAAATAATTAATTAATCAAAGAGTAAATATATAAGCTATATAGGGTGGGCCATCCATAACTTTCCACCCCGAATTTTGAGCTTTGAGATGGAATAACGAAATAACGCTCGGACAGGTCAAATTTTGTTGAAAGGGGGACACATAAGGGTGTTCAAATGAGTTTGATATCACTAACCCTCTAGCCGCAACCCCTTATATCTCTCATTTTTGAGTAGGGAAAAGGGGTCGAGCAGCACCTTGTTGAAAAGGCAATTAAATTTTCTGCATGAGTGTAATTTTTTTCATTGCTTTATTATTATACAGGGTGACTCAGTATTTCATCAATAACTTTTACACACCGAATTTGGGTCTTTGAGAAAAAATCAAATTTTCATTACAGGAAGACATTTTAGTGTGTTGAAATGAGTTTGATATCACTAACCCTCTAGCCATTATCCTTACAGCAATTATTTCAATTCAAACAAAAGCGCACGATTCACTTTGTAAAAGAAATACACTCATGCAGGAAATTGAATTGCCTCTCCAACAAGGTGCAGCTCGAACCCTTTTCCTCTCTTCAAAACTGAAAGCTCTTAGAGGTTACGGCTAGAGGGGTTGTGATATCAAATTTATTTGAACACTCTTATTTGTCCCCCTTTCAAAAAAATTTGTCCTGTTTGAGCGTTTTTCGTTATTCCATACCAAAGCTCAGAATTTGGGGTGGAAAGTTATGGATGCATTTTGTGCTATCAGTTACCCTCCAAATCGAACATGATATGATTGATATTTTTCAGTTCAGCAATTTTCGAGAGATGAGAATAATTTTTGATATCCCAAATGTAAACTCCTGATTTGAAAAATGTACCACTGTCGACATGAATAGTGAGTAATAGAATTTTCGAATACGAGTTCAAACAAGCGAGTTATTCAGCATTATTGAAGATAACAATTGCTGAATTTTCATTTATAACTCAGAATCAATGAAAAAAGGGCTGGATTTTAATTCGAATTAGTCAGGAAAAAAGAACTAGAGAATGTGTTGTCAGTTTTCTCCTTGCTGGAATAGTTCTCCAGATTCTTTCAATAGACAACGAATTGGCTGAATCGACAGAAAAACATCGAAATGAAATATAAATGTGAATTGGAACCTGCCACCGCTCCAGTTCTTCCGAGGTAGGTATTGGAAGATGATCAACAAACATAATTCACCAAAAGTGTCATCATTTCTCTTCTGAAACAAAAAACTGGGCAAAAGCATTCGATTTCACTTTGTATCCTTTGTGACACATCTTACCATATCTACTTTCATTGGGAAACTGAATAGAAATGGTGAAGCAACTATAGTCCAGTCATTTAAGCTTAAATTAGGTAAGAATCTCGCAATTCGAGAAACCTGGCTGTAAGTCTGTAAATACTGGTATAATAATAATAATAATAATAATCTTTATTCCATGGTATGTACACACATAAAAAGAACAGTGTCAAAAAGAAAGAAAAAAATCACCTCAAATAATCATGCAAAGAATATGGTTCCAAAGCCAAGTTTATCATCCTCCAGTAGCGCTATGCTATAACCCTCTCCGTAAACTGATATAACGCAGTTTGAACCGATCTACCCTCCAGATAGCCATGCTGGGAATCATTGAATAAATTACACTCATTCATGAAATTTAAGAGCCTCCTACACATTACATGTTCAAATATTGACACCCTAAAAGTTGTCTCAAACCTACATATGGTAGGGTGTGAAGAACTATTGAATTTCAAGGTCAAAGGTTACAAAAATCAGTTTTTTGCGCTTTTTAGATACAGTGAACCATTTTCGAGATAGAGGGCGGAGTGCTCACGGTCACACCATCACTTCAGGAGAATCGGTGCCTACGGTCGAAAACGCGCCATATAGTGTTGATTAACTATCGATAAATCAATGATTATGAGTATTCGTCAAATTTTTTTAACTATTATATTATAATTTATCATTTTCTTCATGCATTAAATCTATACCTTTTCAATAATACTAAAATAATAATAAAAACGGAGATATATTCGACTGAAAGTTTTGATAATTATCCTCATTTCAAAACACATATTTTATTCCTGCACGGAATAAGTGGCTGTGGTACAACTTCTGCGCTTTCTAGAAAGAGAAAAAATCATTTTCATAAGTTTTTGAGAAACTGACAGAGGACCCAGTGAATTTTCCCCATTTTTACATATCATATTTATTTATATCAACCTTAGGAACAATATATCATATTTTCACAAAATTCTTACATCCGGTTTGTTCTATAGAGCGTTTCAAGAGTGCAGCTACAAAAAATGAATTTTTAAATTTTGATGATAATTCTTCTTATTTTCAGAATTTTATCATTATACCTTGCTTGGGTTCTGAATAACAAGAGAACGCAGATCTCCAAACACCGCCCACCACGTTAAGTTTCGTTGATGATAATTCTTCTAATTTTCAGAATGTTATCATTATACCTTGCTTGGGTTCTGAATAACAAGAGAACACAGATCTCCGAACACCGCCCACCACGTTAAGGTTCGTTATATTGGCTGTTTCATGAAGCTGTTTGAGAAAATGGATGTAACTTTGTAAGTAGGAAGTTTCATTAATGTATTAAGAACAGTTGCAAAATTATTCGGCTTCAAATTCGGATTTCATACAATCATACAAAAAATAACAAAAATTCAGAGAACCTTATTCTTAAAAGTAAGTTGAATATTATTAGGCTATTTTAGAAAATAAAAGTATCCCTTATGTTTTTTCGTATGATGCGTCGTTTTCGAGTTATTTGAATTTCAAAAATAAAAAATGTCTGTGAAATTCTTAGAATTGGGTACATTGGCTGAATGAAACTCTGTTTAAAATATTTACATTTGACATATCTGAAAGTAAAGAATGGACCACTAGATTTTTTCATTTGGGATGAATTTTGAGCGGAATTTGAAAATGATCAAATCACATTACAATTCACAAAGGAAGTCATCGTAAGCATCACGTAACGAATACGTAAAAATCAAATTTGAAACTACAAAAATCCATACCATTAAGTAATGTATTCACTATTCAACAGGTTCGCCATACAGCTATTATTATCACCAGAATGAAGGTTCCATTATACACTTTCATTCCAAAAGTATATCTTCGTATCAGTACTGATTGGGTCTCACACATAAATCAATTTATAAAGCTCCTTTTTCATTTTCGAGCTAACTCGTATAGTATAATGAGGCACTTATTATATGAGACGAGTTATTCTGGCTTTAATCAATCCGAAATCCAAGTGTTCTCAATATCTCGCTATTACTGTTGTGAAAAATTGATTCACATAACATAACTGAGATATTTGAATGTTTAAAAGTGAATCATATTCTCATCAAACACAGTTCATTTCCATAGATATAGAATGTGTTTTATTTCTATGTTCATTTCAAAGCATAGATAGATGGTTCAGAGTTCAGAATTTAGGTAGGTATGTATGTTGTTTTGATTTGAATATTGAAGAGTTCTTCTTCTCTAACCACTATTATAGCATTATATGAGTCTACCCATTTAGTTCTCTTTTTACGGTCACAGATAAATAATATATGTTATTATCATTTTATATCATAATTTATTATGAAAATTTAAAATAGCTATATCGTTTTATCTAGACCGAACTTGAAAAATTGCCAAGGGAAAAAAGTGTTTCCTTTGACCTCAGGAATCTATACGGTTGAAATATATGTACAATTCAATGACTCACCCTGTATAATAAACAAGGATAATTTGAAGTAGGACAGCCAGTGAAACACAACTTTTAACTGAGCGACGTTTTGTCTGTATATTAAGACTTCTTCACAGCAAGAATACAATAATAGATCATTACAGAGTAGTTGAAAAACTTGATAATGAAGGCACATAAGGAAATTTGTAATATTTACTGCTTTCACTATTATCATACCTGTCCCTGTGGATGCTCGTGTATGTTATTATTAAGGTAGAAGATCGAATTTGATCTATCAGATACCTTGCCTAGATTGAGGAAAGGCATATATAGGACATACTAAGCTGTACCTCCAGAATAGAATTAGATAACATAGATATGATTGTCAGACGAAGAATTGTAATAAGGTTGACAAAACGGCGCTAGCTAGGCACCATTTCGAAAACTACATTTGATTTTCATTTGATTTTCAGATGCTCGGATATTGTCGGATATTGGACTATGAGGGTAGTTACTATAAGAGGTGCATCAGTGAGATGGTATGAATAAATATTAAACCCACTGTAAATGACAGAACTGATTCGTCTGCTCTGCTCATAAGTTGAAGTTGGCATTCGTCAACTTGATTTCTATTTTGTATTGTTAAATGTGATGTCTGTTCCAATTTATTATTGTGAATGTTAATACTTGACAAGATTTTATTTATACACTGTGTGTTCAATGTTTTATATAAACATCGTTAGCCGACAACGATTAACGAAGGGTGAGTTACCACTTAAAGTTTGTCAATGACTCTGTAATGATCTATTATTGTATTCTTGCTGTGAAGAAGTCTGCATATACAGACGAAACGTCGCGCAGTTGAAAGTTGTGTTTCACTGCTGTCCTACTTCCCATTATCCCTTTTATTATAAATGTATTGAATGATATTTTTCGATAAAAAGATTCATTTATAATTTATTTGTTTTTTCAGCATGTAAGAACAAGAAGTTATTCATATTATTTGGGTTGAAATTAAAATATAATTCCTATATTTTCAATAACAATTCTTCAATTTCATGGGCAGGTAAGTGTTGTTGAATAAATGTATACCAAATAAAAAGAGGATATGTAAGTGAAATATGATAAATTATATGATAATCTTGAATAAAAGTTGACAAATTTTCATAATCATTGATTTATCGATAGTTTATCAACTGTATATGGCGCGTTTTCGACCGGAGGTACCGGTTGACGTGAAGTGATGCTGTGACCGCGTGCTCTCCGCCCTCTATCTCGAAAACGGTTCACCGCATCGAAAATTTTTTTAATCAAAATTGTAGAGAATTTTGTATTCTACAATATTGATTATGAGTACAAATAGTAAAAAACCCATATGAAATGAGATATTTACAAAAAGGGGCCATCCCTAAAGTACGTCACACGTAAAGGGGGAGGGAGGGGGTCGACAAAGTGTGACATGGTGTGACAAGGGGTGGGAGGGGTCCTAAGTTTCGTGACATCACATTTCACAATCTAGAGGTACTAATAGCGTAATTTGAAATATTAATTAAACTAAAACGTCCAACTCTATCTTTAGGGCAATACGGTTTAAATTGTTTTGTTGACAAGTTCATAGCCGCTTCTGACACGTGCCGATCGCCGACGAGCCCTTTGACTAATGCCGCTAAACGCACCGCACCTCGCGTAGGTAATGTTTTTGTTTCTATCTTTCATTCGACAATTTGCTCTCGCTGAGTGAACGACGTCGTTTTTTTAGTTGTGCTATTTTGTGGATATAAACATACACTACTGGAAAAAATTAAAGGATCAGAAAAAAATTCCAAATTTTTCGGCAATTTTCAACATGCCGTTACTTTGAGAGGAATGGTCGTACAAGGAATTTAAAAAAAGGAAATTGTAGCTCCAAGTGTCTAGTTTTTGGATTAGAACTTCAAAAATTTTAAGTTTCAGTGGTTTCCGAGTAACGATAGAAAAATCAGCAACAACAAAATTCTCAAAATTTTACCACTTATTTTTTTCTTGTCTACGAGCATGGAAATTTTATTTTTGCATAATCGTTATAATGATGGGATACTTTGTTAATTCAGCTTTAATTTATTTTTTTATCGACCTCAATACGTCCACTTCTCGCCGAGATATCGGTCTTCAAATTTAAAAGGATCCATTATATATATTAACATGGCTGAACGTTTGAGAGCCGTTATTGAAAACATGGGTGGCAATACCCGTTATTAAATTAATAAAAATTTTATTTTATTTTATTTTTCTTTTTTTGAAATTTATGTACTATCTGCAAATAAAATGTGGAAAAAGCTCAAGAAAATTCCTTTTTGGCTTTTTTAAAGATTATGAGCTTCTCAGAGCAAAAAACGTGATCCTTATTTTTTTCAAAAATTCAATCCTGTCTAACAAAAAAACGGCTCTTGGATTGAGTTGGCTCTTCGTAAGGTTTTTATCAACATATTGAACTGTGAAAGTCACACTTAATAGTATTGGTTTCCTCAACATTTTCGATCCAGCGGTAGATTTCCCAAGAAACCACCAAAAGCCCTTTTTTTGTTAAATTTTTATATTGATGTGACATGAAGAAAAAAATTCCTATGAATAAGCAATGGTTGTTCAATAATGGCAGTTCATTTAAGGTCTTGAAACCCTCCTTCAATTTTCTGTGCGATCATTGGTTGCTGAGAAATCGATAATCAAAGACAAATGGATCCTTTTCTATTTGAAGACCGATATCTCGGCGAGAAGTGGACGTATTGAGGTCAATAAAAACATAAACTAAAGCTGAATTAACAAAGTATCTCATCATTATAACGATTATTAAAAAATAAAATTTCCATGCTTGTAGACAAGAAAAAAATAAGTGGTAAAATTTTGAGAATTTTTTTGTTGCTTATTTTTCTTTCATTACTCGAAAACCACTGAAACTTGAAATTTTTGAAGTTTTAATCGAAAAACTAGACACTTGGAGCTACAACTTCCTCTTTTTGAATTCCTTGTACGACCATTCCTCTCAAAGTTACGGCATGTTGAAAATTGACGAAAATTTGGAATTTTTTCTTGATCCTTTAATTTTTTCCAGTAGTGTAGTTTAATAAATCAAGTTCAAAATGAACAAAAAGATAGATTTAGGTAATCTTTACCGTAGATTATACGAAACATACAGTGCGACTGATAAAAAAACAGCATATACAGGAAGAAGTTAATTCATTATTCATTAGTTTATTTTTTGTTATTGTTTCAAATATTTGATATTTTGTTGATTTCATAAAAAAGTACTTAATTTAAATGGAAATAAAACTAATTTCGGAACTGCTGTTTCAATTCAATAATTTTTCGATGTTGAATTGCAAAACATATGACGTCACACTAGGGAGGGGGCGTTTCAGAAATGTGACCACCTGTGACAAGGACGGGGGGGGGGGGGGCTCAAAAACTCATGAAATTAGTGTGACGTACTTTATGGATGTCCCCAAATAGCCCAAAAAAACGATTTTGTGACCTTTGACCTCGAATTTAATATTTGCTCAAACATCCATATATAGGTTTTGGTACAACTTCAAGGGTTTTAATATACAGGTACTTACAGACTCACAGCTGGGTACCACGAATTCCGAAATGAACTTAGGTACTAAAATGACTGGACTACTAATAAACTGAAGGCTCGGAAAAAAATCGATTTTGTATCATGAGACGTCACCAGGCAATTAAATATTTCAAACAGTTCTGAAAAGAAAGATAGTGGTAGATGTAGATTCTTCAAAAGTATCAACAATTCAGGTCTTTCAATCGCCTACTTTCATTCCGATATCACACTTATATGCGCTCGTTTGATTTCACTTTCAGTGAACCTCTCGCACTGATACAATGGGAATCCATCGGAGTTGAAATAACGTAGGAAACGTTAAGCGCCAGGAGGAAGATTCAAGACATTATTCAGTCCGCATCCGCATCGTACGAGAGATACAAAAAAGAAAAGATCTCCCACGTGACGATTAATCTCATTAACTGTATCATCTACGCATCGAAGCCAATCGAGACTCAAATTGGATTTGCGTCCCTCATTGCTTCTTGAGTACGTGATCCGAGATATACAGTTTACTTTTTCGGCCTCAGTGTATAAAACCGTCAAAAATCGAGCGATAAAACTGGGAGGAGCAATTTACTCATGATCCAATTATGTTCGAGGAGGAAGTCGAAGAATAAGGAACAAAATTTCGTTTCATGACCCCGAGTCGTTTATTTAGAAAGGGGGTGTTCTTGTAGTTGAAGCCTGCGGTGTTTCATGAATGAAATATAGATCAAGAGCAAGATAACGATGAAAATATCTCTAATGAAAGAGTGAATAAAAATTCCGAGGAGCTGGGTTAATTAAATGTCAAACTGCACAAAGGGGAGCATTCGTCTCGGATTCACCCCTTGTCGAGAATCGATGGGATTTCGAGGAAAGAAGTAAATCAATTTATCTTCTATGACAACCCTTCGCTAATCCTCTTTTGTTATTACTGTCATTTCGAAAAAAAAACAGAAAAGCATTGACAAGGAGGGCGGTTGATTCTACGCTTCTTGTCGTCAGCCAATTTAGACTAATCATCTGTAGTTCTATTATCGATCCATATATTTTGTTTGCTTACTTTTCTTCATCTATGTTTGAAACAGAGTGATGAAATCATATAGATACAATATACACAAAAGGTTTTGTACCCGCATACAATTCTCAACTTATTGATTATAACATTAAAATGTGTAGTGTCGGAATCTTAACCACCTCATCACCAGCAAATAATCTCTCTTGTTCATCGAATAACAACCATAATTATTTTGTAAATATTTTCTGGAAAGTGACCGAACGCGTAAAGGCAAAAGCCTGTATAGTACAGAGCGCGAGGTCCGCGCGACGCTCTGGATCACTCGTGGCTTTGTTAATGAATACGCTGCGTTGCGTCTGACAAATCACAGTACGATACTAAGCAACCGTCAAATTCCTAGTCTTGCTGACTTGGAATAGTAATATTTAAGATTGACTAGCTACATAGACAACATAACTAGTTAACAATAATAATAATAATAATAATAAATCGAAATCAGCGGAACAGGCGGAACAGGCATAAGAACTGGCACAGTATCCATCAGGAGAGGAATTTTTCAAGGAGACTCTTTGAGTTCATTGTGGTTCTGCATGGCAATGAACCCGTTATCAACTATTTTAAAATCCTCCAGAAAGGGAGTCAACCTGAAAGGCAACACTAGCAATATGTTGATTAACCATCTTTTATACGTCGATGACTTAAAACTGATTGCAGCAACAGAGACCAACTAGAGTGCCTACTACGACTAGTGGAGATGTTTTCCAAAGACGTCAGCATGAACTTTGGACTGGACAAATGTCGTTCCCTAAATATCGCAGGAGGGAAAATCCAACAGACACCTCTCACCTTATCTAACGGAGAAGAAATAAAGGCAATGCTGGCAGGTGATCTATACAAATACCTAGGTATAAGCAATGTCAAAGGATAGACCAACGAGTGATGAAGGACGAACTAACAGCAGAGTTCACCAGAAGAATGAGGTGAACCTCATTCCAAGAACTCAAGGCGGACAAGGCTTCGTGGATATAAAGAAAATGGCGGCTGAACAAATAAACAACTTCAGAAATTATTTTGTAGATAAAGCAAACACATCGGACTTACATAAGATACTGATTGAAGCAGATTGTTCAACACCTCTATTACTAAGCGAGCACCCCCATGAACACCACATGTCCACACAGACGGATAGTGATAAAATCAAAGATGGAGAGAAAAGCCCCTACATGGAAGACACCTGAACGAGGTCACCCAGGAACATGTCGACGTTCCTGCGTCGAACTGCTGGCTGACTTCTGGAAGATTGTTTCCTGAGACAGAAGGTTTCCTCCTTGCCATTCATGATCAAGTAGTGCAAACTAAAAACTATCAGAAATATATCATGAAGGATAGGAGCCTCACGACGATAGATGCCGCTACGGATGCCAAACATCAGAAACAATCCAACATATTACAGGAGGCTGCCAAATGTTTGCTGGAAATGAATATAAGAGTCGACATGATGCAGTTTGTAAAATACTTCATCAGGAACTCGCCATCCAACTGAATATTCTGCAGTCCGAAACAACTCCATATTATAAGTATCAGCCTGAAGTAATACTCGAGAACAACCTGTACAGGTTATACTGGGACCGCACAGTACTAACAAATTTAACAGTTACTAATAACAGGCCAGACATAATCCTAGTGAAGAAAAAGAGAAGAGAGCAATACTTATAGACGTAGCCATCCCGAACAACAACAATCTACGTCAAAAATATGCTGAAAAAATATCGAAATATCGAGAGCTTGAACTTCATTGAAAGGCAGTGGGGAATGTCTAGTACCAGAACCATTCCCATTCTCATATCAACCACAGGAGTTATTCCTAAGAGCCTCAAGTCCAACCTCAAGGAGCTAGATTTGGATGAAAACCTTTTTAAAGTAATGCAAAAAGCAGTACTTCTTGGTACTGCTAGAACGGTAAGCAAGTTTGCAGGTCACGACACCAGGAACAACCATGGAGGGAAACATTGCAAAACCAACTACCACGACATCAACCGAGAGATCCAGGACCAAGCGACGAAGGACGAACAACCCAGGACCCAGGAGAAGAAGAACACCGAAGACCTCAGAGCTCAATCCCCCTGATACTTGCTATCCGGGATGAGTGAATGTTCCCCTTAGTAGGGAGTGTGATCGCTAGGGGGTGTGAAAAATCACACTCTTTCTACGCTAATAGGCTCAAGTCGATAATATATATATACAGGGTGATTGCGGAGGAGACCGTCAGATTTTAGGTGAAGTAAACACTAGTCAAGGTAGTTTCGAAACAATGTTTGGTTTAGGTTGGGGGCCTTTAATGAGAGTCTACAGGGTGATTTGTCCGATTTACCGATTTTTCTTTTATTCATAACTTTTGTATGCTTGATCAATCTTGATGAAATTTTCAGTGTAGAACAATATGATTGTCTTCTTTCAATAATTCCATTACTTTCTCAAAAATACGGGGTGAGAATTATGGTAAGTTTAGATTAAGTTTGCAGGTTGAAAAAACACCTTGTACATTCCGTTTTCAAAAATTTTCTACTTGCTTCAGATTCTACCATAAGTTTACATTACTGAAGCGTTTTTTATTTTTTTGGCACACGTCCATTTTTCCTAGAAAAATTTTTCAAAGATGAACAATATCGTTTTTTCGCTCCAAGGCATTGAGAATATTCTGAACTAGATGGTAAAGCTGTATCGTCCAATGATACAAAGCTCTTTCTGAGTCCTAAAATAAATTCGTAATATTTAAGATTGACTAGCTACATAGACAAATAACTAGTTAACAATAATAATAATATAATAATAAATCGAAATCAGCGGAACAGGCGGAACAGGCATAAGAACTGGCACAGTATCCATCAGGAGAGGAATTTTTCAAGGAGACTCTTTGAGTTCATTGTGGTTCTGCATGGCAATGAACCCGTTATCAACTATTTTAAAATCCTCCAGAAAGGGAGTCAACCTGAAAGGCAACACTAGCAATATGTTTAAAACCATCTTTTATACGTCGATGACTTAAAACTGATTGCAGCAAACAGAGACCAACTAGAGTGCCTACTACGACTAGTGGAGATGTTTTCCAAAGACGTCAGCATGAACTTTGGACTGGACAAATGTCGTTCCCTAAATATCGCAGGAGGGAAAATCCAACAGACACCTCTCACCTTATCTAACGGAGAAGAAATAAAGGCAATGCTGGCAGGTGATCTATACAAATACCTAGGTATGAAGCAATGTCAAAGGATAGGATAGACCAACGAGTGATGAAGGACGAACTAACAGCAGAGTTCACCAGAAGAATGAGGAGCGTTCTGAAAACGAAACTGAACAGCAGAAATCTAACAAAAGCTTTTAACACCTACGCTTGCTCAGTTCTCACCTACTCTTTCGGAATAGTAAAGTGGAGTAATACAGATCTCGATCGTCTCCAACGGAAAATGAGAACACTATGTACAAAGGCCAACAAGCATCATCCTAAATGCTGTGTTGAAAGAACAACAATTCCAAGAACTCAAGGCGGACAAGGCTTTGTGGACATAAAGAAAATGGCAGCTGAACAAATAACAACTTGAGAAATTATTTATAGATAAAGCAAACACATCGGACTTACATAAGATACTGATTGAAGCAGATTGTTCAACACCTCTATTACTAAGCGAGCACCCTCATGAAAATACCACACAGACGGATAGTGATAAAATTCAAAGATGGAGAGAAAAGCCCCTACATGGAAGACACCTGAACGAGGTCACCCACGAACATTTCGACATTCCTGCGTCGAACAACTGGCTGCCTTGTGGAAGAATGTTTCCTGAAACAGAAGGTTTTCTCCTTGCCATTCAAGATAAAGTATTGCAAAGTAGAAAAAATCAGAAATATATCATGAAGGATAGGAGCCTCACAGACGATAGATGCCGCTACGGATGCCAAACATCAGAAACAATCCAACACATTACAGGAGGCTACAAAATGTTTGCTGGAAATGAATATAAGAGTGGACATGATGCAGTTTGTAAAATACTTTATCAGGAACTCGCCATCCAACTGAAGAGCTGCAATCCGAAACAATTCCATATTATAAGTATCAGCCTGAAGTAATACTGGAGAACAACCTTTACAGGTTATACTGGGACCGCACAGTACTTACAAATTTAACAGTTGCTAATAACAGGCCAGATATAATCCTAGTGAAGAAAAAAGAAGAGAGCAATACTTATAGACGTAGCCATCCCGAACAACAACAATCTACGTCAAAAATATGCTGAAAAAATATCGAAATATCGAGAGCTTGAACTTCAGATTAAAAGGCAGTGGGGAATGTCTAGTACCAGAACCATTCCCATTCTCATATCAACCACAGGAGTTATTCCTAAGAGCCTCAAGTCCAACCTCAAGGAGCTAGATTTGGATGAAAACCTGTTTAAAGTAATGCAAAAAGCAGTACTTCTTGGTACTGCTAGAACGGTAAGGAAGTTTGTAGGTCACGATGGACACCAGGAACAACCATGGAGGGAAACATTGCAAAACCAACTACCACGACATCAACCGAGAGATCCAGGACCAAGCAACGAAGGACGAACAACCCAGGACCCAGGAGAAGAAGAACACCGAAGACCTCAGAGCTCAATCCCCCTGATACTTGCTATCCGGGATGAGTGAATGTTCCCCTTAGTAGGGAGTGTGATAGCCGATCGCTAGGGGGTGTGAAAAATCACACCCTTTCTACGCTAATAGGCTCAAGTCGATAATAATAATAATTATTATTATACTCTCTAGTAGAGTATAATAATAATAAGAGGCTCTGGAATGGTAATATCTAAAGTACGGGCTTAGCAAACCCGAGGTACCCGAGCTAAACCTGGCAGTAGGTATAAAATGCAACCCATAATGATGGTGCAATTAAGGAGTAGAAATATTACTTTTTAACACCCTTTAACACCAGAAAATTATAGGAAAGAACTAGATATAATATACAAGTAGGCAGGAAAATGAATATTCCAAATCATATATCGATGAAATTCTAAAATCAATGAAAAGAAAAATAATTCTAGATAAGATCTACCCCCACACACACCCATCAGGAAATATTTCATATCAACACCATATTACAAAGATCTACATGAAAAACTAAAACATACTTTAGAGAAATACAATTATACACTAACAAATAAACGACACAGAACAATAGCGGATATACTGATCAATAACAAGGTGAAATCTAAACTTGAACAATCCAGCGGAGTCTATGAAATAACATGCACAAACTGCCCTTCATTTTACATAGGAATGACAACTCGTAATGTAGAAAAAAGATTCAAAGAACACAAAAGAAATCAACCTCATTCCGCTTTAGGCACACATTTGAACGATACCGGACATCATATCACATTAGATAATCTGAAAATGCTTCATAAAGAAAATAATTACCATAAAATTATATTACTCGAACAACTAGAAATTTTAAAGAATAAAGACAACCAATTTTTACTTAATGATATATAGAATTCGACAGAAGAAGCATTTTCAAACTCATAGATTCCTAAAAAAACAACAATATATATAAAATTCAAAAATTCCCGCCACCAATAGACCAAATAATATATTAACATATTAAATATCACATTTCGCACATATCCTATAGTTCCAAATTCAATTGACATTCCCACAAGACAGATATATGTATTAGTAGTAAAGGTTGACTAGATTTTTAAAGAAATTTTTTTAAAGAAATTTTTAACAATTCTGACAGAGGAGGACCATTTTTAACAATTTTAATGTTTTTTAAACAGTGTGTGTTCATTTTAATTCAAGACAGTAAGTTGCATACTCTCGCCTAAATAAATACATGTTCTATACATTTGTATACTTTCAGCTGGCCTGATGATGGAATAATTTCCGAAATCGATAGCCGAAGATTTTAATAAATAATAATAGTGTGTTTTGTTTTTGTTTTTTGTTTTTTAATCTAGAAATATTGAGTCGCTGCCTGAGGATCGTCAGGGCATGTCTGGAGCTGGCGCTGGACATGACAGCATGCGGGACGTCAGTGGCAGGGCGCTGAGGAGGCGGGCCCCTGTCATACAAAACACTACAGCTCAACAGGAAGAAACAAGGAGGCAAACAACAGCAGTGCCACCCCCTACAAATAGTGCTACGCAGGATCTTCACGCAGGATCTTCAACCAGCGTTCACTCAAGCAGGGTTACCCAGAAGACGCATGAAATGGAAGTTGTATGAATGAAACGATCATGCGCATCTACTATAAAATAACAAACCTGGGTCAAGAACTAACTGGATACAGACAACGGTTATTCAATGAATTCAAGCGACACAGAATGAACATTCATCACCTCAGGTTCATACTTCAGTAGAAACTGCCCATAAAATTTCGAACGAAGAACGACAAGCTCTAGTGGAACGTCTTCAATCAGCAATGCACAGATTATTCAGCGAATACAACGGCACTGATCCACTCTCCAGACCAACACTACCTAGGATCAGATCATCCAAAAAGCTTGCGGTCATCCTCAAGATAATGAACACTGATGTCATACCAAAATTCCTTTCAATGGCAACACAACTGGAAACGATCCATCTCATCCTTTATTGTGCCGCAACAACTGTAGTGGAAGTGCTGGGCATGAAGACCAAACAAGACAGCACTCAAATCAACCCTCGCCTACCTCACTGGCAAAGGAGGCTGGAGGAAAAAGTTCAACGCTGTCGGCAGGACATAGGAAGGCTGACACAATATGAAAATGGCATCAGAACAATCAAGCTGGAATCGTTGGTGGAATCGATTATCTATCGAAATCGCAAGCACTCGAGCTATGAAGAAGAAAACACAACAGTAAAGCAGTGCATCGACACACTGAAACAAAAACTCAGTGTCTACTCCGAGAGATTGCGAAGATATAAAGAGAGTAACAGGAGGAAGCAAGATAACATCTCCTTTGAAAACTCGGAGAAAAATTTCTACAGACATCTGGATGGAAAACAACAGAACTCCCCAAACATCTATCCGAATAAGGATGACATGGAAAAATTTTGGACCGAACAACTGTCAACACCTACTACTTAAAACAAAAATGCCGAGTGGATAAAAAACGAAGAGAAAACTCAAATCAACACCGAACAAATGTCCCTTACGGTCATCACAGAACAAGAGCTTTCGGATATTCTCAAAGAAATGCACAACTGGAAATCACCTGGACCAGACGGAATCCACATGTTTTGGTTGAAAAAATTTAACTGCTTGCATAGTAGTTTAACTAAGGCACTGAATGAAATTCTACGAGTTCCAGAGAGTATGCCCTCCTTCCTGACAGAGGTCATAACTTATCTTCTGCCAAAAAATCACCAAAGTACATACGATCCAGCAACGTACAGGCCAGTGACTTGCCTGCCAACTATGTACAAGCTCATAACATCTTGCATTACACGTCGACTATACTCCCATTGCGAACGAAATAATATAATTGCATCAGAACAGAAAGGATGCTCCAGGGGTGCAATGGGATCCAAAGAACAACTGATAATCGACTCTATAATTTGCAACCAAGCCCATAAGAAGAGGAGGAGTTTGTTCACTGCTTATCTTCGCTACAAGAAAGCTTTCGACTCCATGCCGCATGAATGGCTCATAAAAGTTTTAGAATCTATAAAGTAGATCCAAGAATAGTGAGCTTTCTCAAAACAGTTATGTCAACTTGGCGCACTAACATCGGAATCAGCGGAACAGGCATAAGAACTGGCACAGTGTCCATCAGGAGAGGAATTTTTCAAGGAGACTCTTTGAGTTCATTGTGGTTCTGCATGGCAATGAACCCGTTATCAACTATTTTAAAATCCTCCAGAAAGGGATTCAACCTGCAAGGCAACACTAGCAATATGTTGATTAACCATCTTTTATACGTCGATGACTTAAAACTGATTACAGCTAACAGAGACCAACTAGAGTGCCTACTACGACTAGTGGAGATGTTTTCCAAAGACGTCAGCATGAACTTTGGACTGGACAAATGTCGTTCCCTAAATATAGCAGGAGGGAAAATCCAACAGACACCTCTCACCTTATCTAACGGAGAAGAAATAAAGGCAATGCTGGCAGGTGATCTATACAAATACCTAGGTATGAAGCAATGTCAAAGGATAGACCAACGAGTGATGAAGGACGAACTAACAACAGAGTTCACCAGAAGAATGAGAAGCGTTCTGGAAACGAAACTGAACAGCAGAAATCTAACAAAAGCTGTTAACACCTACGCTTGCTCAGTTCTCACCTACTCATTCGGAATAGTAAAGTGGAGTAATACAGATCTCGATCGTCTCCAACGGAAAATGAGAACACTATGTACAAAGGCCAACAAGCATCATCCTAAATGCTGTGTTGAAAGAACAACAATTCCAAGAACTCAAGGCGGACAAGGCTTCGTGGATATAAAGAAAATGGCGGCTGAACAAATAAACAACTTGAGAAATTATTTTGTAGATAAAGCAAACACATCGGACTTACATAAGATACTGATTGAAGCAGATTGTTCAACACCTCTATTACTAAGCGAGCACCCCCATGAAAACACCACACGTCCACACAGACGGATAGTGATAAAATTCAAAGATGGAGAGAAAAGCCCCTACATGGAAGACACCTGAACGAGGTCACCCAGGAACATGTCGACGTTCCTGCGTCGAACTGCTGGCTGACTTCTGGAAGATTGTTTCCTGAGACAGAAGGTTTCCTCCTTGCCATTCATGATCAAGTAGTGCAAACTAAAAACTATCAGAAATATATCATGAAGGATAGGAGCCTCACCGACGATAGATGCCGCTACGGATGCCAAAAATCAGAAACAATCCAACATATTACAGGAGGCTGCCAAATGTTTGCTGGAAATGAATATAAGAGTCGACATGATGCAGTTTGTAAAATACTTCATCAGGAACTCGCCATCCAACTGAATATTCTGCAGTCCGAAACAACTCCATATTATAAGTATCAGCCTGAAGTAATACTGGAGAACAACCTTTACAGGTTATACTGGGACCGCACAGTACTAACAAATTTAACAGTTGCTAATAACAGGCCAGACATAATCCTAGTGAAGAAAAAAGAGAAGAGAGCAATACTTATAGACGTAGCCATCCCGAACAACAACAATCTACGTCAAAAATATGCTGAAAAAATATCGAAATATCGAGAGCTTGAACTTCAGATTAAAAGGCAGTGGGGAATGTCTAGTACCAGAACCATTCCCATTCTCATATCAACCACAGGAATTATTCCTAAGAGCCTCAAGTCCAACCTCAAGGAGCTAGATTTGGATGAAAACCTTTTTAAAGTAATGCAAAAAGCAAGTTTGCAGGTCACGACGGACACCAGGAACAACCATGGAGGGAAACATTGCAAAACCAACTACCACGACATCAACCGAGAGATCCAGGACCAAGCGACGAAGGACGAACAACCCAGGACCCAGGAGAAGAAGAACACCGAAGACCTCAGAGCTCAATCCCCCTGAAACTTGCTATCCGGGATGAGTGAATGTTCCCCTTAGTAGGGAGTGTGATCGCTAGGGGGTGTGAAAAATCACACTCTTTCTACGCTAATAGGCTCAAGTCGATAATATATATATACAGGGTGATTGCGGAGGAGACCGTCAGATTTTAGGTGAAGTAAACACTAGTCAAGGTAGTTTCGAAACAATGTTTGGTTTAGGGTTGGGGGCCTTTAATGAGAGTCTACAGGGTGATTTGTCCGATTTGACCGATTTTTCTTTTATTCATAACTTTTGTATGGCTTGATCAATCTTGATGAAATTTTCAGTGTAGAACAATATGATTGTCTTCTTTCAATAATTCCATTACTTTCTCAAAAATACGGGGTGAGAATTATGGTAAGTTTAGATTAAGTTTGCAGGTTGAAAAAACACCTTGTACATTCCGTTTTCAAAAATTTTCTACTTGCTTCAGATTCTACAATAAGTTTACATTACTGAAGCGTTTTTATTTTTTTTGGCACACGTCCATTTTTCCTAGAAAAATTTTTCAAAGATGAACAATATCGTTTTTTCGCTCCAAGGCATTGAGAATATTCTGAACTAGATGGTAAAGCTGTATCGTCCAATGATACAAAGCTCTTTCTGAGTCCTAAAATAAATTTTCCAAATTCGAAATTCATTTTTGATCGCTCATATTCAGATGTATAAAATCATTTAATTCAAAAAATTTCTTTATACGTTCGTGAACCACAAAATTCTACATACTACTACTACAAATACAGAATAAACATTCGAAACATATGAAAGGCAAAATTATGGATTAACATAAAATTGAGTCATTATTCAGGTGGTATGGTATGTAAAATATTGAATCACTAATGTATGATAAATAGTTTTGATGAAATTGAAAATTCTCCATGAAAATTAAATCTCTATTTAAATCAAGTTCATTAAGATCCATGGTTACCATCACAGTGAACCACAGAATGAGAATATTTAATAAATAATCTGTCACAGGAAGTGTATTCCAACATGCCTCAATTATTTACCTATGCGGAATATGCGGATATAATTTTTGTATATGGATTTTGTAACGGAAATGGAAATGAAGCCAAAATGGAATACCATAGACGATTTCCCAACCGACGTCAACCAAATAAATATACTTTCGGACGAGTATTCCATTATTCTAAAGAACATGGGCAATATCCTAGTAAGGCAGAGCACATTGATAGGCCTACTCAAAATGAAATTTCGATTCAAATTGTTGAACGGGTGGAGGAGGAACCGTCTATTAGTACTCGTCAAATTAGTACCGAATTAGGAATTTCGCAGAGCAAAGTGAGCAAGACTTTGAAGAAAGAACAATTCCACCCATACCACTACCAAAGGTGCAAGAACTGTTGCCACAAGATCAGCCCCAACGATTACAATTTTGTCGCTGGGTTATTAGTCACCAACGAACTATTTTTCGTATTCTATTTATTCAGCGACGAGGCTATGTTCACTAAGAATGGAATTTTTAATATCCACAATTTCCACGAATGGGCAAGAGACAACCCGCATTTGAAGAAGAGTCATAATACACAACACAGATTTTCTGCCAATATTTGGCTTGGAACAATAGACGGAAATTTAGTTGGCCCTCACATTTTTGCGGAAAGATTAAATGGTGAAATTTACCTAGATTTTTTGGAAAATATTTTACCAAATCTATTGGTAAATGTACATATACGCTCTATGTACTTTCAGGATGACGGAGCACCACCTCACTTTGCATTGAATGTGAGAAATCACCTGGATGTAAATTATCCGAACAGATGGATTGGTCGTGGAGGCCCTATTGCTTGGCCACAAAGATCGCCTGATTTGAACCCTTAGACTATTTTGTGTGGGGATATCTGAAAACAAGAGTTTATAAGGTTGAAATTAGAAGTAGGGAACACCTAGTTGACAGGATTTTTGAGGAATGTAATATCTTGAAGCAAAATCAATCCCTCATTAGAAGGTCAATTGGAAATTTAATGAAAAGGTCTCGAATATGTATTCAAAAAGGGGAAAATCATTTCGAACATTCTATGTAAATTTTGTGTTAATCCTTAGTTTTGCCGTTCATGATATGTTTCGAATGTTTATTCTGTATAAGTTGTAGATTTTTGGTTTAAGTAGGTAGGTATAAAGATATTTTCTGGATTAAATGATTTTATACATCAGAATATGAGTGATTAAATATGAATTTCGAATTTGAAAGAACTACTTTAGGACTCAGGAAGAGCTTTGTATCATTGGACGACACCGGTTTACATTCCAGTTCAGAATATCCTCACTGCCTTGGAGCGAAATAACGATATTGTTCATCTTTGAAAAAATTTTCTAGGAAAAATGGACGTGTGCCAAAAAAAATAAAAACGCTTCAGTAATGTAAACTTATGGTAGAATCTGAAGCAAGTAGAAAATTTTTGAAAACGGAATGTACAGGGTGTTTTTTCAACCTGCAAACTTAATCTAAACTTATCATAATTCCCACCCTATATTTTTGAGAAAGTGTTGGAATTATTGAAAGAAGACAATCATATTGTTCTACACTGAAAATTTCATCAAGATTGATCAAACCATACCAAAGTTATGAATAAAAGAAAAATCGGTCGAATCGGACAAATCATCCTGTAGACTCTCATTAAAGGCCCCCAACCATAAACCAAACATTGTTTCGAAACTGCCTTGACTAGTGTATACTTCACCTAAAATCTGACGGTCTCCTCTGGAATCACCCTGTATATATATACATTCGGGTTAAAAACATCCTAAAGACGTTGTCCGATTCCCAATTGCTAATGCCTTCTATTGTTGCAGTCTTCATCATTTAGTCCTCTTTCACTCAATGATTTTCTAATTCCATTAACCATGTCGTTCTTGGTCTTCCTCTTTTTCTGTTTTCTGGAGGTATCCATCTCATTACTTTCTTTGGTAATCTATTCTCTGCCATTCTTTGCACATGTCCATACCATACCAGCTGTTTCCTATCTATATATTCTGTGACTGTCTCTTTTATTTCCATATTTTCCCTTATTATCGAATTCGGTATCCTCTCTCTTCTCGAAGTTCTGGATGCTCGTCGTACTGCATCCATTTCTGTAGCTTCTATCCTCCTCTTCAGTTGTTCTTTCAATCGCCAAGTTTCAGATCCGTATACTAGAGTACTTTTTATTAGTGTATCATATATTCGTATCTTTCTTTTCTTTCCTATCTCTGTGCTCCATAGAATACCATTCAGCGAACCTATTATTTTTTTTGTCTTATTTCTTCGTGATTTAATTTCGGCGTCATCTGTTCCTTCTGCATTGAAGTTGATTCCCAAGTATTTGTAGCTTTCGCATTTCTTTATTGTTTCATTATTTTCTAGCTTCAAATCAGTGGTTTCTTCTCCAACACATAAGTATTTCGTTTTAGATAAATTCATCTGAAGACCCCATCTTCCATACTCTTCTTGAAGCTTTCTCGCCATATATTCTAGGTCTTCTTTATCATTCGCACAAATTACTTGATCGTCGGCAAATTGAAGAGTGTATATGCAAGTATCTCTATCAATTTCGATACCCATATCTCGACATTTTCTTTTCCACAGTGACAGTGCTTTCGCTATATATATTTTAAAGAGCGTAGGAGAAATGCAGCAACCCTGGCGTAAACCTTTATTGACTGAAAATGGCTCTGATTCTATATTTCCAAACCTCACGCATGCTATCATGTTATCATATATATATAATAATAATATTTTTATTCACCATCAAATTTTTGTCAGTAAAAAAATCATATTAAAGATTGGCACAATAAAATTCTTCCAAGGAATAAAATGCACCCTCCAATAGCATAACGTTAAGTTTCCTCCTGAAATTCTTTTCTTGTAAATTCCTTATTTCAACTAGGAGCTTGTTGAACAGCTTTATAACCCAATAACTCGAAATATTCTGAGTATTCTTTTTCCTGTGAAGTGGAGTGAGTGTGAGTTCATCACAGAACAAACATAATAAATCACAAGCTGAGATGACCAAATCATTGATGTAAACATGGAAAAGAATTGGACCCAGTATGGACCCTTGAGGTACCCCAAATTCAATTCCACGCTGCATAGTACACGTTCACGTTGTTATAGGTTAAAATTTTTGTTTTGTCCTGATTCCATCACGAGCACCATGAATGAAGCAACCTTAAAAAGTTTGTTCGGGCGTTTGTGCCAAAATGTAAACATTCTTAATATAAACGCTGTGGACAACAACAAACGGTTCAGGAGGGGGCACGGTGGATGAAAAATGTGACAATTGAATAAAAGATTTTTCATACTCGACCAATACAAATTGAATAACGTCAATACGTTACCCTAATGCAACTCGCTTGAAGGCAATCAAAGCCCAGAATCCGTCATATACATACACTAATTAACAGCCTGAAAACCCTTTCCCAAATTTTAAACTTTTTGGAAGCTAAAATATGGAAATGCGGGAAAAAATCTAAAAAAATCGATTCCAGCCAACGTCAGTTTGGCGACGTAAAAACAAACCATTGCCTCAATCTGGGAGAATTCAAGCTGGCAGGCCTTCCAAAATTGAAAATCTAAAGCGGGAGCACAGCCTTGGAAGCAACATTTCGCATAACCTAGGAAATCCTAAGGTACATTGAACCTAATTCTGTATTTCGTTCTTCAAAAAATATAATCCATGCATATATGACTTTTATTGTTAGAATATCTACCATTCGCAGGAAGATAAGGGTAGGAATGAATAGATTTTAAAATACGGAACAAACCTATACAGGCTTTTGACTTTACGCTGACCGGACATCCAATTTCTCAGCTTGGCTAGGCAAGATTAGTAGCCCTACATGAAAAAGCTTTGTCGAACCACCAAATGGCGCAACGGTTAGATATTTCACGGACGCATAGTGCATAGTGGCCCTTTTCCTGAAAACCGGTAGCGTTGCACGGAGACTATTGCCTGGTCAATCCAGAGCAACATCCAAAAGGGAAGACCATACTATTGCTTTTATCGAAAAAAACGAGCGTTATCTGTAACTGCCTTTGTAAGTTATTCATTGAGGATGTATGGACGGGTTGCATATTGGCATTGTTTACTATGCTACAACGCATACATGGTGTTCCAACGCGGTAAGGATTGACTGATCGCATTCTTTACCTAGACCAGCGTTTCCCAACCTGCGGGGCGCGCCCCCTTTGGAGGGCGCGAATGAATTCAGGGGGGGCACCGACAACTCGTCCTTGCCCAAAAGGTTCTGGCATGGGTCGAATTAGAACCACTTAACTAACTATTGAACAATTGAAAATTGGGCTGCGAATATTGAAAGGTTGAGAAACGCTGACCTAGACATATCTTTCCACTACTCAGCGCAGTAAGGTGTTCAGACGTAGTACTACTAACTATTGTAATACACCGGTATGCCGACGCGCATCGAGATGTGGCGTCACTGCGGAGCATTTCCATTGCATTTGCGGGATGGAAGTGGTAGAACTCCAGGGAATGATTGGAATAATGCAATTGATCGCAAGTTTCATTGAAAATGCAATTAACTAACAATTTCAAATGAAATTTCTCCGATGTCTTTGTTTGTTGATTCTAAAGTATATCAATGAAATTGTATAAATATGGATGTAAGTGAAAAGTATTTATTTGTTAATACAGAATAAATTATTGAAGGTTCATTAAAAAACTTCGAATAATTGAAAATATTTTTATCATTTTTGGGGAAATTTCAATGAATTTCACTTATAATTTGTGAATATAAAAAGTTTTTTGTCCACTTTTTTCTTCATATTCTGAAAACTGATCTTCTTATTTAGATCCATGTCTTAAGTTGGTACGGATTGTGCTCAAGCAAAGAATAACATCGAATGAAATCTGAATGTCATTTTTCAGTTTTGCAACCGTGTTATCTTCTAACATTTTGAAAATATTTTTTCCTCAGATAATGAAGTACGGGATACTTCCGACTTCGGAAAGCAAAAGTACCTTATTACGGTTCCCTTTTAACTCTTCTATAATTCTTACAGCCAAAAAATGCGCAATTAGGCATGAATGAAGGTATTATAACAATAATAATAAAATATAACTCCACTTTTATCTCTGCTCCTCAATGACGTAGATGAGCTCGCCGGACGAGTTTAGACTCCGAATCTGGCATACCGATGTGAGTGTATCGTGGATGCGCTCCTTTTTTCGAGGCATGATTTACCGCGTTTCAACTCATTTGAGCGCTGCTGCGTTTTTGGACAAAGTGGGAGGTATTATGAGCATCTTTGCAGCTTTAATGTGCAATTGTCTTGGACAATTGAACACAAAGTATTCAGAAGAAATACGAATTATGTCACAACTCTACTGGAACATGAAAATATATCATGTTAAAAAGAATCTCTTGTGCATAATAGAAGGTATTTCAATCAAAAATTTTTACTCAATTCATAGTAAGATCCACGAGAAAATCTTGTAATCAATTAGTTTATTAATCGCTGTCTTTAATTGTTAAGATATTTTAACGCATGAGCGGAGCTTCTCACGAGACTATTGAACGTCGTCGAATTACTTCCAATATATTGTTGAAAATGATAACGCCGTTCCCATCTTTTTTCACGCCGGAAGTTCATACAGCACTATAAATTTCAAACTTCAGCGTTATGTCTGCAAACTTCCAGGGAAATAAGATCAGCATCCTCTTCGCACTATAAATTTCTGCACGTATCACAATTCATGAGAATTGTTAAAGGAGTGACCTCAAATACGGCTTGCTAAGAGTGATTAGAGTGATTAATTAAACAATGAGCTTCATCACTGAAAAAACTCTTTCCATAAAATTTCAAGTTGCTCAAGAGTGTAATCAGAAAATGAAGAACGTTTATGGTACTTCTAATGGTTTCAGTTCTTGAACCATTTGGATTTTGTTAGGATATAAACAAACACAAAACTCCACTTGAAATGAAAATTCTGCATAATGTTATTATAAAAGATTCATTTGTTGTGAACCACAGGGTACTGATAAATTTGGATGTTCCCTTAAGCTTCATGCTACCAAATCAATATTATTTTGTGTGCGTGCATATCCTTGTTATACTGGTACTGTTCTATAGCGTAGTGTACCTATAGGTCTACAATACGATAAATACTGGGCCCATTAACTGAATACTGCCGCCTATATCCTAACTTTGTTGAATCGTGTTTCTTTCCATGATTGAATGGCACAACCTACTAAACAAAAATGACATGGGAAATGTCGGAAAATAATACGCAGAGTCGCCAGTATAACGATTTGAATTCGTATTTCATTCCTATTGGAAAGTTTTTCACATGGTGTTGAATAATCGTGTATTCACAAAATTTCCTTCTCAATAATCTGATTTATTCGACTTCAGAAAGTCGTCGAATTACTTCCAATATATTGCTGAAAGTGATAACACCGTTTTCAACTCTTTTTCACGCTGGACGTTCATAGAGCACCATAAATCTCCAACTGCAGCGTTATGTCTGCAAACTTCCAGGGAAATAAGATCAGCATCCTCTTTGAACTAGAAGTTTATGCATGCATCACAATTCGTGAGAATTGATAAAGGAGTGGCCTCAACTACGGCTTGCAGAACTCATCTGCAAACTACCACTATTCCTAAGAATGATTAATGTCCTCAGCACGAATGAAACGACCACCTCCCTCGTTACGACGTCGAGCGCCGCTCTTTATTGTGCTGCCTCATTTCTTCTGTGTTCCTTTCTCTATATCCTTCCGTATATCTGTTTCTATTTGCCCGAATGGATTGTCTCCGGCCACCATTGTCTTAATGGTGTCCGTATCTCCGCTGCACGTGATTCATAATGTCCGCTATAAAAACTAGATTGAGTCCTCTACGTTCGTACCATTTAGATTTCAATTTCTTGAATACTAGGAATTTCCCGATTTTACTGGTTTCTGGATTATTTTTGGGTATGTTGTTCGAGCACGAATTCCGTATTAGAGAAAATTATTTCTGTTTGTTACTTTCAGATAATATACCTGCAAAACTAATATGGAATTAAAGTTACTGAAGTGATCGGTAAAACGATAAATCCAATTCGAATATCCTGAGGGCTATTGGTATGATTAGTAGGAAAGTTTTGTCGGTGAATCGGAAATACAACGTGAAACGGCACTATATTATTTATCATGAAGAAAAGTAAATACAGAGAATAAGCAAAATTTGACAGCGTCTCATGAGGTTTCTTTACTTTTATCCAAAGCAGAAAAAATATTCAATGAGGGGATTTTAATGACAAAATGCGCTGTTTCAATGGCTCAACTCTTCATGCACCCAAAGTTGGCATAAAAGTACCATTCTGTAGTATTATATCAACAAACAGTTGCACGACTAGTATGAAAGGATATGTGGGCGACTATGTTTCAAAAGAATCAAGTGATTATTGGATTGAAGTACAGACCAGACAGATACAATAATGTATGGTTATGGTTAGGGTTCGGACTATCCGTACATTACTGTATCAGTGAATCCATACTAATATCATTGTATAAGGATATATACAATGCTAATATTATAAATGCGAAAGTAACTCTGTCTGTCTGTCTGTCTGTCTGTTACTCTTTCACGCCTAAACGGCTGAACGGATTTTGATGAAATTTGGTATGGTGATAGATGATAACCTAGAAATGGTCATAGGCTATAAATAATCACGCCACGTAAGGTAATAGATGGTTAACTAAAAACGGATATAAGATCAAAATGATCACGTCATCGTACTTAGGGGGTAGGAAGTAGGCAGAAAACTGAATTGAGTTAGTGATTTTTCTATGGTTTTTGCTGGGAGTTTTGCTCTATCATGCCTAAACGGCTGAATGGATTTTGATGAAATTTAGTTAGGTGATAGATAGTAACCTAGAAAAGGATATGGGCTATTAATATTCATGCTATCGTACTTAAGGCGTAGGCAGTAGGCAGAAAACTAATTAAGTTAGTGATTTTTAATCGTTTGTTTTAAAAGTTTACCTCATTCACGCCTTAACGTCTGAACGGATTTTTATAAGACTTGGTTAATATAAAGATAGGATCCTAGGCACGGACACAGGCTACTTTTTACGGCGGGAAAATACCTCATTTCCGCGGAAATCTAGCGTATCATTCGCTATGACGATAAATAAAGCTCAGGCGCAAACATTAAAAGTAGCCGGCATTAATTTAGAAAAGAGTTGTTTTTCTCACGGACAATACGTGGCTTGCTCACGTGTTTCAAGTCCACAGAATCTCCATGTGTTGGCCAGAGAGGAAAAAACAAAGAACATAGTTTACAAAAATGTACTACAGTAATAAGGCCTCTTATTTTTAGCTTCCTACATTATTATACTACTTACATTAAGTTAGTACTTCCTACGCAGACGATGTTGCGGATGTCACACTGTCTAACATCGGGGGTTGGCAGGTAGGTAGTTAGTAGTATTTTAAACCGATTTACATTATTTACTTTTTATATTTACTAAGGAAACATTCGGAGCTATCCATTATGTAGCTTAGGTTGCTTTTGAACAAATTTTGATGTGAAGTTGAGGACTGGAACACGATAGTGGGACATTGTTGCAGGGGCACTTACAGCCGGGAGAAAACAAAAAAACTTATGCGGACGAAGTCGCGGGTAAAAACTAGTTATTAATATTTATTTGTTGCATTTCGAAATATTTCAATATTAGGTACGGAGGAAATGTTTAATTTAATACCTTTACACGAAAGAGCAGAAAACAAGGGATTTATAAAATATTTTCATATAGTAACTGAAGCAGAAACATTAACAGGATTGGCAGAGTTTCTTAAAGGTAAAAGCATAAATGGCGTATTGATTCACAGCATCTTACACCAAGAAGCCTCATGTGTAAAATCTTTGCGCCAAATGAATGTCATCATGCAACATAGGCAACCAAACAGTAGCACGAATAGTAGAGGATATGGGATAATATGTTTCAAAAGAATTATGCGATATGAGAGTACAGACTAGACAGGTATCAGTATTTTATCAACATTTATTCCTTGCAATTCGAAATATTTTAATGTTACGGAGGAAATGTTAATATGATACCTTTACACGGAAAAACTGAAGGCGCTGATATCTTTTCAGCTGTCAATAAAAATGTCATATATTAAAGAGGGTTTCAAAAATAACTGCTTGAGCAAAACCTATGACGGAAACAGTAACAGGATTGGCTGGACTCCTTAAAGATAATAATCTTTGCGCCAAATGAATGTCATGAAAATTTTTATTGAAATAACAAATATTATCAGATAGCGGGAACGAAGCTTTGATTTATAGAAAATTTCGAGTTTTTCAAATGAAATTTATTATGACACGAAATATCAATTCACAAGTTTTAGCGGTTCGAAAAACAGAGGAAAATGAATTTTCGTTTTTTTTTTGGAAAACAGCCTGTATCTAAGGAACGGAAACTCAACGAAACTTAAGATGACCAATTTTGAGGTAATATCTGTGTCTCAGAGCAAGAAGTTCACTTCTTATTTAGAACGATGGTTCGTTCAACTACAACCAACGTCTGGAGTAGGAGTCACTCAGTTAGTCTGTATACTGTATTGCTTAGGGAACTATCAGAAGAAATTTCCGATAGACGAAAATATATCTCATATATTTTCACACAAAAAATTTAAAACTCGACTTTTATACTGTAATATCTTTGAGCGTTAATTATTAACCTATTCATTACCTCATCTGCTGAAGCCTCCGCCCAAGTTTCATAGTTGATGATAGTTCTGACCTGTTTCGAAGTCGTCTATAGAAGAACTTTCAACTTCCATAAAATAATAAAGGTCTGCCCCTCGCGGGCTCTTGAACTGAAAGGTAACATTTCTAACTTGTTCTCTGGATCGGTCATCAGAAAGTTCCAATACCCTGATGGTCTATTCAATGTAGTTTCTATAAGGAGAATTTGGTAATCTTTGAAGGCAGGCTAAATGTTGAGGAAATGTTGTATCTGCGGTCTTATTTAAGTTATTCTCGAGGATTATCCGTTGCAAGTTTGAGATAAAGATATTTGATGAATTTTTCATGGGTACAGTAAAGTAATCCATTCGCAATAATAAACATTATTGCCTCGACATTTTAGATCCTTTCCGCTGCACGACTACGTTCGTAAATACTCCTGAGGAATAGAAGCAATCCTTTTCGACTCGTGGTATAATCAACTAGGTATTATTATGTCGATTAAACATACCGACATTAGGAAATGAATAGTCATCACTCCACATTATTGTTCGCGAGAAATTTATACATAATAATCTCGCAATATTTCTTGAAACCAATTACATCGAACAATTTTCCATTTATGGTTGCTATGGTGTAAAGTCTGATCCGGTTTGTCTTTGAAGGTACGATATTCACGTTATCGCTATCAATACATTTTCCACGTTTTTTTGGACTTCAACGCTGTAGATTTATTTTCAATCGTGCTTATTTTCAATCAGTGTCCATTTTATTTTGGAGTTAACACACTGCACAAAAGAAAAACAACAAAAATTCTAAATTGCTGAGAAATAATCAAAACCTCAAAATGCCAGTTTTTATTGCATAACTTCAAAGCTGTAGATTCATTTTCAATCGTGCTAAATAGTTTATTATGCAACGAGCGTATAATAATAATTTTTATTATTCACATGGTGAAGTTTGGGCTACGAGCCTCGGGCAGAATTTCGGCTTATAACTCTAAAACAAAAGACGATTGAGCAATGCGATTGATGGCTTATAAGTTTCTCGAAAAAAGGTGGCCGCAATGTGTCATTCACTTTTCTCTGTCTCAAGTGGTGAGGTTTTATGGCGTGAATAGTGCGGTTGAGTCCGTAGTATTAAACTTAATATACCTTCGCTGAATGTTAATAAACGTCAATGAAACAACGTTAGAGAAGTGTATGTTCATTATTTTTCGATGAAAAAATATAATTTTTGGCATAAAATAAAATATTTCCAATTTTTTGAACGAAATGAGTGACATTCTTCTCAAAACATGAAAATAAATTTTTTTTTCTCTTGTGTTTATAACAAGTGAATTTCAAAAATCTCAAGCTTAATATACATTTTTATTTCTTCATTATTTTTAGTAGGTACGGACGGTGCGATCGCTCACAGCCCAACAATATGATCTGAGCGTAAAGGATTACCGCAATTTTAGCAGCTCTATTCTTTTTCATCCTTTGATATTGGGCATTCAGTACAAATGGCCTCGTGTTGCAGTCGTTTGCAAGTTCATCAAATTTGTATTTGTTTTTCGAAATTTTCTTGAAATTGTTAGGTTTTTGTCTTGACGTCATATTTGCTTGAAAATGGTCTGCAAAATATTGACTAAATATTATCTGAGTGCAGTAAAAACAAATTGAATCACATACTTCCTGAAAATAGCACACTAGTGAGAACTAATTAACTACGAAAATTCAATGTACTTTTGGAAAAACGATAACGTAACTAGTGCGGTGGGGTTTTTCAGAACCCAAATTGAAAATAAATGGACCGCACCCCTTTTCCTAAAACTGAATAAGGTAGGTTAGGTTATTGGTGGAGTTGCTCTTTAAAGGTATATGAGAGGTTCCCGACTTGTGGAAGGAATTTCAATAGCTATTGTGATTTGACTGATTTGATTGAGACTGCACCGCACTAACGCAAGGTTAAATAAAGCAAAGCAGATTATGCACTGATGGTGTGTAGGTATAGGCCAGGAAAATCCTGAGATTGTACACCTGGCATAATGAGATGCATGTTCACCATGATCGTAGGTCCCGTAATTATATACCGATTTGGAAATTCACATCGAACACATACGATATACAATGCATCAGACAGAGAATTTTTCCCTCCAGTTGCACAGATGAATAGGCGAGATAATCAAGTGCGATAACTGAATGAATTCAACTGTCTCACTGCAAAAATCAAGTCTTGTCTTGTATATGAGGCCGCTGCACCAAGATGAATCAACGTACCCCAAAGTTAATCCTTGACAAGATGCAGAAATTGACATGTCTTTGCATCTAAGAAGTTATTTTAGACCTCCATCTCTGCTGAAGCTCAACACGTGGCCATCATCAGATTAATCGTATATCCCAAAGAGAATAGGTAATTATTGTCATGTCCATAGTAAAACAACATGAACTTATGTACAGATTTAATTATTTAAATTAATTCGTTTTTAATTCTTATTGCTCCCGATTACATTTAATTTCGAATACCATCTCAAGACTACTTGAATATACATATGTTTGAACCTAATACCTAGTCGATATTTAAATCATGCGCATATCATATATTACAATCTCCCCCATCTAAATGAGTACAATTTGATTCAATCAGAAATTACAATAATATCTTAATCTAAGAATTCAAATATTTCAATTTTTTGAATTTTTTTTTTTTGTTTTTCCCAAAAATATCACACGATCAAAATAAATTTAACAATATGATTCCTATATAATAATTTACAATCATAAATTTTATTATTATGTAACATAAAAGAATTAATTAATTAATAGAATTATTATTATTATACAATATAATCAATCATTACTAAACAATTATAATGCAATATAGAATTAATTACAATATACATATAAACAGAATTTCTGGATCTTAATTTCATTTATTTAAATTTTTTAAGCGTTCAGATCTCTTCATACTTATATCATCTTTCAAGTCTTTATTTATATCATTGTCATTATTAAAAATTTCAACATTTGATTAACATGTCTTTTTATAATTCGTCCTCCATCACACAACAAGTTAAATGTAACTGGTGATAATTTTTCAACGATTTTTGCTTGAACTCGGTACCTCTTATTATTATTGTAAACATCTACTAAAGCCACGTCTCCCAACTTGAAATCAATTTTACTTATTTTACTTTTATCTGACATTTTGAATTATTTAAAAGATGTTTCACTGACCAAATTTTCTCTCAAAAGATGAAACCCTGTTTTAATCTCTCTTTTGAAAATAATATCTGATGGTGACTTTCCCGTTGTAGAATGCTTCGTTGTACGATAATCAAACAAAAATGAATTCACTGCGAAATTAATGTCTTACCCTCTCCTGTAATTTTCAAAACCTTATTTTTAAATGTACCCACAATTTTCTGCTGCTCCATTAGTTGCTGGGTGATAGGGTGGAGAATATGTGTGCCGTATACCTAACGATTTCAAAAATTCATTAAACTCTTCACTTGCAAATTGTGGACCATTTTCTGAGACTAAATGATCACATAATCCAAACCTCGAAAAAATAGAATCAAAAACTTCAATCAATTCACTAGCTGAGGTGTTATTTTTCATATTTATAGCTTCAGGCCATTTACTATGTGCATCAACTATGACTAAAAACATATTTCCTTGAATAGGTCCTAAAAAATCAGTGTGTAACCTGGACCATGGGTTAGATGGAAATGGCCATTGAAAAGTACTAATTTTGTTATTTTGTTTTCTATTTTTCACACATAACTCACAACTATTTGCCAATTTTTCTATATCATCGTCCAAACCCGGCCACCAAAAAACGAACGAGCTACTTGTTTCATTCTAACAATACCAAAATGAGACTGGTGAAGTGATTTCAATAAAGTTTTTCGTAATACTTTTGGTATTATTAATCTAGAACCTCGAACAAGACATTCATTCCCAATACTTAATTCAGTTTTCTTATCGAAATACATTTTCTCTTCCAAAGAATATCATTCGAATTTTCTACCCATCCAAACATTAATTTTCTTTTTACATCACATAAAACCTTATCTTTTTTGTTTCTTGCTTAATCAAATTTAGATCAATCAAATTACTTTCATTTCCAATAAAGTTCAAAACATTTAATTCAGAATCAAACACAGCCATCTTATCCCGTACTGCTAACCTGGAAAGTGCATCACAATTACTGTTTTTAGATGATGAAATCAATTCAATTTTGTATATGAAACCCGATAAAAAATATATCCATCTTAATAACCTATTCTGAACTGTAACATTCAATTTTTTCGAATTGCCAAATATATACTTCAAAGGTTGATTATCAGTTTTAAGAATAATTTCATTACCAACAATATAATGATAAAATTTTCTAAACCCGAAAATTATAGCTGCTGCTTCTTATCTAGAATAGACCTATGCAATTCATTATGAGGTATTAATTTAGAAGCAAAAGCAATTGGTCTCTCTGTACCGTCTGAAAATCTGTGAGACAAAATAGCTGACAACCCTGAATAACTCGCGTCTGTAGCCAATACTAAAGTAATATCTTGCTGATATGGAACCAAAACTTTATCCGATGCTAATTCTTTCTTTACCCAATTTACTGCTTCATCACAATTAGAATTCCAATAAAATTTGCTTGCTTTCAAAACATCGTACAACACCTTTAGTTCATCAGCTCGCTTATACAAAAATGACTCGTAAAAATTTACTAAACCTAAAAATGCTTGAAGTTCTTTTTTAGTTTTTGGAGAAGGCATATTCACAATTGAATGAATTCTACTAGGAGATGGTGATATACCTTTTTTGTCCAATTTGAATCCTAATATCTCTATTTCAGACCTGAAAAATTCACATTTTGATTCGTTTACTTTAAGTCCTGCTTCATTCAACTTATAAAATATTTTTTCTAAATTATCGAGATGCTCTGAATCATTCTTTCCTGTGCAATAAATTTTATCTATGTAAATTTCAATATTCGGAATATCTTTCAAAATATCAGTAACAATATCTTGACATTCTGCTGGGCTAGAGGCTACTCAATTTTTTGTACCTGAACAAACCCTTTTGTGTGATTATTGTCAATGGATCTCTACAATCTTCAGCAACTTCAAATTGCATAAATGCATGTTTTAAATCAATTTGGGACCATTTGTTTCCAACCTGTAACGTCTGAAACACTTTTTCTTTTAAGGGTAATGGATATCTTTTAACAATTATTTGAGGATTCACTGTTAATTTAAAATTTCCGCATAAACGAACTCCTTCTCCTTTCACCACAGGAACTACTGGAGTAGCCCATTCACTCACCTCAACTTGTTCCAAATTACCTATTCTTACTAAGCGATTGATCTCAGCATCTACTTTATCTTTTAAAGCGAAAGGGACATGATAAGGTTTACATTGAATTGGTTGATAATCCTTTTTGAAAGTTAGTTTAATAGATTTACCTTTATATTTACCTGGACTGTTGTCGAACAATTGGGGATATTTTGATTTAAAATGTGAAATAATACTGTTATGATCCATCAAGCAATTCAACGCAAACTGAGGTTTAAAAGTTATCGGCCACATACCCAAGGCTTGAAGCCATTGCCTTCCTATTAAATTTTTCCCGTTACCTGTCAAAACATAAGCATTCAATTTTGCTTCAACCCCTTCGAAATGCACCTTAAGATCAGTCAAGATACCCATTACATTTAACTTTGTTCTGTCATAGCTGGACAATGAAATATCTGCCTTGTGGACTTTCTTAGCTGCAAAATAATTAGCTACAGTTTTTTCTGAAAACACAGTTACATGTGAACCTGTATCAACTTCCAATTCTACCTGATTATTATCAATAATTAATTTCAAACTGTGAGGTTCTACCACAATATTGTTTACCTGAAATTCAGTAAAATCGTTTTGCTGCATATAATAAAAATCTAAATCAGAACTATCCAAATCTTCATTTTCTAATAAGTTGTCATTGACTAAATTAATTCCGTTTTGTTTTTTTCAGACATGCTCTATCAATATGACCTTTTACACTACAATAATTACAAGTTTTCCACCTAAATTTACAGTCTCTTGCGAAATGATTAAATCCACCACAACAAAAACATTTATTATTATACGCGTTTTTGAGGTTATATGTACCTGAGTGTTTGACACATTCGACCTTCGTCTTCCGTTTCTGTCTTCTCGTCCGTAGTTACTGCTCTTGTTATCGTGTTGTCTTTGTCTATTGTCGCTGATGAGTGTCTGGCTCTGGTCTCTGGAAGTGGACGCCGCGTAGTTTGGTTGCGAAGATTTGAATTTTCCTTCTGCTTTTCCGCTTCCCCTTCCTCTGTATTGTTGATGATTGGAATATTTTGAACCAGCCTTACTATTATTATTCATGTAAAAAATTGTATCTTCAGACACAGCATCTGCGGGCTTCATTGATAAGGAATTTTTTATAGCTGCTTCTCGATCCTCCGCTATCTTCACCGCACTTTGAAATGTTAAATTTTCTTGACGAAATAATTCCACTTTTGTTCCGTGATTTATAAGTCCAAATACAAATTGATCACGAAGAGCAATATCAAGGTCCTTGAAATTACAATAAAAAGATCTTTCTTTCAATTTTGTAAGAAATGCGTGTATCGATTCCGAAGGTAATTGTTTCGTGGCGTAGAATTTATTTCTTTCGGAATTTCTGAATGCTTTGGATGAAGATGAGAATTCATGATATTACTAATTCAGAGTAGGAAAGATCTTTGGCCTTTTTTGGTGACGAAAATTGTTCATTTTCAATATGGCGTCCGAAGACGAACACGCAGAAAGTGGCTCTGCCAAAAATATTAAAGAAACCGAAATAAAATGTTCTTACTGTAAGAAAAAAGTAGTGGAATTTGTTAAGTGTGCTAGGTGCTATGAAAATTTTCATCCCAAGTGCATGGAGCAGTCTGCAAACGTGAAATCGGCCGTTTGTAAACACGAACGTTCGAATCAAGATAAGAGAGGCGACGATGTCAAAGAGCTTCAAACAACGAATAATATTCTGAATATTGAGATATCTTATTTGAGAGCACTGTTAAAGGAGGTCCAAGAAAAGAATAAGATTTTGATCGAAAATAACAATTTATTGATGGAAAAGTTAGCGACAACTCAAGTTGAAAAAGCAGCTGAAAAAAAAGGTAACAATGTACAATCGAATTCATCTTCGATAAAAAGTGTAAACAGAGCGAAACAGATAACCGAAACAGAGAACAACATAACATCTAACCTAAAAATTCCCAACACAGAAACGTCATATCGTACATCTAGCCTACTGGTTCCACCACCATCCGTCAAATCAGTTTCTCCACTGAGTAGGCCTAGATCACTGACTGACAGTGACATTTATGATGCGCAAATGCAAAACATCAATGTCAAAACTGTTTCAAAACAAAACAACGACGATGAAGAGGAATGGAAAACAGTTACCAGAAAATCGAAAAGATTGAATCGGGTAATATGTACTGGCTCAAAGAAATTGGAGTCATCGGTTATATCAGGAGCATCAAAGAAAAAATGGATCTATGTTGGAAAAATTGCTGGCACAAGTGTTTCAGAATCAATGATTGAGGAATACGTGAAGGAATGCACTGAATCTAGTAATGAAAAAATTGAAGTGAAAAAGTTAAGTACAAAAGGGAGAAATTCTGCTTTCAGTTTGGGAGTTGTTTCTGATAACTTATTTAGTGAATTATGTAAATCAGATTTCTGGCCAGAAGGGGTTATTGTGAGAAATTTTTCATTTAGAAATTTTTTTCATAGAAAGCCAACATCCTCAATGTAATAACAAAGTAAATATCATTCATCAGAACGTCCAGTCAATAGGAAATGCAATAAACGAACTGGAGTTATTTAGTAATTTGGAAGAAGCTAACATAATTACTGTGACGGAACACTGGAAAGACTCAAGTCAATTACTAGCATATCAAATGGAAGGATTTAAACTCATATCAAGCTTCTGCAGAGAGCTTAATCAACATGGAGGTACTGCCATATATTGTAAGGTGGGTATTACAACTAAACCAAGATTAGACCTGACTCGTCTGTCAATATCCAGGGTTTTTGAGTGTGCTGCTTGTGAATGTACCATAGAGAAGAAGAAGGTAATAATAGTAACTGTCTACAGACCAAATACATTGCCTTATGCTGATTTTGATACTTTTTTCTCTCAAGGTTTGAGATAATGTTGTCAACTCTTTAGGGAGAATGCTGATTATGTTATCACCGGTGATTTCAATGTAAATTTCTTGGATGTGGAAAGCAATGTGACCCAGCAATTCTTAACTTTATTGGAGGGTTTCAAAGTTAAAATCTTAGTTAACCAACCAACGCGTATAACTGCCCATTCGCAAACCTGCCTTGATAATATTCTAACTAACACTGAAGGAGGCTCAGTATCTGTACTACAGTCACATATTTCAGATCACCTAGCCCAAAAGTTCACATTCCCATGTACTGCTCGACAGAACCTAGAGTTGCAAAAAATTAAGATTAGAACCATAAATCAAAGATCACTTGAAAATTTTAGTATTGAATTATCCAGGGTAAATTGGGAAAATATTATAATGCTGCCTCAGATGACATAAATTCAAGATGGATGCTTTTACTTCCAAATATAGTGAGATATTTGATGCAAATTTTCCATATAAAAACATCACAATAACACAAAATGTAAACATAAACAAAATGCTGAAATAAAAAAACTAAAAAATCAACTAGATATATTGTTCACTATATCTAGTGTAAATTCCTCATATTTGAAAGAATATAAGGCATTGAAGAGAAAATATGACGACGCTATCAGAAATTATAAAAGACATTATTATGGTGACCAAATAAAAAATTCAGAAAACAAAACAAGAAAGGTTTGGCAAATTGTAAATTCTCTTACTGGAAATGATAGAAGAACTAATCAAGCCACCCTACCTTCTGGGGATCCCAAAAAGTTAGCTGACAGTTTCAATAAATTTTTCAGAGATGCCACCCCACAGCATGGAAGAACGCAGAAAAATCCACCATTTCCAAACATTGATCGCAACGAAAAATCTTTCTATATGTTTAATGTGTCAGAGGAAGAACTCATCAGTACAATTAAATCTATTAAGACCAAAAACTCTTGTGGACATGACAACATACCTATTAGGGTTCTGAAGCACTCTATTTCTTCCATCGTTAAACCACTCTGTCAATTAGTAAATCAAGCTTATATGGAGGGTGTGTTTCCGGACTCCCTCAAGATTGCGATAATCAAACACTGTTTAAAAAAGGTGATAAAGAGGATCTATCAAATTACCGCCCCATAAGTATCTTGACGAGTTTCTCAAAAATGTTTGAAAAAATACTTTCAAATAGGATGATGAAATTTTTCAAGAAGTTCAAGATTTTTTCTCCACATCAACATGGATTTTTGAAAAACCGAAACACCGAGACCGCAATTTTCAGCCTTGTAAAGATCATTATGAATGCTTTGGAAGATGGAGATATACCATTGAGTGTTTTCATAGATTTTTCCAAAGCTTTTGACTGTGTTGACCATAGCATTTTATTGAGAAAGCTGGAAGCCTATGGAATTCGAGACAATCAGCTTAAACTGATAGAGTCATATTTGAAAAATCGAGTTCAGAGAACGGTGATTGATAGGGATGGTGCTTTCGTCATTTCGGGGGAGGTCCAGACTCACACTGGAGTCCCACAAGGTAGCATAATGGGACCACTTTTGTTTCTCATTTATATAAATGATCTACCCGATTTCCTTAAGATCTTGCTTGTTCTTCTGTATGCAGACGATTCAAATTTCACCGCAATAGATCATAATATAGAAAGAGTGATTACATCTGCTCAAACTTACTTGAAACAAGTAATTGAATGGTGCGATTTGAATCAAATAAACTGAACATGGAAAAGACCGAGGCAGTATTTTTCCATACCAAGAAACCCAATACCTCATTTCCAAGTACAATTTCCGTAAATGGACAAAAGATATCTGTGAACGCCTCGACAAAATCCCTTGGACTCTACATTGATAGTGACATGAAATGGGAAACTCATTGCAGATCCCTTAGTAAACGTCTACATTCTGTTATTTATTCATAAATGTTTTGAGACATCGGTTGGATGAGTCAGTGTTGAGGGTTGTGTACTCGGCGAACTTTGAGTCACAGATGATGTATGGTATTGTTTTCTGGGGGAGCAGTTCTCTAGCAAACAAAATCTTTATAGACCAAAAGTGGGCAATCAGAACAATTTATGGAATGAAAAGGAGAGAAACCTGTCGTGGTGTTTTCAAGAAGCAGGGTCTCATGACCCTATTCGGCCTGTATATTTACGAGTGCGTTATGTTCGTTTACCATCATACTGAATTTTTCATCAAGTTCAAAAATGAGAATAACACCAGAAAAATGGATAGCTATTTACTTCCTAAATGCCACCTGACATTGTCACAACATCAAGTAGAATTTATGTCCCTAAAGCTTTACAATAGATTACCCAAACAGTACCGTATAGCAAGCAGTGAAAAAATTTTTAAGAATGAAGTTCGGAAACTGATCATAGACTGTGAACCCCACATTACAGAATTTTATGAATATTGTTCTTTAATTTAAATTTGCTTTTTTGGTTTGACTTATTTCCCTTTTATTGTTATACAATAATTGTGTGCAAATGAATAAACATTATTATTATTATTATTATTATTATTATTATTATTGCGAAACAACATGAAAGTCTCTTGACAAACTCTTGTTAATAGTTCTGCACTTTGTCTTTCCGGTGGAATACACTGACATTCGAAAACTAATTCTAGTCTTTCGACAAAAACTTCCCAATTATCTTTGTTTAGGGTAAAACTTATTTTATTGAAGTCAGACATGTCGCACCTATATCGTTCTTTCTTTGTGAAGTTTGTTTTTTTCCACGAAGTTTTTTGACTAGCGTTTCGTAAGTTATCAACACACTATCAGTTTCACTCACAGTGACGTTATACGTTTTTAGTTTTCAATTAATTCTTGTTTATTAAGCTCGTACACCCAACTCACTCTTACTTCACTGAATGGACTTCTTCCTCTGTAACTTGCAGCACCATCTGCGTTCGACATACTCTTTCAAATATTCATAAGCCGGAATAAGCAATCCAACTAATTTTACCATAATCCTCGTCGCCAGATTATTGTCATGTCCATAGTAAAACAACATGAACTTATGTACAGATTTAATTATTTAAATTAATTCGTTTTTAATTCTTATTGCTCCCGATTACATTTAATTTCGAATACCATCTCAACACTACTTGAATATACATATGTTTGAACCTAATACCTAGTCGATATTTAAATCATGCGCATATCATATATTACAATTATAGAGTCAAAACGAATGATGTTTTATTATCCCAAACTCAAAACATTCCATCTGCCTACCTCCCTTGCTACGAAAGAATAGAAAGACATTGCGCTGAAAGGCATATCATCACAACCTTTTGAAAACAGACCATCCCCTACACATGAATGATATCCGGACAGTTCAAATAATAATACTCGAAATAGAAAAATTCACTCAAAGAAGGGGATTCTGGGGTTGCGACATAGTAATACACATGAATAGACAAGCGGCAATTAAGGCTTTGATTTCCAGCACCGTCAGTTTGAACGTTCTGTATGCCTGGGTAACTTGAAAGAACTACGAAAGGATAACATAGTCTCCTAATAAGCGTTCATAAGGAGATATTGTAGAATCAGAGGATACGAGGAGGCTGACAAATTCGCACGAATGGTCGGCAAACTGTTATTGCATCAGAAACTAAAAACTTTTTTGCCATACAGAAGGAGAAGTCAGACGGGATGCACTGTGGTAGGATTTTATTAGCCTGTAGAACATTAAAAAAAAATCCTCGGGGATTTCAATACGGAGAATGCTCGCGTTACCGTATCGGGAAGCACTTTGTGAGACTAGGCCTTGCTCACACTGATTAGTATAGATTCCGTGTAGCAAAGCCTCTTTAGCGATAAGTCACTAGCTGCTGAAACGAAGAAAAAAATAATTGATTCAAAGAACGCACTGCGTGATTTTAGCAGTTCGAATCTGAACTAGTGACATCATAAGATCTTCGTTATTCTGAATAGTAAAAATAGTCAAGAATATTTAAGTTGTACAATTATATCCCTAAATATCCAGTGTTATAATAATAATACGAGTCAAAATACAAGTCGAATGCTTTTACCACCATTATTGAAATTTACAACATAATCCTTGACAATAATTTCCATTCATCAAATCAGAATGCCGGCCTCCTATAAGTTTGTTGTTTCATTCGAATTAAACAGAAAAATGTTCAACCCTTTAAGCTGCTACTTTGTTTGACCAACAGTGCGTTTTAAGCTATAATGCAAGAGTATTAATTTTAAATTGATGACATGATTATGAAATTTATTGTATACCAAAAGTTAAGAAGAGAAAAAATAGTCACTGCAATAGGGATGTTGACTCATGTTACGAATTCATATAAATTGAGTTTTCCTCATAGAAGGAAATTTTTGCAATCCTAAAAAACCATTTTAGTGATCTTATTATTCTCGTTGAATTAAATAAAGCTGATTTAAATTATGTTATTTATTATCAACTATCACGTGACTGCGAACGCCAATCAGAGGTAATCCGTATAGTGACGTCAAACTATCCGTATTGTCATTGCAAATTCGAATGTTCGGTGCTCAGATCAACAAAATACATTCATAGGCCGGGTTCCACAAAACTCCAATCACCTTGATTATTGAAATGTCATCATTTCTCTGCAATTTTCAGTTCATTTTTGACATAAACCATCGACTTACTTCAATATAAACGATTTGATTGCCAATCAAGCTTTGTGAAACCCACGTTTCTGTGACTTGAACCATAGTAAATATATAATATATCATATCTATGATTCGAACTTACGAAGTTGAATGCTAAAAGAGAACAGAATATCTATAGTCCGTTTAAGAATTATTGACATCGAAGCATGCCATGAAAGTCCAGTCGGGGCTTTATTTCTAGTTACTAAAAAGTCACTAAAAATTTCTGTGGGTTCATCAGAGTCAGAGAAGCGGAATAAATAAATATAACCTAGAAATATATTTAATACAATATTTATTTTCCAAAGCAAGTTTTTGTGCTTGATAATGTTCCTGATTCTTAAATACCATTAGGATTGTGTAAATCTCTATACCTATCAGAAGTATATAATTTCTGACACTGTATTGACAAATTTTTGTATTTACCATCAATTGCAGCTAAAGAGCGAGGAAACCAGAATAGGTATAGCCCCTAAGCTTATGAATATCATGAAGAATAAACAGTCATGTATTATTTCAGTCCAGTTCAATCAATGGGATTCAGCTTCTATTGCTATATCGCTGCCTTAATAAATAAAACTATCGAAGTACTCTAATGAGATGTCATTCATAATTCACCCATGAAGATTGAGACTCTATTGAAGATAAATGTCCCTTTTCTCTGACAAACTTCCATAATTATAACTAAAAATGATTGCGTTCAACTCAAATTCAACTGAGGTAGCCAAACTGGTGAAACGAAACAGTAGGAACTTGTTGATATTTTGAAATGTGTGGCCATATTCCTTAATTGGTTATACATAACAACACAAATAAAAGAATCTATTCAGTAGGTATGTTAATTGTATAACTTTAATAAACTCATCTCAGATTCTGTCTGTTTCAGTAAGAGGAATATTTCATTGAATAGCTAAAAAAAAATGAACAGAGCTTATTTGGCAAAGGTGTTAAAATTAAATGAAGTGAAAGAATGTGGACCACAAGATGTTATAATTTTTGTATGAAATTCATACTTGTTTCAGAATATACTATTGCACAGATTAAATAATGATTTCATTCATGTATATGCTTTGGTGACGTTTGATATGAATAATTCAGTATTCGTTTGTTGATTTAACATATCCATCATATTAAGTACTATTTCTTTAGATCCCCAATAGAAAACACTGTTTGACCTCAGGCGAGAATAGAGAAATGGTGAATATTTTGGTTTTTAATGGAAACAATTGTCAATTTAGCTTTATTTAAGTCTTGTAGGTGTCATTTGAGTTGATTGAGTTGCTTTGAGTGTTAATTCAGAGAAAGCAAAAATTTTAGCATAAAATCTTTATTTAAATCCTTACCGTATGGGTAAGGAACACACTTATTCAACATTTCTTAAATTTGACAATTTACAGTGAAAAACTAAAATAAGCTTCTGTACAAAATTGAGAAAATTCGTTCAGAACAATATTCAAAAATTTTATTGTTAATTGGAGACAGAAATGTTATATGCAATCATAGATTCATTGAAAATAATTATTGAATGTACATTGGAATGCTTACAGACTTATACATTTTACTATTTATTTACATATTAGAATTATCTTCTAAATGCAGTGCTCCAAAGCGAACATAACATGTAAAATAACTGTTAGAGTAAACATTAAAATTGTATTAACAATTCAACTTTCTATAAAATCCAACAAAGGATTCAAATATTCTCAAGTTACATAATCAATTATAGGAAACTTTTGTTCTTGTAGTCATTGCCGAATTACTTTTTTCCGAGAAGCAGTCGTAGGTATTGATCAACTCTGAATGATATGGTGCATTCCCATGATAATGACACACTTTGTATCAAATAACTGCAGAGAAGGTATTAATTGTTCAGTAATCCATTAATGAAATAGTTCCCCATTCATTGTCTTATGGTAATCCGTATTATTGATACCACTGTCAAGAATTAGATCACATCCAGTTAAAAATCTATCAAATTGTGTACCTCCTGCCTTCACCTATGAATATACTAGGCAAACCTTTAGGATTAATTTCTAATGTCCACTGGCGGATTTGACTGACACTTTCAAATATCCATGTTTCATCTAGATAAACAAATTTTACATTTTCTCTCAAGTATTCAAGATATTCACCACAAAACCGTACTCTCTTCACGATATTTTTATGTTTATCAATAAGAATTTTCCTTCGTTCAACTTTCTCGTACTTGTAACCAATTTTTTTGATTATTCTATAAAGTGTTGACTTGAAATGATCAAAATCCAGGTGCTTTTTAGCCAGTTCAAAAATGATATCCAAACTGATATACTCGTTGTTTTTGATTTTAGGAAAAATAAAGTCGTTTAATGTCTCTTTGAAGGTATAATCATGTGGAATAGGTTTCCTTCCAGTGCTAACTCTGGCTCTACCAACTTGCCTTCTTCTTTTTTCTACGAAATTCTTCGGACAGTTCTAGGAGATATCTGAAATTTTAAAACTCTTTAATTAATCAGAAAACACTTTGTACATGATCGTTTACCTGAAAAACCAGCGCAATGCGTTTAATACTAGCAGGAATATCTGCTGAACCCCTAAAGAACTCGCAGTAACAACCGATACACTGCCTGGCGTTCCCTTACAGTAAGGTGAGAGGTATCTGGTTGTATTCCGGCCATTTTCAATTCAGTAATCAAATCAAAGTAGAAGTAAGAGATATTTAAATCCACTTGTCGATTAAATCAAGAATATTCACAAATAAATTCGAAATATCTTCAATAGGTTAACTCAAAACTGGAAAAAGTCAAAGTCAGTGATATTTTCAACACCAACCTAAAATCGGCAAATCGAAATTCACCGAACGGACGATACCAACATATTTTCGATTTCTCACAGCCGCCCGAGATGTCAATCATTCTTAAACGGACTATAGTTCTTTACAAGAACGATAATCTACAATTTTCTTTATAATGGAGATAGGATTCATCAAGGGTAATAGTAGTAACTTTTACCGAAGATAAATTCCCTTATGGTCGCAAGTTTATTTGCTGAAAACAAGTATTTCTGTGCAGCAGAGCTTAAAAACGTGAAATTGTCTTTGTAAGTAGCAGACTTTTAACTCATATTTATTATTAAAAATAAAAGAAGCACCTCATTCAGCATTTACAGACCGACGTACCTATTCATTTTGAAGGCTTAGATTGAACTTTTCCACAAGGGATCGGGCAAAATCAGTTCGCTTTGACAGAAGTCAAAGTATGTTCACTGTATTATGACGTAATCATCAGAACGTGACAAATTGAGCATTTCCGCGGGAATTTTGAATTGTCTTTTCATTTACTCATTTTTATTGGCAACTACTATATTTTTAAGGAAAAAGTAATTTTTTCGTGTTTGTATAGGGTTTATCTATAAAATAAAATAAATTCCAAAAAGTAGTCAACATCCCTATTTAATAAGAAAATATTTAGGCTCTTTGAAATCTTTCATTCATCTACCTCGAATATGAAATAATAGTGATGTTCTTTCGAACTGAACGAAGTGATTTATATAACTTCAATCAGAAAGATCAGTTGAAGCGATCGTTCTTTCGTTTTCAATCAGTTCCCCCTTCCACAACTCTAAAGTGATTGCAAGTGATTATTCTAATCGCGGAATAAGTTCCATCAGTTCAATCAGTACGAAAGAACACTACTATTATTATCGATAAGATAACCAACTGAAAGGATATAAATGGTTTACATATTTTCCCAAATGAAAGGAATTTGCATAAATATCTAAGTGGAATGGCACATTTCAGGAAGATCTATACGAAAAAATTTTAAATTAGGATTTATGGAGTATATTACTGTCATATTTTTTCATAGTATTATCGATGAGAACACAGTGGCTAAACAATTGTGTCTGAAATATGAACGATATTACCTCTATTCTGAATTTTGAAAGTTCGGGCAAAATGATAACTCCTAGACACGAATGCACAAAAGAACAAGATTTCCTCACAGTCGTGAAAAATTCTATTGAACGGAAAAATAAACTAGTGCAGGCGCTTCATCTTGTCGCGTTCTGAACCTCGCCTCTCTATTCACATTAGCCAAGGGACCGAGGGAAGCAATTACTTACTCGTATTATAGAGGATGACCCTGCCAGCTCCTGCTATGAACAGCTCTTGTTCTCTCATCCTGCAGCTTCATCCCAGTTCTTTTTTACCTGCTTCTTTCAAGAAACCCACAGAGCTACTATACCTTTTAAGGAAAATCGTTAAGTTTTTCAAGCAATTAGTTAGGAAAGTGCTACAAATTCTTTTTTTGAATGATTTCAACGCATGACAAAAAATATTATTTCCTCACCACCAAATGTAACAATTGCAGCTACTCCAAATTCGCAGACAGTGAAATCCTTATACTTTATGTAAGGTTCATATGAAATGACTTCCAGTAATTTTTTATTAACTGGGAGGTTTCGTTTTTTTTAAGTTCATCGAAATGAATTACAAAAACCACATCAGATTAATTTTTTCAGTCAGAAGGTAAACCACAAATTACTTCTAAGATCTGAATATCATTTCATTGAGATATTCAATATGATAATTGAAGTATGCCTGAAATGAAGTAATAACTTTTCAGCGCTTATTCATATTGGAAAAGATAAATCGAATATCACCATCATCATGATTTCCTTCTAGTCTTTAATTATTAATTCAACCTTTCATGTTCCAATTCACGCTTCAACTTTGACTTCGATTTTAGAAAAAAAATTTGTATTATAGCTCAACAAGGAAGAAAATTCAGGTACGGCACTAGACGGTTACCAGAGAAGGTTTCCATTAATGTTGGTATTTTCATGGTTTTTCCACGTTCAGTGGTGAAAAGTCAAATATAATAGTTATTTATTATACAAGGGAAAAAAGTATTAGATTTCAGCTCGAGGTTATGTTGTCTCCCGACGCGAAGCGGTGGGAGACAAAAAGCCGAGAGCTAAAATCTAATATTTTTCCCGTGTATAATACACTATTTTTTTCTGTGACAGGAAAAACGACCATTTAATAGTGAAAGAAATATAACTGTTCACGAAGTTACTTTTTTCCCCGGGAAAAAAGTGAGTACTTTTTTCCCGGCTACATAGAGAATCATTTTTTTGACAGGGAAAAAAGTAATTTCGTAAAAAGTCATATTTTGTGACCTGTCAAGAGATATTAAATGTCACATTTTTTCCCGTCACAGAAAAAAAGTTTTTTACTATTGTGAATATGGCTTCATCCATGTGTGTCTATTCAGAATTGAAATCTGATTTGTTTTCGAACTCGACTTCAAATAACTTGCCGACCTTTCGTTGAAGAAACTGCTAAGATTATGGCTAGACGTATTGATGAGCTAGCAATGCGAATTCACAAAATAGAGCTATTCTGCGTTAGAGATTCATTAATTCTTCTGAAAATCGCCAAATATGCTCTGTTGGGCTATTCACTTTTGAGTTGCCGGCATAGTAGATACGGCAAGTCGTAACGGAGCCTCGAAAAGAGATGATAATACAGAAATACAAAAGTCATAATGGACCCTCGAAAAAATAACTCAAGTTTCATACATATAAATTCATTGCACTTTCTACAAATTTCCTTTGATTTTATTTCGCGGGCACGAGGTCAATCTTGATACCTTTCTTGACTAATTGGGGTGTGCTTTCTGGATGGGGGTCCTCAATTTCTCCTCTGATTCTCCAGATTGCAGTTCGTATTTATGGGGCGATTCATTCCAGTCACTTGTTTTTTCGAAGATCCTTTATTTAGTGCGTCAACTGTCACTTATCATTTGATTATCAGAATGTATTTGAAAGTCCTGAAGTGAACTTTCAATCTTTTTTCGCGACATTTTTCACACCCTTCTTCAAACAATAGCTATTATTACAACTAGAGAAATATGAATTGTATATTTCCCGTAGTTACTTCCCGCGAGGGCGAAGACCGAGGGATGTATAGGCAACCGTGGGAAATGTATTTATATTTCTCGAGTTGTAATCAATAGATTTTTTCTGATTGAACCAATATCTTTCCTAAAATGGAAAAATTGATAATAGATTGTCAATTTTTGAATTAATTGGATTTTTAACGTTGCTATGGGCCGTGTTTGTGAGAATCATGGTTGACTGGTTTTATTTTGACGTCTTGTCAGAAATAAAATTATTGAAATAATGTCGAACCATAGACTAACTAAACGGAGAATAGATGAGACACTAGTAGAACAAACTTCAATGACATCTGTTTTTGTACAACATTACATCGTGAAAAAACCTCAATTGAAAAAGGATCTGTATCGTAAAGCTGCCGCAAAAAGAATTCTGTAGTGCACATTTTGAATAGGTAGGTACTCCCAGAAAGTTTCTTGAAATTCAATTTCCAAAAGGATATCAGAAATGGATTCGTGCAAGTTATCGATGAGTGAGGAAATTTATTCTCATGAAAATAATACCTGCAACGAAATTTCATCTGATTTTCTTTTGGAATCGAGAAATGGGGATCAATAATCAAATTCTGGATAGAATAAAATTTATTAACTGAAATAGGTATCACCAAATGAAAATACAGATTTATTTCATAAATATCTAATCAATAAACTATAATTGCATTGAAAACATTTTCAAAAACTAACAATAATGAATTCAACAATACAAAATATGAGTATTTACCTACTAAACTTATTCAATACATGAAAAACTTTTTGAAAACTACGAGTATCTTAATTCTTATAGGTAACAGAATATACATATATATTTTATAATTACCTTATTGCATCTCGATTTTCACATCCAATAACACAGCACGTCTTCACTCTTGCAGGCATATCGAAATTTATTATATTTCAAAAAGAACGTGTCAAATCACTCCTTGTGTCAGTTGGCAATTCAAAGGTTTTTGATAATAATGATTTTACATACTTACTATTTTCATGATAGGATTTCCATGAATGCAACGACATCTAACTCTCAAATTGAAAATAATTTTTCGTGTATTAGTCTCCTCCTCCGACAGATGGCGCGACATATACGAGTGGCTCATCTATTTTTTTTAGTTTGTCTATGTGTCGAACTACGTCGAAACTCAAGCGGCGAAAACCCGTGAATTTTTGAATCCGGCCAAATCTAAAGCTGCCTATAGTAAAGAGTATGCAGGCTTTCAGAAGTGGAACGGTGGTGGACGGTGTCAGCGAAAATATTCTGTAAGCATATTTTGAAGATTAGGTGTTGGTCTGATTCTTGTTATTTTCAATGTATGATTAATTCATTCGATCTGCAGTCGCAGCAATATTCACCAAACACGTTATGGCCAAAATTATCTATGTTAAGGTCCATGCTACATTTGAAGGAAAAAACGATGTGAAATTATTCGATGAAGTGGAAGCAATTGTTAAGAACAAAAATTAAGGATACGTTCCCAAAAAATCAGCAGTGTTGTTCCGAGAGCAGATCAAGAAATGTTTGATAGAAATGATTTTTTTCTGATGTATTAGGTGAAAATTTTTGCATATATACTATTTTCAGTAAAATATGACTTGACGTTTCATATTTCCCTTGGGACAATATGACTTGACGTTTCACATTTCCCTTGGGAAATATGAGTGTGTTTTGACATATATAGAGACACTTGGGGTTTGGGATACTTCAAACACTTTTTGACAGATCCAATTCAAACACACGTCAAACAATAACTGCTTTGATATGTTAATTTGATAGTGGAGGCTATTATCGGAAGCTATTGAAGATCTCCGACACAATTGTGAAAATTTGCAGGTGGGTTTGTCTCACACCCTTCGTGTTGGACGCAGGGTTTATATGGAAACAAAAATAAAAAAGTACATAAGCCGTTAAGTATTCTATGCGAAGTTCTATTTTTAGAAAAACAGTGTTGAAAATTGAAAGAAAATAAAACATTGAGGATAGGAACTATTATACAGAAATTTTCCACATTTACCCTAATCGACTCTACTTCAATGATCAACAATTAGTTAGTTAGGTTCTTTATATTTATACAAAACCAAATTAATTCAACATACTTTTACATTTTGATGATCCGCATAAATAATTTCCAAAATGAATATTCAAATTGATCTTGTAATCAAGACATTCAAATGAAATAATTTGAAAATAATTTGACAAGAAACATAACCGCACTACGAATGTACACAGTTGTTTTCATTTATACCACGATGCGTATTTCTGAGAACCTATTTCACTAGAATAAACAAAGTTACAGAACCGAATTTGAGTAGTATTATGAAACAATTAGCATAACATCCTTACTCTAGTTTGCGGCCGCTCCCTCGAATATTATTTCCGGTTCGTATTAAATCATAGCTAATTGCGAAATAGTTTGCTGAAGCTGTCAGTTTCCATGCTGGTAAACAACAAGAGATTTTTCATCCTCATGATTTATGTATGTTTTACAAAAAAAGAACATTCCACTTCCAGGCAAGATTAAAAAAAAGAAGAATATCCATATTTTCGTAACAGGATATCCGATTCGAGTGAAATTTATTTTGTGAATGAAGACTGATGTACTGAATGTTCATGCAAAATTTCAAAATAATCGCAACATCGGAACCATAGAATTTAATCTTTTTTAATTATGTATTTCTCACATGTTTATTTTTCTGAATAATTTCCAGAATATTATTAAGATCATGATGCGATTCTGAATTTATATATTTGGTATCAATACAATTTTGGTAATAGTCTTATTGCTCCACCTATGAACGAGCGCTCAAAAGCTCCTGCTCCGGGCTTTCTTTGAATTTTTAAAGTAGACGCCCTGAAGAGTGCAGAAGAACATCATGGAAACAAACTGAAATGACCTTTTGATGACTGAATTCACGAAAGTGATTTCAGCCCTTGTTTAATTATTTCCATTCTTGAAAGTAGGTACCAAACGTTGTTAAATATTTGGGTTGTTGTTCGACATTATTAATAATACTGCAAACTGGATTTGAGATTAATCTGAGGATTGACCAGCTTAATTATAATCGGAACAGCCATCCTATCTACATATACAGTACACAATATTGATTTTTCAACTTTTATTACTCATCCTCGACCGTTCTAGGTATTACATTTCCAGTGAACTTTTGAACATTTAAGTTCACGCAAAAAAGGTACCATTGAAAAAGCTCGATAATGTGTATCGTTTTCGAGATATTTTGATTTGGAAATTATGAAGTGACACCCGATGCTTGTAACGGTTGGGAGTCAGCTAAGAGGTATAAAGTAATTTTGAAATAAAAATATTTCGAAAACCGTACACAGTATCGAGTTTTTTCAAGAGTAGGTACCTTTTAGTGTAAAATCAAATGATGTTCAAGTTCATTTGAAATTTCGCTCAAAAAATCTAATATTCAAAACGTTATGTTCAATACTATTTGGTACGAACCGTGTAAAAAGCGTCCTTTATCTTTAATACGGATGGCGCTACGAACATTTTTTACTAATCCAACCCCAATTATTTTTCTGTTTTCTATCCACCCTATAGATCTTTTTTTGAAACACCCTGTATTTTCGTGTAAAGGACACCGGTAGAATAATTTTTGCCTTATACAATATATCTAAAATATTTCTTTGATGCGCATGAGCAGATATCAAAATCATCATGAATTAATGATGTTAATGTCATGAGAAAATTACTGAAAAATTATAGATGTTTTCATACATATAAATATGTTTAGAAATGAACATCTTATATTATGGGTGTTTAATAAAAAAAAATCAATTCAAGTTTGAATCTTTATTTTTCCTTTATAGTAACAAGAAATCTTTTTTATTTATCCAACTATTATGTGTATAGTCGAAACCTAACCATTACACGTAAATTTTGTTTTTGCTCTTTGTAAGAACTTTTTCTACGAGATAAGCATCAGGGTATTTCACCTTCAAGGGCCAACCCTTGCCCCCCAAGCATCGCCACTGATCTAAAAGTGATACATGACATGACAGGTTTGTTCCAACACAAGAATTGACCGTACAATGATCGTCAGGATTCTGCGCAATAGATAAAAATGTGTTCCAACTGAAAATGTATCGTTTGAGAACGGTTTCGTTTTTGTTCCATCCTGCTTCGGGACCGGTTTTGTGATCGTCAAACAGGAACGGTGATGACCAAAGTGGAAATTGCCAAAAGGTCAATTATGGCTTATAACTCAAAAACAAAAGACGATAGAGCAATAGAGAAGAGACGCTATGACATACAATTGACTAGGGAAAAATAGTACCTACTATTGGGCGGGGCTAAGTCGGGGACCAATATGGTGAAAAGTTCAGGGTTGAATTAAGTTGCCAGTTTTTTCTGTTCACAAATTTCACCCAAAAAATACGACGTGTTAGGTCTTTAGGAAACCTGCTCAAATGAGGTCAATTGAATATGAAATAAACAATTTTTCTTCAGGCGATAATATGCACATATAAAAAGATATCAGATTACCAAGACAGACTTGCAAAAATTTTGAATGTGGATCTGTTCAGTACTCATCCCTACCTGTGATATGTTTTTTCTCTAATTTTCTTCTTATCTGTCTCTTATCTGCTTGAATAAAGCCTCAAAGCACACGATATTATTTTATTGTATATTATTAAGCAGAAAAAATCATAATTTAACTAGAAAAAGGCGCAAGAATCACAATTCCTACAGAAAATTCAACGATTGTCAAATTTGACGTTAGGTGGTAGTAATATGTCGGATCTGATACCACGTTTATTTCAATAATGGCAACTCCATACTATCTTATCTCTATGGTTCGACCTATGGACAAATTTAAAACAAATGTGCGCGTCAGTGTCTAAATATCAAATTTGACTTTGATCGTGTTAACGTCAGGTCTACGGTCAACCGTAAACACGATACCTCACCAAAGGAACCACTTCAAAACTAGCAATATTCAAGGTAGGTTTAGGATTTGAACAGAAAAGTTTATTTCATAAATGAATAAAATGAAATCAATAGCTTTCAGGGTATTCAAATTTGAAATACACTATGCGCCTTACCACAACCGCAGTCCGAGGGATATTAAAATTTTTGCGGAATCTGGACTTCTACTTTTGCTTGGTCAAATCGAGAAAATGGATGTCCTGGCATTTTTCACGGATTATCCGCACTATTACGGCCCTCGTTATTCGCTGAAAATTGATTAGCTTCTATTATACCTGTGTTCTCTGGAACAAGAAATATTTTCTGCAGATTTATCGTTTTTATCTAAGAGATAAGACGAAGGTGGGATGAAAAGTTTCCGGCCTGACCAACAAAAACGATGTTTTAAAAAATTTTTATTTAGTTTTACCAATTTTAAACGTAGATTCGTCGAGCTCCCCAAAATACTGATTGACATCTTTGATAACTTCTTCATTTCTCTCAAACCTTTTACCACCTAGCCATTTTTTAGGAAGAAGAAACATGATATGGTCGCTGGGGGACTCAGTCTAGAGAGGAGGGTAGATGCGGCATTATTTCCAACTTAAATTCCTGGATTCTGAACATGGCATCAATCGATGAACGCGTGTTTTCGCGATGAAATACAATTTCTTCTCCGGCCAATTTGCACCTCGTGCTTCAAACTTTGCAATAACTCTGCGTAGTATTGAGCAGTGATAGTCTTATCCTTCCAAGGTGAGAAATGTCGATGAATATTCCCGCAGTAGCCATAACCCACTATTTCGACTGTTCTTTATTTTCAGGAGTGTAGTTTTGATCACGCCTATAATGCGCCAGCAACATCATTTGATGGCTTTTCTCAATCATTTCTGATCCCAACTGGTCATACTTGGCGGGGCTTCTAGGACATGCTCACACAACCCATTTTAAATTCAGAAACCTACTGCTTAATACTTAGAAGCTCGAAAGGAATGGTACAGTAGGACGCCGCACTAATAGTAGACCCAGGGGTGCCATTTCTTGGTCAGGCCGAAAACATTTCACCCCGCCCCCGTAGTGAAGATTCCACATTCAAAAATATTATATTACATTCAACAAGTGAGAGTTCATAGGAAGGCATCAATACTTTTGATGATCTGTGTAAATTTTGGGAATGCTTTGCTTTTCTGCTCTATCCAAATGAAAAATAAAGTTGTTGATAAAGTCACAATGGATACTTGGAAATGGAAACGTTTCAAAGATATAGTCAATTATTCGTCTTATTCCGCCCACGAACACTATGGTATCAGATCGTAGGCAGCTCATATCAAGAAATTAGGGAAGCAACATCGATATCTGAAGTTGTTTGTACCTCTTCCTCGATTTATAGACGCCCACCTAAGATTTATTTGCGTATTTACGGAAATATGAACTCTATGGATCCCACGTGAAGGAAAACTCAATTCAGAAGGAACAAGTTAGCGAATATTTTCTGCGATTTGTCGATTGAAGTCGTTCGAAATGGCTTTCAAGTGGAAGAATAAATGAGCTCTGAGCGGATTCAGAAATCCAAGATTCGTGAACTATTCCATCGTAAATATTACTCCCAAGTTGAACAAAAGTTTTCTAAACGTCTGAAATGATTGCCTTCCTTCAAAATTGCATATTTATTTTGGTTTGATCTGTAGGGTTTATAATCATTGGTATTTTCTTAACAGATTGAAGGGTGTATTTCATTATTCTTATTCATGTCTGAAATAGCGATAATTTGGTAACCTTTACTCTAGAAGACTATCGATATTTATTATGTCAAATAAAATTGAATTTAAATCAAGGCTTTATACTCAAAAATTTTTAATCCATTGGTTTATTAATCTAGCGACTAAATGGTTTCGAACTATCAAAATATCTTGACCAGTAGTCGCTGTCATTGTTACCTTTGTTGATTAAATAACCATTATTTCATGTGATATGATTGCAAGTCTCCGTTCACAGAAGCTACACGCTGATTTATAATTCAGATTTCATGAAAACCTTGAGATTATAATGTTTCTTTCTGATGTTCGTCCATAAACTCAATAATTTCCGCAATTAAAATTTTGAGATTTCTATTGTAGATACAAGAATTGTGAAAGAAAATTGAATTCTTAATGACAAGAATCAGACAAATAGTTCTCAGGATAGTAACTCGCAATTTATTCATATATCCCTGACTTGCAGTTGGACGGTTTTGATTGTATGTTCATGTTTAAACAATGATATGTCAAATTTGGATATCCTGATAACTTCCGAGAGATGTAAACTACATCTCATCTGTGAATCTCCCTAGTGATGCAATGATCAAGAAAGTAACCACTGAGAAAAACTTCATGACATTGCTAAGTAAAAGAGATGATTGGAAACGGGAATACACCGACTATTATCTCAAAGAAAATACCGTAAAATGGTATACAGATGGTTCCAAAACCTCTACAGGAGCAGGCGCCGGGATATACGGGCCAAGCACCAAGTGTGCACTGTCGCTGGGCTCCTATATGAGCGTCTTTCAAGCGGAAATCTTAGCTATTGAAAGATATCTAGATATAAATCTAGAAAGAAACTATCAGAAGTGTGATATAGCCATACACTCAGATAGTCAAGCTGCTATTAAAGCACTGAGCTCCTACGTCATCGATTCTAAGATGATCTGGGAGTGCCGGAACAAACTCAACGAGGTAGGCAAGAAAAATAAGGTCTTTCTAATCTGGGTTCCTGGCCACTCGGGCATCGAAGGAAACGAAGAGGCCAATACACTTGCCAAAGAGGGCGCACATATGTCACTCTTTGGCCCAGAAACCTTCTGTGGTATATCTAAATGTACCTATAAGAAGGAGTTTCTGGAGAAGGAGAAAGCCGAGAGGAAAAAGCTTTGGCGGAATCTCCCAGGGATGGATCATTCCACTGAGTTCCTTCGGAACTTCGAGACAGCGGGATCCAAAAGATATCTGGATCTTGGTAAGAAGCAATTGCACCTCCTCACTGGCTTTCTTACAGGACATTGTCGCCTCAGGAAGCACCTGTTGAGGATGGGATTGTCGGACACTGACGAGTGTAGGTTCTGTGGGAAGGAGGAAGAAACCCCCATTCACCTAGTCACGGAATGCCTTGGCATTACGAGCCTGAGGAGGAAATGCATTGGACAAGAAACTTGCAAGAGTGAGGAACTAGCCTCGTTGAAGCCTTCACAGTTACTAGATTTCATTAGATCTCTGGAACTGGAAGGCGAGCTGTGAAGGTTTTTGGTCAGAACAGCTCTGTAAGGGGGCACAATAGACCTTAAGGTCGCAGTGAACTGTAACCCCTCTGTAAACTAAACTAACTTCCGAGAGGAATTACTTCAAAACATAAGCTGCTCAAGGTAGGTTTGGGATTTGAACAGAAAATTTAAATTCATAACTGAATGCAATAAAACAAAAAGCTATTATGATTCAAGTTTGAATTAATGTTTTTTCGATATGGATTAGTGCGCCAAAACCCAAAACATCAGAGACACTTTCTGAACTACTGCATTTGCATTAACAAATCGCTTAATTGGTCTACATTTTCGGTCAATTTACAAGATCATTGTACAAAATTTCACAAACGGCAACTTCCAGAACGGCACTTTGGGGAGGAAATTGTTTGGAACAAAATTTGTTAATTTTAATATCCTTCTCGCAAAACCTATATGGTCTAAGGTATTGCCTTTCTCTATGATATTGTTTATGCGGTAAGAATAATACACAAAAAATAAAAAGAACTTTAATAAAAATTCAACAAAATTAATAGAATGAGTGAAGTGATACGATGATTTTGTTAGAATAAGGTGATAACTGAAGGAATTCCACAAATTTTCTTTTCCCCCACAACTCGAATTGGGCACTCCGGTTGAGTTCATAAAAATCGCTATGGATTAAATTATTCTTGATTTACAAATATTTGGGGCTTTTTCTACTAGAATATCTTCGAAATCCATACCTAGATAATTGTGTTAACATAATATTTCAGTTTGTTATTTAACATCGATACAATCACTTCAGCAAATCTCAAAAAGGGTAAAAATGTGCTATTTCGAAAACATTTGAAATGTTCAATTTTTAAATAAAGCATCGGCTTTAGAGGAGAAGAAATTCAATTTTTTTGATTCTGAAAATGTTATTTTTCTGAACAATATCGAATGTTTTTCGAATGGATGTTCTTCTGAACTTAGAAATTAATACAGGGTCTCTATAAATGATTGTAACAGCGCAGTTGGCTTCGGCCTATTCTGATTTTGTCGCTTCCTAATTATATGTAACTAGCAGACCCAACAGACATTGTTCTGTATACACAAAAATTCATTCAATTCGATCCAGCCGTTTAGTTGCAGAGTAGATGATTAACCTAAATAACGACTACAGCGCCATCTGTTGATCTGATTTGTGATCATAAACATACGGGCATCAAGCAATCCAAAATACATTCATACATCCCTCACACTTCGGTGCCTTCTCCTACCCGCCTAGTGCCTACCTCGGAGACGCATTTTGGTGCGATTTCATCTTCAACCTGCCATATCTTTTAATGTATTCATCATAATTGAATGATGTAAAGGCAATTTCGTTCTAAATTAAATACTGGGTATGAACGACGTATTTAATTGGATAAGGATCAATAGCGTATTCAAAAAAAATACTCCCAAATAATGTATAATTTTGAGAAACATTCGGATACCTTTAAAAGGTGATACCGAGTAAGCCTTGAAAGATAGATATATGCTATCGCGGACTTTTTTGTAGAACTATTAAAGAGTTACATTTCCGTCATTCACTGTTTCCATGTACGTCTTACGGTTTTTGCAGCGCACCTGAAAATAGCTGATTTTGGTACTCATATTCATTATTATTGAAGTTATAGTAGATTTCCTTAATTTTCTCGGGTGGAAAGTATAGCCTATGTTACTCAGGGATAGTGTAGCATTCTAAGGGTGAAAGAATTATTGAATCGGTCTAGTAGCTTATGAGTTAACTCGTATCAACCCCACAAACCCACAAACATACAAATCTTTCCTCTTTATAACATTAGTATAGAAGTATAGATAAAGATATATGTAAATCACAGAATTATGTGATCTTGCTATGCTCTGATTGGTTAGAGTGAACCTAATTTTGTATTCTGTAGCCACAAAGAACAATACAAAGCCAACTGCGCTGTACAAAATGAAACATGTCGAAAAAAGAATTAATAACTAACGAATTTCGATGCATTCCAATAATTGTAGGAGTCTTTGTCATCAATCAGTGATAGTAGTTATTTCAAATACCCCACATACACACACATACACAATAAGACCGATGTGAAATTAGCAGCCAAAATCTGGCAGCCAATTTCCGAATGTGCCCGAACGATCAGTGGCGTCGTGAACTAGGTCTCCCAACTATATATGACGAAATCGAAGAATCTTCCCTGCTTGAATGATAACTATGTTGTTCATATTTCATCGGAATGAACGGAATACGTAGATAACCGGTTCTGTATCTGAGTGAAACCTTTGAAACAAATATGTCGTATTAGGTATTATAAAAAACATTATTTTAACATTATTTATAAGGAATCTACGTTATGGGGGAAAATCCCTTCGGCCCCGTCGAAGGGGGTGAAAATGCCCCCCAAGTACGAAAAAATTCATTTAAATATGAAGACGATGAAAAGCCACGTTGAAACTCATACAGTGTATTGACTTCGATATAAAGAAGTCACATTATGAAGGAAAATCCCTTCGGCGCCGTCGAAGGGGGTGAAAATGCCCCCCAAATTACGAAAAAATTCATTTAAATATGAAGACGATGAAAAGCCACGTTGGGACTCATACAGTGTATTGACTTCGATATAAAGAAACTACATTATGAAGGAAAATCCCTTCGGCGCCGTCGAAGGGGGTGAAAATGCCCCCCAAAGTACGAAAAAATTCATTTAAATATGAAGACGATGAAAAGCAACGTTGAAACTCATACAGTATATTGAGTTCAATATAAGGAATCTACGTTATGAAGGAAAATCCCTTCGGCCCCGTCGAAGGGGGTGAAAATGCCTCCAAAGTACGAAAAAATTCATTTAAATATGAAGACGATGAAGAGCCACGTTGAAAGTCATACAGTGTATTGACTTCGATATAAGGAAACTACATTATGAAGAAAAATCCCTTCGGCTTCGTCGAAGGGGGTGAAAATTCCCCCCAAGTACGAAAAAATTCATTTAAATATGAAGACGATGAAAAGCCACGTTGAAAGTCATACAGTGTATTGACTTCGATATAAGAAACTACATTATGAAGAAAATCTCTTCGGCCCCGTCAAAGGGGGTGAAAATTCCCCCCAATTACGAAAAAATTCATTTAAATATGAAGACGATGAAAAAGCACCTTGAAACTCATACAGTGTATTGACTTTAATATAAGGAATCCACGTTATGAAGGAAATTCCATTCGGCCCTGTCGAAGGGAGTGAAAATGCCCCCCAAAAAACGAAAAAATTCATTTAAATATGAAGACGATGAAAAGCCACGTTGAAAGTCATACAGTGTATTGACTTCGATATACGGAAACTACATTATGAAGGAAAATCTCTCCGACCCCGTCGAAGGGGGTGAAAATTCCCCCCAAAGTACGAAAAAATTCATTTAAATATGAAGACGATGAAAAGCCACGTTGAAACTCATACAGTGTATTGACTTTAATATAAGGAATCTACGTTATGAAGGAAAATCCATTCGGCCCTGTCGAAGGGGGTGAAAATGCCCCCCAAAAAACGAAAAAATTCATTTAAATATGAAGACGATGAAAAGCCACGTTGAAACTCATACAGTATATTGAGTTTAATATAGGGAATCTACGTTATGGAGGAAAATCCCTTCGGCCCCGTCGAAGGGGGTGAAAATGCCCCCCAAAGTACGAAAAAACTCATTGAATATGAAGACGATAAAAAGCCAAGTTGAAACTCATACAGTGTATTGAGTTCAATATAAGAAATCTACCTTATGAAGGAAAATCCCTTCGTCCCCGACGAAGGGGGTGAAAATGCCCCCCAAAGTGCGAAAAAATTCATTTAAATATGAAAACGATGAAAAGCCACGTTGAAAGTCATACAGTGTATTGACTTCGATATAAGGAAACTACATTATGAAGGAAAATCCCTTCGGCCCTGTCGAAAGGGGTGAAAATTCCCCCCAAAGTACGAAAAAATTCATTTAAATATGAAGACGTTGAAAAGCCACGTTGAAACTCATACAGTATATTGAGTTTAATATGGGGAATCTACGTTATGGAGGAAAATCCCTTCGGCCCCGTCGAAGGGGGTGAAAATGTCCCCCAAAGTACGAAAAAACTCATTTAGATTCCTTATATTGAACTCAATACACTGTATGAGTTTCAACGTGGCTTTTCATAGTCTTCATATTTAAATGAATTTTTTCGTACTTTGGGGGGCATTTTCACCCCCTTCGACGAGGCCGAAAGGATTTTCCTTCATAACGTAGATTCCTTATATTAAACTCAATTAACTTGAGTTTCAAAGTGGCTTTTCATCGTCTTCATATTTAAATGAATTTTTTCGTACTTTGGCGGGAATTTTTACCCCCTTTGACGGAGCCGAAGGGATTTTCCTTCATAATGTAGTTTCCTTATATCGAAGTCAATACACTTTAGGACTTTCAACGTGGCTTTTCATCGTCTTCATATTTAAATGAATTTTTTCGTACTTGGGGGGCATTTTCCTTCATAACGTAGATTTCTTATACTGAACTCAATACACTGTATGAGTTTCAACTTGGCTTTTCATCTTCTTCATATTCAAATGAATTTTTTCGTACTTTGGGGGCATTTTCACCCCTTCGACGGGGCCGAAGGGATTTTCCCCCATAACGTAGATTCCTTATATTAACGCAATACACTTCATGAGTCTCAAGGTGGCTTTTCATCGTCTTCCTTGTTAAAATAATGTTTTATATAATACCTAATACGACATATTTGTTTCAAAGGTTTCACTCAGATACAGAACCGGTTATCTACGTATTCCGTTCATTCCGATGAAATATGAACAACATAGTTATCATTCAAGCAGGGAAGATTCTTCGATTTCGTCATATACATATAGTTGGGAGACCTAGTTCACGACGCCACTGATCGTTCGGGCATATTCGGAAATTGGCTGCCAGATTTTGGCTGCTAGTTTCACATCGGTCACAATAAGTGAAATAATCGCGATTCATTACCATTATAGGAAAACTTGTCTGAAAGTTCACGGCAATCGTTTGACAAACTCATCGCACAACAAATTACAAATCAGTCAGTTTGCGGAAATACCTTTCTGACTAAGTGATACTCTCGCAAGAGTTCCCCAACAATCAATATCGCCAAAACCGAAGTACAATCAGTGTCCAGGATGATGTTATATCTCGCAATCAGAACTTGGGTTTGCTGCTAGGTGCCGTTGACATGAAGACATCAATATAATGGTTTCATGTGAGGTTCTGACGCGTAAATTAATATTACAAGCGTTGGAGGACATAAAAGCGATGCCGCCTGATATTGCTCCATCGTTAGATTCAAGGGGAGTGCTTTGTTCGAATAACGCATTTTCTGTCACTTTTTCTGATGTTTTCACGTTGCGAAGATAGAAGCTAGCGTGGTGAGAAGTTAAAAGCCATCCATATACAGGCTGAATATTTTTTGCGAATATTCCGAACGGTACTTTCAATAGCAATTAGTTTGAAAGTGGATGAAACTTAATGACTATGTGAACATCAGTAAATCAGTAATCTATTGGATTTTTTCGCCTTTCAATACTTGCTACAAGTTGCGCAAAGAAATTGCCACATTATCCCACCAACTGTAGCAATGCCATTACCGTGCTCGAGGTTCAATCAATACTCTTTATTACCACATTTGATTTTACTTATCGTTCAAAAAATCATTTCTGACTTACACTCATAGTCTTTAATCACGGCTGAAAAAGTGTCACTATATGGGCTATTTACCTTGGGTTTGTTTAGATCAACAACAAACTTTTGAATTTTCGAGGTGTGTGTAACAGAAAAGTTAAATTCATAAATAAAAAGAATGAGACTGTTGGTTCTAGGATAGTCAAATTTTAATAATTGTATTTCCAATATGAATAAGCGTGGAAATATTTCTCACTTATGTTATATTATCAACAAAGTTACTCGTAGAATGTCAGTTTTTTCCGAATCGTAATTATATTTTTAATAAATGGACACGGAAATTATGAACAGGTTTTTGCAATTATTTATTCGTTTGCTTTCGATGAACATTTACTATTACATAGAGGCGAATGGGAACTATGTAATAAAGAATAATTTTTAAAGAAATCTCGACGTTGAAAGTTGTTTTGGAAATTCTCATGGTTTGAATTGTCAGTTTTGACCTGAAATTAAAATAGAATGTAGATGAGCTTTTATTTTAACACTAATATATCCTAATAACGAACCCGTAACATTATAATAACAAAAAAATCCTTCCATTATCCAGAAGAGAGAACTAAAGAAGAAAGATTGAAGACATCTAACGAGGATGGATTAAAACTTTCACTAGACATTTTTTATCCGTTGATATCGAGATTTTGCGAAAGTAATAAAGCAGAGCAAACTCTTCTCCAAGTGATTTTTTTTGAACGATAAGTTTTATTCAGCCCAAAAATTTCTACCCTTGTAATGTATGGTGAGAATTCGGTTTCCTTGTAACTTCAACGAATATAATTCCGTTTGTTTCATTATACGAATAAATATGAATGACTATTATTCGTTACTCTGTATATTGCAATTATTGGCATATTTGTAGTTAAGAGCAACATTTACGAGTTCATTTCTCCTGAAACATAAAATTTTGAAGCTCCTTCTTTATGAATGAATTCTTCTTCGGCTATCGATTTCGGAATTTATTCCATGATCAGTCCAGCTGAAAGTATACAAATGTAGAACATGTACATGTTATTTATTTAGGTGAGAGTATGCAACTTACTGTCTTTGGGTTAAAATCTAAAGTCAGAATTGTTAGAAAGGCAGTCAATTTTTATTATTGGTATATCATTTCTTGTAGGAATGTCAACTGAATATGGAATTGTAGGATATGTGTGAAATGTGATATCTAATATGTTGGTGGCGGGAATTTTTTTAAATTTGGTATTTACTTGTTGTTTTTTAGGAATCTATGAGTTTGAAAATGCTCCTCCTGCTAAATTCAATGTTATCATTGAGTACAAATTGGTTGTCTTTATTTTTTTAAATTTCTAATTGTTCGAGTAATATTATTTTATGATAGTTATTTTCTTTATGTAGTACTTTCAGATTATCAAATGTGATATTATGTCCGGTATCGTGTAGATGTGTGCCTACAGCGGAATGAGGTTGGTTTTTCCTACTTTACGAGTTGTCATTCCTATGTAAAATGACGGGCAGTTTGTGCACGTTATCTCATAGACTCCACTTTTAGATTTCTTTTTATTATTAATTAGTATATCCACTACAGTTTTGTGTTGTTTACTTGTGAGTGTTAATTACAATTACCAAAAATGTATAATACAATTAAACTTCACAAAGTGGACAAAAGCATAGGACCAATAACAACAGTTATATCATCCCCATGCCATAAAATCTCAAAATTTACTAATCATTTCTTAAGTAAAAGGCTTGAGTACACATCAGATTTCTCTATAAAAATTCCACAAAACAGAAAACAGTTAACAACACATTACAACAACAATAACAATTTGAATTTATACATGATGAAGATAGAGAATATAATAAAACTTGGTCAGTTTATTACCGAACAAAACTTTTTTATGTTCACTATGAATGACGACTTACCTATGGGCTTGCCATCTAGCGGACTAATAGCAGACATCTATGTAAATTATGTAGAAAAACGAATAATGCTCTTACCACATAGTGAACATAGAGTGATGGGGAAAGAGACGTAGACGACATCTTTTATTAGAAATTAACTCTAGATCTAAATATAATTCACCTTAGAACACCCTTTATTGAATTCACTAAATTTTCAGATTTAAACATAACACTAAATGATGATAATACCTTTAATTTTGAAATCCACAGAAAACCAACACAGACTAACACAATAATTATTCCTTTTAGTTCATATCGTGCACCCACAATGAAGAGAGCCGAATCCAGATTTTTGTTTCTAAGACTTTTCAACACCTCTTTAACACCAGAGAATTATAAAAAGAACTAGATATTATATACCAAATAGGCAGGGAAAATGAATATTCTGATCATATATCGACGAAATACTAACATCCATGTAAAGAAAAATAATTCTTGATAAGATCTATCCCCACATACCCATATTACAAGGAACTTCATGAAAAATTAAACAATACTTACTCTAGAAAAATACAATTTTACACTTCCAATTAAACAGCACAGAACTGTAGTGGATATACTAATTAATAATAAAAAGGAATCTAAAAGTGAACAATCCAGCGGAGTCTATGAGATAACGTGCACAAACCATAGATTTATAATACTAACTAGATGGCGAACCTGTCAAAAATTTTGAGGCAAACGGCGGCCATTTGCAGTTTGGGATGAATTTGAGAGGTGTCACTTTTTCTATGAATTGAAATATTAGAATTACCAATATTCCTTTATTTATTTTATTTCAACGAATTAAAATGATAGGATTACCAATATTGTTTAATAACTAATCACAAGAATCGAAAATATTTATAATTTTAATAGACCGAAATGTCAGAGTTCACAGAACACTAATATATAGAGTTCGTTTTTCATCACTTCTTTCAAAGGAACGTCTATGTTTCAATCAAAATTCGAGCACGGACCTATTATAAATCTATGAATTCGAGCACAGATGGCATAAAACATCAAAATATTTGTGGTTCACCCCAAACTGCAAATGGCGGCCATTTGCCTCACTTTTTTCTACGTGACAGTAAGGAAGTTCGACGTCCAGTTAGTATTATAGGTCCATGGCATAAACTGCCCGTCATTTTACATAGGAATGACAACTCGTAACGTAGGAAAAAGAATTAATGAACACAAAAGAAACCAACCTCATTCCGCTTAAGGCACACATCTACACTTTACCGGACATAATATCACATTTGATAATCTGAAAATCCTACATAAACAAAAAAACTATCATATAATAATTATACTCGAACAACTAGAAATTTAAAAAAATAAAGACAAACAATTTTTACTGAAAGATAACATGGAATTTAACATAGGGAGCATTTTCAAACTCATAGATTCCCAAAAAAGAACAAGTAAATATCAAATTTCAAAAAATTTCCACCACAACATATTAGATATCACATTTCCACATATCCTACCTACCATTCCATATTCAGTTGACATACAATGATATACCAATAATAAAAATTTACGGCCTTTTTAACAATTCTGACAGCACTTTCGATGTTCTTAAATAATTTTTTTTTCATTTTAACTCAAAGACAGTAAGTTGCATACTCTTACCTAAATAATTACATGTTTTACATTTGTATAATTTCAGCTGGCCTAATGATGAAATAAATTATGAAATCGATCTCCGAAGAATTCAATAAATACATCTGATGAGGATGATTGCTTTTGCCTCGTTTGTTTGGAGACTTTTAGCAATAGCATGCACAACGAGCAGTGGATACAGTGCATAGAGTGCAAAAATTGCGGCATGCATTAACGATGATGTACATTGTACATGCCAAAACTGTGAATCAGAATGAGAACAAAATTGTTCTCACTGAACTTGATCATATGATTGATACATACAGAGAGAAGTCTGAGTTCGTTTTGTTTTTATTGTTTATCTCTAGAATATGTTTGATTTGAATGTTATTGTTGAGAATAGATATATATCTTTGTGAAATTTACTTCGAATAAATGTTTAATTATTTCAACACTGCATTTTATATTCATTCATATAACTCTAGATTATGTTTCTTTCGACCCACTCCCTGTTATTTTCAACCTGACCTTGGGGTCGGAAGTAACAATTTTCAATTTTTTTTCAGATCGCTATAACTCGTAATAATTGGAAGATATTGAAAAAATTCAAATACATATTAGTAAAGTTTAGTTGAAATTTTTATCTAGTAAAGTTCATTTCATCCTTAAGGTGATAAATAGCTAGAAAAAAAAGTTAGAGTACAAAATGTTACTTTTGTACCCGGTCTCCCCTACAATAAATGATATATAGTGTGTTTGATTACATTTCCGATACTAATCTGAAGCTCTTCATTTATCCTTAGTAGGAATATAAACAGGTTAACAAAAACCCAAAAGAATGCCCACAAATGAAGAAAATGAATTCAGAAAAAATCAAGTATCAACTAAATGATGAAAAAATGCGAATTAACAATAATTTAAATTAGCAAGCAATATAGAATAACATAATAAACATAATGAACTCAATCAAGTAGAAATGCTCTTAAAAAAGTTGCTCTAATGTCTTTATATACAGGGTGTTTCATCATAAACTGGACAAACATATATTTTCGTGTAGAGGACATCGGGAGAATCATTTTTGCCTTATACAATATATCCCGTTTTCGAAGCATAAGCGAGATACAGGGTGTCAAACGTCATTTTTGAGCAAGATTCTTATGAGTGTGGTCAGTTATGTATAACACTTGGTGTAATGGTTTTTGGTCAAATCTCAATATTTTTGGGTCCTCTATTCAGAAAAGTTGACGAACTGTGAAAAAAAATTTACAAAATGGCGGAAAACCTGCAATGTTCCAAATTTTTTTTTGCGGTTGTCAAATTGACTTTTATTTTCTGAATGAACATAATTTTCTTAGAATTTCTGTGAAAAAATTTTTTCAAAAATCGAACACAAATTTTTTTTACATGTCTACAGCGATGAAAAAATTTCACTCGAAGTGGATGAAATTTTGTACAATTGTACTTCTTGAATTATCAATCACGAATATGAAAACAGAATTGTGAAATATCGAACGGTTTCGTTACTACAGTCATTCAAATGTTTCGTTCAGACCTCTGAAATATTGAAAATAAAATTGTTTTGGGTTCTAGAATCAAAATAATTAAATTATTGGCATGTTTGAACATTCTAGATGAATTTATAAGAAAAAAATCAGTGAAACTTAGTTGGGACTCGAAACGACGTAGGTATTAAATAGGGAAATTGCACTGTTCTAAGGATATTAATATTCGTTGCCAGGCAACGGTAGTTCGTAGTTCATAGAAATTGACTACTGGCTAAATAATATTCACTGAAATTAAAATACTAGTCCAGCTCTATGAACTACGAAGCACTGTTGCCTGGCAACGAATATTAATATCCTTAGAACAGTGCAATTTCCCTATTTAATACCTACGTCGTTTCGAGTCCCAACTAAGTTTCACTGATTTTTTTTTATAAATTCATCTAGAATGTTCAAACATGCCATTAATTTAATTATTTTGATTCTAGAACCCAAAACAATTTTATTTTCAATATTTCAGAGGTCCGAACGAAACATTTGAATGACTGTAGAAACGAAACCGTTCGATATTTTACGATTCTGTTTTCATATTCGTGATTGATAATTCAAGAAGTACAATTGTACAAAATTTCATCCGTTTCGAGTGAAATTTTTTCATCGCTGTAGACATGTAAAAAAAAAATTGTGTTCGATTTTTGAAAAAATTTTTTCACAGAAAGTCTTAGAAAATTGTGTTCATTCAGAAAACAAAAGTCAATTTGACAACCGCAAAAAAAAATTTGGAACATTCCAGGTCTTCCGCCATTTTGTAAACTTTTTTTCGGAGTTCGTCAACTTTTCTGAATAGAGGACCCAAAAATACTGAGATTTGACCAAAAACCATTACACCAAGTGTTATACATAACTGACCACACTCAAAAGAATCTGGCTCAAAAATGACGTTTGACACCCTGTATCTCGCTTATGCTTCGAAAACGGGATATATTGTATAAGGCAAAAATGATTCTCCCGATGTCCTCTACACGAAAATATATGTTTGTCCAGTTTATGATGAAACACCCTGTATATTTTAGACTCTGACACATGACATCTATCAAACCTTTGAAACGGTTTCACAGACCAAGCATTGAAATTGGAGAATTCTTAAGAGCTATTAGTATGAGTCAAAGGCAAAAGAAAGTTCATATATGGTATATCCCTTATACAATTAATTTCAAACTAAAACTTCTACAGAACTTGTACGTATAGACTTTAATCTTTATCAGTTTTTCAATGAACAAGTTTCAGATTTATTCACCACGACATTGAATTCCTTGAATGTCCTGTGCCTGTTCTAACTTGACTGTAATCTCACTCTCATAACAAAGCTTTCCGCCGCGATCAAAGGTTATCTTGTTTCATATTCATACATTGAAACTGAATAATACATTGTGTTGTTTTTGTTTCAGGTATGGTCTCTTTAGATGAAGTAATAAACTTGTTTGTCAGAAAATGAAGGTAATGTTTAACATTTAAAAATGTCAACTTCAATCGTGCTATGAAATATAAAAGAAAAAAATTCAAAGATAAAAATATGAAACTCAAATAAATACTAATTTGGAGGTAGACGACGCCGACGTACCAAGAACCTATATGGAGGTGATATCATCTAGACCCAGAACATCGGCAGGCAGGGGTTTCGCATTCTTGGGTTCCGTCAGTGCAGAGTGATGAATGAATTAATATTATGATACTATACTGAGTGTCTACTTTCAAAGTCCCCAAACTTCAAGGGTGGATTTGCAACAAAAATGTCTTATAACACATAGTCGAAATGTTGACGGTTATTCTTCTTGAAATTTCTTGATTTTACGAAATATTTCAAGTTTTTTTTGAACGATCATTATTCCGTTTTCCTTGTAGCCTCACCAAATTTGACGACATATTCGGAAAAGGCAATAAACTTGCCACAAGATAACAGAGTCTGTGTGCAGAAGAAACTCTTATTGCGGGCGTAATAAGGAGATGAAGATCACGATTCTGAAGTAAACAAAATTAGTCCTATTTCCCACGTTTTCTTTTCATTCAACAATACCTCATTTAGTGAACTTTCGAATGGCATATCAACTTGTGTGCAAGCTGCTCATACTCCGCCATGGCTAACATGATAACAACGAAAAAGTCTAAAAATTTCCCAACCAAAATTTGTTCTATTTTGAATCTTTATGTGATCTTTTTGAAATCATCAATTCTTCTGTTATCTGTAGATGCTGAGACCAGACTTACATTTTGTGGGTGGTAGATACCAGAATAATTCAGGAGAACGGAGACCATAGGATAATATGGACTGATGAGGCCACTTTCACGAAATTAGGTGTGATTAATTTACGGAAAAAACATGTGTCGCAGAAAAAAAACCCTCATGCGACTATTGCATCTGTCTACAGATAAAATGTCTTGTTTCAATTGAATGGCTGCCCAGCACATAATAGTAGTAATGTCAAGATATGTTGAATGAATATATTGGAATACAATGGGTTGGAAGATACGGTCAGATGGCCACCAAGGATCCCCGACCTTACGCCTTTGGATTTTTAGGCCTAGAATACTTTGAAAGAGAAAGTATATCCAATTCGCTTTCAGACTCGGCAGGATCTAATCGACAAAATGAAATTTTATTGTGCAGAAACGCGTCAGAAACGCTATAAACTTTGCAGAGTTGTAAATTCAGTAAAAAAACGATGTGTTAAATGTATTGAAGAAGGAGGTGCATTTTTTTGTTGTTATTTCGGTTCGAAATGAATCAATGATTTTCATAAAATTACATAGAAATTCAAACATGGAGACCTTCAAAGTAGAGCAAATCAAGATCGGAATTTTCAGACTTTTACGTTGTTAACATGTTAGCCATGATGTTATGGCGGAGGATGAGCAGCTAGCACACAAGTATCGACTTGAAACAAAAACCTTCTACAAGCAATTTTTAAGATTGGTGTCAACAATTCTTCATTAACATATGTTTCTTTAAAATGGAAACCATACAAATCTTTCAAACAAATTAAAAAGCATTTTTTCTGTGTTCGAAAAAATATAAGTTTTATTAACACAGCAAATCATCCATCTATTACAATCTGCAAACTATAGATTATCGAAATATTCAATAGTCAATAGCAGTTTGATTGGATCTTAGTCAGGCCGTCATATTCTATAGAAGAAACAGAGGCAAAAAATCTAGCTAAAGTGGTAAATAATAATAATAATAAGAACTTTATTTCCTCTACACCCCTATACCTGTATACTACAAACTGTAATCTTTGATATCTTTCTCTTGAAATCACTCCAGTATTCGATTACAGCCGAAGGATTTATCAAACCAGGTCGGGCTCTCAATGTGATGATTTTTCAGAACCTCGGCTAAAATGTATCAGAAACTGTCTGCCAGGTTATCATATCCCATAGAAATGTATCCTAAATTATTTGCTGAATTGTTACTACACTGCTCAACAATTGATAGGGATCACTTACTTGTTCTAAATTTATTTCTGAAATATTCGCTCCAAGATTATAAATTTAGTCAGATATCAGAGTATTTTCAGTTGATAATATGGTTCACTTGAGAAAAGAATGAAAAAATGGATAGTTGGAGAGAAAAAAAGACTTTATTAGGAACACTCAAAATTCTGTGTTTGAATAACATAAAAATTTTATGATGAAACCACAAGAAGGCTGAAGTTTCAGTTAAGCTAGTACCTAGTTGGTCCCCCACGAGCTCGTCTCAAGCATTCTACCCTACGAGGCATACTTTCGATCAAACGATTCATAAAATTTTGGGGCAAATTCATCCAAATATCCCGTAAAGGTTGACGCTCACTTGGACGAGACGAGACGAGACGAAGCGACGCGTTAGTTCGCCTGGGACCGCGCACTTGGACGAAGCGATGCGGCGAGCAGCCATCGGAAGAAATTCCCCCTCTATTTTTGGGCCGCAATAAATTTTTATTACCCTTGCTGCATGCCGACTACCCGAATGAACAAGGGTAGAGTTATTGTTCGAATCGTGTTTTTGGTCATAATCTTGTTTTAATAGCTTCGTCGTCCCACCTTCATATAGGAATGAAAAAAAAATTATGTGACGTGAAAAAAATTCGACATTTTATCTCTGTTGGCAAGTTACAAAATATAACTTTTCTCGAAATTACTTTTTTCCCCGGGAAAAAAGAAAGTGTATATATATATCCGGGATAAAAGAACTCACTTTTCTGCCGGATTAATTTCATGAAAAGTTATATTTCTTTTCATCGTCGTTTTTCTAGTCACAGAAAAAAATATTGTATTATACAAGGGAAAAAAGTACTAGATTTTAGATCGAGGTTATGTTGTCTTCCAACGCGAAGCGGAGGGTGACAAAAACCGAGAGTTATTTTTTTTATAACTATATATAAAATCATTGATACCAAATGTTTATTTTCTTTTTAACCAATTGAAAAAATTAATTAGTAATCTAATTCCTTCATTCCGGTGATTTCAGAAAAAAATACTTTTCCTACGACAATATCGAAAAATTTCCAGTAATAAGTTCTGGAAAGTTGCATTTTTTATTACCTTGCTGCATACCGCTTACCTGCATAAGCTACAAATCAGACTAATTTATATTCAATTTATTCTCAATATACTTTTGTCGAGGCGGTAAAATCTCTGGCGCTGTCCCTGGTTATTTAAATTTCGGGGGGTCCACCGAATGACAGAATGACAATTTTTAAAGGAAAATGTTGTAGTCCTGTACTTCAGAAAAATTTCGGGTCCGGACCCCCCCCTTCGCTACGGCCTTGGTCAGCCATGAAACATTTTTTAGAATCGTGTTTTGGTCATGATCATGTTTTAATTGGAAATTTTCCAATGAAATCCTCGTAGTTCTTCATCCAGGAATACAATAAAATACAAATAATTGATACGAAATGCTTATTTTCTCTTTAACCGATTAAAAAAAACAAAGCAAGTAGTAATCGAAAGTTCAATGTTTGCAGATCATATATCCCTCGAAGGAATTTTTCCACAGTTTTCCAATTCTATCAGATATTTTAATTTCCTTTGGAAGAAGGGTTCTTCAATATTTTGTTGTATTTAGATACATAATAAAATACCTATACTTCAGACGATTTGAATTCACATTCACAGTTGTACAAAATACATAAATGTTGTTCGTTTTGTATATAAATTTCGTTTTTCCAGATCTCAATCGAGAAAATTCTAATCAACACTCTCATGAGCCATTTAAAACAAACTCATTTCACACAAATTCAAAAATAACTGTGTATTTCCCCATTGACAAAATTCGAGTATAAAATTGGAAATACAGCGCGCCGAACTTCCCGTTTCCGTCCGTCGGATACCTACTTGCCGCCTCGAGAAATTTCACTCACATGCCCCAAAGATCATCCTGGCGACCAACGACTCGCCTCCTCGCTGCTCCTCGCTTCGCGCCTCCTAGGTGCGTGTCTACCCATTTATTTCAATTGCGCGTCTAATCTGCCTCGCGCCTAACGATTCTGATCTTCGCTTCACGCCTCCTAAGTGAGCGTCTACCTATTTGATTCAGTGCAAATCGTGCCTGCGGAAAACAACTCTTCGCTTCGTCTCGTCTCGTCTCGTCCAAGTGAGCGTCAACCTTAAAGCGTTAGAAAGGTCCTCCAGGTTATTGATCGGTTGTTCTAAGGTTGACAATTGTCTAGAAATCTCAGACCAGACATGTTCGATGAAATTCATGTCTGGAGAGCGAGCTGGCCAGTCCATCCTATCAATAGCATGATCCTCAATGCTAGGAGAAATCCCACTTACCCGGCGTCGCGGCTCAATAGATCACTGAGAGTTGCAACAGGAGTTCTAATTTCGAACCAGACTGTAAGACGACGACTACATGTTCGTGGTTTGAGAGCACGTAGGAGGGTACAACATCCCCGTTTGAATAAGGAACACCGGGTTCATCGACGGCAATGGCTGAGGAGCACCGCAATTGGACACTTGAAGATTGGAGCCGATGTTTATTTACGGATTAGTCTAGATTTCGTATTTGTTTGAACCAACGCACAGAGTTGGTTGTTCTGCAGAACACCACCATGACCAGCCATAGATATCACGATATAATTATTGAACCCATAATTGTTCCGTTTCGGCTGCCGTGGGCGAGAATTTCATTTTAATTGACGATAATGCCCTTCCACACCGCAGTCGTCTGGTTAATGAAGCGCTAGAAACTCATGCTATTGATAGGATGGACTGGCCAGCTCGCTCTCCAGACATGAATTGCATCGAACATGTCTGGTTGAGATGTCTAGACAATTGTCAACCTTAAAACAACCGATCAATAACCTGGAGGACCTTTCTAACGCTTTACGGTATATTTTTACGAATTTGCCCCAAAATTTTATAAATCGTTTGATCGAAAGTATGCCTCGTAGGGTAGAATGCTTGAAACGAGCTCGTGGGGGACCAACTAGGAACTAGCTTAACCGAAACTTCAGCCTTCTTGTGGTTTTCATCATAAAATTTTTATGTTATTCAAACACAGAATTTTGAGTGTTCCTAATAAAGTCTTTTTTTCTCTCCAACTTTCCATTTTCATTCTTTTCTCAAGTGAACCATATTATCAACTGAAAATACTCTGATATCTGACTAAATTTATAATCTTGGAGCGAATATTTCAGAAATAAATTTAGAACAAGTAAGTGATCCCTATCCATTGTTGAGCAGTGTATTTAGGTTTTAATAATGGGAATAGCAGCAATGTTTTTAATTATACTCTTTCTTCTTGGCTCAAGCTTTCGAGAAATATATTTTCTCTTCGTCAGGAGAACTATAATATAAAGTCATTGAAACATATAACTTATATAAAGATTGTAAACATCAAGTTAATTTTGAGAAAAACGAACAACTAGTATTTATTCTCAATTTCGTAAATTTACAATCTTTATATAAGTTATATGTTTCCATTACTTTATATTATAGTTGTCCTGACGAAGAGAAAATATATTTATCGAAAGCTCGAGCCAAGAAAAAAGAGTATAATTAAAAACATTGCTGCTATTCCCATTATTAAAACCTAAATATCCAATGGATCTAAATAGTGCTTAATAATGCTAAATATCGGAAATATAATGAAGAACTGATAACTAGTAACACGAAGATTATCATTTTACGCCAAGCAACAGAGCTACAAATGATTAGTTTTTTGACAAAAATACTACCTGGAAGCCACCTGTGCCATTCCGTGCAGGACAGTCCGTAGTTTATTCCCACCATGTCCTCAACACGAAAATGCCATTTTTTATTTGTTATTAACAAAAAACAACAAAAATTCCCATTCTTTTTAGTTTTTTCGTTGCAAAATGGAAACTATTGATGCAGTGATAACGTTGCAATGGGATGAATTGTAGAGAATTACTTTGTGAAGAGAATGATGGGTCAAACGATCCGATCGAATAATTAAACTGGAGAAAAGCGGAAAAAGACGGAAAATTACGTGTTTTTTTTTTCTTTTAACTCATAACTCTGCCATTTTGCAATATTAAGAACAGAAACTTCACACGATAGTAGCTATTGACGTGCAAATCATGTGTGCCAAAATTGGATTCGGTCGGATAAATAGTTTTCACATAATTCCCATTTGAATTTTTTTTGGACATATTTCCGCGGAAAGCTGGATGCGTTTGAGGTCGTCCGATTGAAATTAAAAAAAATGATTTGGAAAGACCGTGATCAGTAACAAAACGTCTATTCCGATTTTTCAATAAAACGCGTTTAAATGTGTTAAAAACTAGTGAGAACATGAGGGAAAACGACCGACCAAGCGAGAGTAGTCGAGTGTTGAGGGAATGAGCGAATCGAGGGGAAACGCCGCGGAAGCCAACGGTCGCCGAGTATAAGAATTGTTGCGCGGAGAGCGCACCAAATTTTGTTACGTTTCCCCTCGATTCGCTTCTTTCCTCTCCACTCGGTCGGCCGTTTTCCCTCATGTTCTCACCAATAAAAATGGGCAGATCTACCACTCACCTCGTTATAATATTAAAAATATATATATTCCTTGTAATGAATCTGCCTAGCAGTTTTAGTCAAAAGTGAGGTTATTTTGTTTATCTTGTCAAACTTATGTACGTCTGTTTCCCGGAAAATCTGTTTTCCCATACTAAATGGTCTCGGTAAAACTCAACATTCACAAAACTGTCACAGTTTACATAAAATGTTCTAAATTTTTTTTTTTTTTTGAAACAAAAAACAAAAGTAAAGAAATATAAAATATGTTGGAAGTCGCGAAATAAAATAGGGTAGGTCATGACTTTTTTTCATTGAATTGAAGAGGTGGAACAACTACAGTCTGAACCGAATATTCCACATCCTTTACGTAATACTGTCGTTCTGTATTATCAAATTGTTGTATACCACGCTAAGATGTTGAGTGTCTTCTCTGAAATTCACACTGTTATTTGTTTTGATGTGGACCATCTCACTTATCAGCCTTCTGTTGTAGTGTGGCTCAACGTCCAAAATGCTGACATCCCCAAACTTGAACCTATGTCCCTCCCTATGTGTGTGTGCGGCTAGTGCTGTTTTCTGTGTGCTGTCGAATTTCTTGGTGTCGTACATGTGTTGTCTTACTCTATCCTTTAGAAGCTGTTTTGTCTGTCCAACATAGCATTTCTCGCAGTTTTCACAATCAATTTTGTACACTACTTCTGACCTTTTTTTCAACAGGAGTTTTGTCTTTCAACCTGGTGAAATATTTTCTCTTGTTGTCAACAACATTGTAAAATGCTGCCGTGCAATTATATTCCCGGAATATCCTGTTGAGTTGGTATGATAGTGGCGGGTAAAAGGCTAGTTTGAAAAATTTTTTGTGATTCGCTGTTGTGTTGTTTGGTAGGGTCGATGTAGCTCTCGTCTGGTTAGTTGTAGAACTAGTCTGATTTCTTTGATACATGTTAATGCACGTTCTGATGTAATGTGTGGTGTAATTGTTTCGTTTGAGGATTTCGATTACTTTTTTGATGTTTTCCTCTTTATATTTGGTATCACTCAAAGTTATTGCTCTGTTAATCAGGTTCATTGCTACGTTTTTCTTCTGTATGGCACTATGGTTGGAATAAGAATTGATTGTTCTACCTGAATTGGTTGGTTTTGTATACCAGTTTGTTATCAATCTGTTGTGTTCCCTGATAACGGTAATGTCCAAAAAGGAAATCTTACAGTCTTGTTCCTCTTCTATTGTGAACATGATTTTCTGGTGAAATGAGTTGAACATGTCCAATGTAGTCTCAACTTCGTTTTCTGGTACAAGGAGTAGGGTGTCGTCACATATAGTTTCAATAATGGAATGTGAAACTTCAGACGTGAAACAGCGTATTCGAACAAAGCATGCATTACAAGGTTTGCAAAGTTTGAGCTTGCTGGAGAGCCATAGCTGTGCCATCTGTCTGTTTGTAGCAGATGCCATTGAATGTGAAGTATCCACACTCAAAGCACAAGTTCACCATCCTCAAAAAATCGCTCTTTTCCAGACTGGTAAAGTTTTTTATGTAATGCCATTGGTTGGTTATGGCATCAATAACTAATTGCTTTGGTACGTTTGTGAACAGCGAAACCACATCCAGGGATATTAGCTTGTAATTGTTTGGTACTACTATTGTCTTCAGCTCTTCAACCAAGTGAATGAATTTTTTACATTGAATCTGGATGTAGTCAATACGTTGTTTAAAATGGTATGTAAAAACTTTCCAATTTTATAACCTGGTGATCCAATGCAACTCACTACTGGTCTTAAGGATATATTGGGCTTGTGTATTTTTCTGAGGAAGTAAATTTTCGGTATAACATTGTTGTGTGAAATTAGGAATTTATATTCTGATTCAGATATGGTCGAATTTTTCTTCAAAACTTTTAAGAAATTGTTAATTCTGTCCTGTAGTGTCTTGGTCGGATCAGATTTTAATTTTTTGTAAGTGGTCTCATCATTCAGCATTTTTTCAGCTTCTGTGTTGTATTCTGTACGGTACATAAGGACTGTGGTGTTTCCCTTATCTGAGTTGCTGACTATGATTTCAGAGTGTTCTCTTATGAACTTGGAAGTTTCCTGGTAGTGTTTTTTGAGTGGGTCTCTAGGTCGTCTTTTGATGTTTATAAAATTATTGATGGTTCCAACGCATCTGCTTCTAATAAGGTGAATATCATGAGAATGGAACAATCAATAAAGAATTTCACAAACATCACAATACCAGAAAATGTTGAGTTGATTCTTGGACTTGGGCCGAAACACGGGATCATTCCACGAGATATACCACGACTACAGATGATTAAGGATATAGAACATTCACACAGACCACCAGCGACAATGAAGAAGAAAGAAACCTTATTAGAAGCAGATGCGTTGGAACCATCAATAATTTTATAAACATCAAAAGACGACCTAGAGACCCACTCAAAAAACACTACCAGGAAACTTCCAAGTTCATAAGAGAACACCCTGAAATCATAGTCAGCAACTCAGATAAGGGAAACACCACAGTCCTTATGTACCGTACAGAATACAACACAGAAGCTGAAAAAATGCTAATGATGAGACCACTCACAAAAAATTAAAATCTGATCCGACCAAGACACTACAGGACAGAATTAACAATTTCTTAAAAGTTTTGAAGAAAAATTCGACCATATCTGAATCAGAATATAAATTCCTAATTTCACACAACAATGTTATACCGAAAATTTACTTCCTCAGAAAAATACACAAGCCCAATATATCCTTAAGACCAGTAGTGAGTTGCATTGGATCACCAGGTTATAAAATTGGAAAGTTTTTACATACCATTTTAAACAACGTATTATCTACATCCAGATTCAATGTAAAAAATTCATTCACTTTGGTTGAAGAGCTGAAGACAATAGTAGTACCAAACAATTACAAGCTAATATCCCTGGATGTGGTTTCGCTGTTCACAAACGTACCAAAGCAATTAGTTATTGATGCCATAACCAACCAATGGCATTACATAAAAAACTTTACCAGTCTGGAAAAGAGCGATTTTTTGAGGATGGTGAACTGTGCTTTGAGTGTGGATACTTCACATTCAATGGCATCTGCTACAAACAGACAGATGGCACAGCTATGGGCTCTCCAGCAAGCTCAAACTTTGCAAACCTTGTAATGCATGCTTTGTTCGAATACGCTGTTTCACGTCTGAAGTTTCACATTCCATTATTGAAACTATATGTTGACGACACCCTACTCCTTGTACCAGAAAACGAAGTTGAGACTACATTGGACATGTTCAACTCATTTCACCAGAAAATCATGTTCACAATAGAAGAGGAACAAGACTGTAAGATTTCCTTTTTGGACATTACCGTTATCAGGGAACACAACAGATTGATAACAAACTGGTATACAAAACCAACCAATTCAGGTAGAACAATCAATTCTTATTCCAACCATAGTGCCATACAGAAGAAAAACGTAGCAATGAACCTGATTAACAGAGCAATAACTTTGAGTGATACCAAATATAAAGAGGAAAACATCAAAAAAGTAATCGAAATCCTCAAACGAAACAATTACACCACACATTACATCAGAACGTGCATTAACATGTATCAAAGAAATCAGACTAGTTCTACAACTAACCAGACGAGAGCTACATCGACCCTACCAAACAACACAACAGCGAATCACAAAAAATTTTTCAAACTAGCCTTTTACCCGCCACTATCATACCAACTCAACAGGATATTCCGGGAATATAATTGCACGGCAGCATTTTACAATGTTGTTGACAACAAGAGAAAATATTTCACCAGGTTGAAAGACAAAACTCCTGTTGAAAAAAAGGTCAGAAGTAGTGTACAAAATTGATTGTGAAAACTGCGAGAAATGCTATGTTGGACAGACAAAACAGCTTCTAAAGGATAGAGTAAGACAACACATGTACGACACCAAGAAATTCGACAGCACACAAGAAAACAGCACTAGCCGCACACACACATAGGGAGGGACATAGGTTCAAGTTTGGGGATGTCAGCATTTTGGACGTTGAGCCACACTACAACAGAAGGCTGATAAGTGAGATGGTCCACATCAAAACAAATAACACTGTGAATTTCAGAGAAGACACTCAACATCTTAGCGTGGTATACAACAATTTGATAATACAGAACGACAGTATTACGTAAAGGATGTGGAATATCGGTTCAGACTGTAGTTGTTCCACCTCTTCAATTCAATGAAAAAAAGTCATGACCTACCCTATTTTATTTCGCGACTTCCAACATATTTTATATTTCTTTACTTTTGTTATTTTTGTTTCAAAAAAAAAAAAAAAATTTAGAACATTTTATGTAAACTGTGACAGTTTTGTGAATGTTGAGTTTTACCGAGACCATTTAGTATGGGAAAACAGATTTTCCGGGAAACAGACGTACATAAGTTTGACAAGATAAACAAAATAACCTCACTTTTGACTAAAACTGCTAGGCAAGATTCATTACAAGGAATATATATATTTTTAATATTATAACGAGGTGAGTGGTAGATCTGCCCTTTTTATTGTGTTTTTATTTTATTCGTGTCATTGCAGCCTTGAGAAAGGACCAATCGTGTCCGAAACGTTGGCAATGTTATAAATGGTTTAAACATCAATACCCAGATTTTATTTTTCCAAATTCCTGTTAACACTTCACAATAGTAATTTACGTTACAAGTCCGGAAAGTAGGATTTGTTTGAACGAGTAGACAAAATTCTGCTAGTCCAAAAATCTGTTTTTTCGGCAACCGTGAAGAAACACTACGATGCTACACATTTCGTATCTAATTGTGTTTTGTAATTCATTGAAATCATATTAACTTCCCGGCCCAGTCCGGAAAATGCTACTTCATCAAAGGAAAAGCGTCGAGGGAGTGGATACTTCCCGAAAAATAATGTTCGAAATTAATAAATATTAGAACATTTCACAATGTTAACAACTTGTGTCAAAGTGATACCTATGTATTAAACTGTTCTCTTTCCAATTCAACTATTTTTATTTCTACTTATACAATCCTGTACACAAAATATGTCTAATTAAAAAAAAAAATAATAAAATTATCTATCTGGAGTTCCTTCATTTTCTTTATCATACAATTCTTCGTATGTCAGGTGGACTCAGACTACAAGGAGAGTTTAATATCAACTGCCATTTCACGTCTAACTGCTTTCATTAATATGGGGTTAATGCTACTTTCGTTGAAGAAGCCCACTTTAATAAATTGAATTCCTTTTCTTACATGCTTCGCTTCCCGTGAGTTATATCAGAGATTCGTTTGGCAGTTGGATATTACTTTTCCGCTTCTTTCGAATAACAACTGCCGGAATTGTCCTTATCTCTGAGTTTTTTTTATATCAGGCTTGGAAACTTCCATGTGATCGGAATGCAAATATATTCATTTTTCTGAATTTTTCGACCCTTAGAAAATTATAAACTGAAAAAAATGAACAGGCCGGATAATTAATCTGCACTCATTCCTAGTCGAACTGCCCGGCATAATTTTTCCCATTCGTCTATTTCTTATTTTGGGCCAGTAATTCATAGTCGTGAACAACTCGGATGTACTGAGTGATATCCCGAGGTAGGTAAAAAATTTAAACTATCCAACGCAATATGCTATATTTGTCTAAATATCTCGGTGAAGTTCGTTGATGGTCCAAATCAGTCGAGTTCTGGAGTTGTAAATTTTTTAAACGAAAAATATTGACTCGAATGTCGCCAGCAGAGAATGATACAATTCTGTCTCACAAGTGTAAATATTAACTCTGAAAGTAGATAATGATATCAATCGATCATTATCAGCCAATATCAAAACTCATACACCGAAGGTAGTCTCGTCGACGTTCTACATACAAGAGCATTCGCAGACATCTGTTTCGTCCTATTGGGTCTCATCAGTGTGGAGAATAACTCTGAGCGATACGTAGCACTATTGGACCCTTTACTTCGTGATCTAATTCGTTGCTTTGGGTATAATTTTCAAATATTAAAAAACGCCATTTCTGAGGATCCTTACGAATAACATTCTTCCACTGCATGAACCTTGAACGAAGTATCGAGAGTCGAGACCTTCTTCATATTTGTCCTTAAACTATGGAAGTCTGCGGTTTTTCAACGAGACGTAGGTATGGATAAACATACGAAAAAGATTAATGCGAATAACGGCACCACATAATGATATTGAATTGTGTTCGAATCGAAAATAGGGACTGTGAAAGTAGAAAAAAATATTATACGATTAATTTCTTTTATAACAACCAATATTACCCCCTTGTAGGTTCTTTGAACCTTGACAAAACTGGCTCCGAAGTAAGAGTTTTGATATAGATTGATACTAATCGATTAATATCATTCTCTACAATTGAACACCTGATAAATAATTGTCCAATATATAAATTTCAGAATGGCTAGAGAGCTGTACATGAAATTACCGAGTCGTTTTTGAATTGGGTTATTAATTTTAAATGATTTAATAGAGTTTTAATCATTTAATTTTCTGTTTCTTTTTTCTGCTTTGATTTTTCGTTTCAGTTTCAGAATCCGAAGGCATCCTGGAGGGGTTATCGTTCATTTGGACTAAGTAAAGAAGGAAACCTTCAATATTCTAATAGTTTTTAGGTGTTATTTTTGTTTGAAACGGCGAGACAGGGTTTTTCTACTGGGGGTTTTCCCTGAGCTCTGGTATCATACGAAAAAATAGTATGGTACCCCGTTTTGCACCAACCTCAGTTAGGGATTTTTATTTTTGTTTTATGTATTGTATTATGTTAGCTCTTGATTTCAAAAGAATATATATTATATATATATATTGAATGTTTAAGGGCAAAGAGACTCACTGGACTATAATTAAAGCATACTCTTTTTTCTCGACCGAGCTTTCGCAATCAGTTTATTGCATCCTCAGGGCCTCTGAAATTACAATATATATATATATATATATATAATTGGTAGTTCACAATAAGTAATAGTCTCATACCGAAGGTGAGATGGTATAAACTTGCCCATTTCACGAAACAGATGTCACACATTTAAAATACCTATACAAATCATCAACAATTAAACAACGTATTAATTATAAATTACATTGAGACAAGGACCAATCATTAAAATCAATAAAATCAACTTTAAAATTTTCCACTTCATCGCCAAAAATCTGCGTCATATTTGTTTACATATTAATCCTTTGTTATCACTCCATTTCATGTGGTCTTTGACAGGTTGGTCCATATTATGCTCTTCTGTTTCTTGTTATTCGTCTAATGGACCTTCATAATATTCGTATTTTTTGGCCTGTTCTAATAGGTAACTGTATATGTTGCTCAATTTGGTGTGTGTCAATTTTTTGTTTTGTATTTTCATGTTTATTTATTTGTATCATTCCTGTATAAGCCTTTTGTGATAATTATTTTCGGTTTTTAGTATTTTTATATTCTGGAAATCAATTTTATGGTCCAAATCATAAGCATGGGTTGCTAGTGCACATCGATCTTTATTCCTGGTCGTGTCTGATTTATGTAATTGACTCTACTTTTTACCCATTGAGAGGTTTGACCAATGTACATTTTTCTGCAATCATGGCAATTTATTTGATACACCACATTACTTTTCAGTGCTGTTGGAATTGGGTCTTTCAGTGTTTGCTATATATTGATCTTACAGTTTTTGATTATATGATGTCAATGCACGTTTTCTCCCTTAAACATCGATTTTAATTTGTACGTTAATGTTTCTATGTTTGGGAAGGATGCGTAGTGCTTATTTACTGGATCTATTTTCGTTTTGCTGGCTGCTTGCTGTACAGGTGGATTGTGTTCGAAGAATATAGAAGTTTGGTGATCATATTTTTTGGGTATGAATTTTGTCTCAATATTTCAAATAATTCATTTAATCCCACTCTGTCTGTGTGACTCATGACATATTTTCATTATTCTGTTTTTCATTCCTTTGATAAAATTGATTTTCACATTTTGTTATGGTTGGAGTGGTAGTTAATGAATTTGTTTGAGCTTGCGTTTTTCTATACCAACTCAGTTATTTTGTTGTTATTTCGGTGACCTTTGTATCTAGGAATGGGACAGTATGATCATTATCTTCCATCTCAACTGTAAATTGTAAATCTTCACAGTAGGAATTGAAACATTTCTTCGTATTTTCAATTTCATCCTCTGGTAATGCCAAAAAGAGATCATCCACAAATTTTTTTATTATTGGTATTTTGAATTTCAATTTTTTATACATTATCTAGCAAATCGTCATAAACGTATAATGAAAGTATAGGACTTAGCTCTGACCCCATCGCACATCCAAATATGTTTGTAGTATTTTCCCTGAAAAGTACAGTAATTATTTTCGAGTAGGTATGAAATAATTCCATAAATAATTCTTTGTCCATTTGGGTATATCGTTGTATTTTATCCCATTTAGTTTCCAGAATGTTCAGAATTGTTCTCTTTTCCAAATTTCCGAATAAATTAACGACGTCGAATGATGCCAATTTATGGTTGTTGGGTAATTGAAAATCATTGACGAGTTGAGCGAATTCGAACGAGTCTTTGATGTAGTAGTCGTTTGTTATCATATGCTGACTTTAAGATATCTGCCATGTATCGTGCCAGTTTTGACATGGGACTATTTGTACTCGAAATAATGGGTCTTATAGGGGTTTTCTTGTTTGTGTACTTTAGGGTTGCCATATTCTTGGACACACCGAATTGTATGTCTTCATTGCTTTGGCTTGTTGTTCTGGATGTATCCTTTATCGCATAATGTAGTGATGAATTTATTACAGGTGTTTTGTATGGTCGTTGTTGGGTCTCGGGGTAATTTTTTAAAGTCCTTTGATTCCAGTATTGCTTGTATTTTGTTTTCATAATCCATTCTATTCATTATCACAGTAACTGCCCCCTTGTCGCTGTTAGTATAATAAGGTCTTTATTTTCCCTCAAAAAGTTTTCGTCTCTCTGTACCACCTATTTATGACGGAATCTTCATGTTATCACTGTGAGTGAAGTTTGTTATTATATTTGTGGCTTGTGCTCTGAGTACGTCTTTTCTATCATCAGGTTACTGCTAACAATACATACTCCAAGTCAGCTATATATTTTCAATTTTGAGGTCTTTTTTTGTTGTTGCCAGACTAATTTGGATCCAAGCGATAAGAGATTTTTCACTGTTCGGGAATAGGTTTGTTACTTAAGTTCTTCAGCCACTTATCTTGAATTTGAATGGGATTGCCTTTTTGTCTGCAGAGATCTTCAATTTTTTTCAAGTTGTTTCTTTTCATTTTATGAAAACTTTTGGTACGCGATGTGCATTTTTCGACCATATTCCATTAGTATTTGGTTGGCAGGTGTTGTAACGTATTTACGATTTTTCCAATATTTTTTTCAGTTTATTTATTTTTGAATTTATTGGCTTATTTCCAAATTGAGTACTTTCCTGATTATTCTGTCGTTGAAGTTTTTTATTTTGCTATTTAGAATCTTATTTTCACAATCAAGTAGTCCGATCACATTTTTCAAGTTGGACGTAATATGCTTAGGTATTATTTGTGTCTTTTACATTCAAGTAGAAATATCGTCGTCTGTTCCGTGATGATGCAAGTTTGGTGTTGTTTGAACTCCACATTTTCAACCATCTTGTCGTTTCAGGTCCATATATGTTGGCGATATCTTCGTAAAAGCCCTTTTTAATTTTAGCGAATTTGGTTAAGAGCCTATGAAATTTAATATATGAATGTTTAAGGGCAAAGACTTCACTGGACTATAATTAAAGCATACTCTTTTTTTCGACCGAGCTTTCGCAATCAGTTTATTGCATCCTCAGGGCCTCTGAAATTACAATATATATATAATTGGTAGGACTTTTAAAAATTACCCCGAGACCCAAAACGACCATACAAAACACCTGTAATAAATTCATCACTACATTATGCGATAAAGGATACATCACAGAACAACAAGCCAAAGCAATGAAGACATACAATTCGGTGTGTCCAAGAATATATGGCAACCCTAAAGTACACAAACAAGAAAACCCTTAAGACCCATTATTTCGAGTACAAATAGTCCCATGTCAAAACTGGCACGATACATGGCAGATATCTTAAAGTCAGCATATGATAACAACAACGACTACTACATCAAAGACTCGTTCGAATTCGCTCAACTCGTCAATGATTTTCAATTACCCAACAACCATAAATTGGCATCATTCGACGTCGTTAATTTATTCGGAAATTTGGAAAAGAGAACAATTCTGAACATTCTGGAAACTAAATGGGATAAAATACAACGATATACCCAAATGGACAAAGAATTATTTATGGAAATTATTTCATACCTACTCGAAAATAATTACTGTACTTTTCAGGGAAAATACTACAAACAAATATTTGGATGTGCGATGGGGTCAGAGCTAAGTCCTATACTTTCATTATACGTTATGGACGATTTGCTAGATAAATGTATAAAAAAATTGAAATTCAAAATACCAATAATAAAAAAATTTGTGGATGATCTCTTTTTGGCATTACCAGAGGATGAAATTGAAAATACGAAGAAATGTTTCAATTCCTACTGTGAAGATTTACAATTTACAGTTGAGATAGAAGATAATGATCATACTGTCCCATTCCTAGATACAAAGGTACACCGAAATAACAACAAAATTGAACTGAGTTGGTATAGAAAAAACACAAGCTCAAACAAATTCATTAACTACCACTCCAACCATAACATAAATGTGAAAATCAATTTTATCAAAGGAATGAAAAACAGAATAATGAAAATATGTCATGAGTCACACAGACAGAGGGGATTAAATGAATTATTTGAAATATTGAGACAAAATTCATACCCAAAAAATATGATCACCAAACTTCTATATTCTTCGAACACAATTCCACCTGTACAGCAAGCAAGCCAGCAAAACGAAATAGATCCAGTAAATAAGCACTACGCATCCTTCCCAAACATAGAAACATTAACGTACAAATTAAAATCGATGTTTAAGGGAGAAAACGTGCAATTGACATCATATAATCAAAAAACTGTAAGATCAATATATAGCAAACTGAAAGACCCAATTCCAACAGCACTGAAAAGTAATGTGGTGTATCAAATAAATTGCCATGATTGCAGAAAAATGTACATTGGTCAAACCTCTCAATGGGTAAAAAGTAGAGTCAATTTACATAAATCAGACACGACCAGGAATAAAGATCGATGTGCACTAGCAACCCATGCTTATGATTGGACCATAAAATGATTTCCAATATAAAAATACTAAAACCGAAAATAATTATCACAAAAGGCTTATACAGGAAATGATACAAATAAATAAACATGAAAATACAATAAACAAAAATCTGACACACACAAATTGAGCAACATATACAGTTACCTATTAGAACAGGCAAAAAATACGAATATTATGAAGGTCCATTAGACGAATAACAAGAAAAAACAGAAGAGCATAATATGGACCAACCTGTCAAAGACACCAGAGCCGGACCGTGGGCGTGGCAAGGGAGGCATTTGCCATGGGCGCAAACGACCTAGGGGCGCAAAATGTGAAATATGAAATATTCCATTTACATCAAGATTGACTACAAGCTCTATATTTTAAAGTGGCGAATTACCAGTTTACCAAATTGAGAAACACGTAGTTAACGAACTCTACCAAAACGGAACAAAATCCTAGAAAAATTATACATGGCAAGAAACACGACTCTAGATGCATTGTCCATTACCTAAAATATGGTAGATTATTGTCAATAAAAGGTTCTTCAAAATAAAGGGTTTTCCAAAAAGAGTGTGTTATTTTGAAAAGCCCGCTATTTCGGTAGATATCACGTTTGAAGCTGTCATTTTTTGACATTGACAAGTAGAAACTACGTCATTACTAAAAATGAAACGATACACGCTTCAAGAACCTGTGTCGGACCGCAATGAAGAAATTGGTGGAAAATTCGAGATCTTGGGACAAGTTAGTGATGTGAAGAATAAAACCCGTGCACGTCGCTCGAGAACAGCCGAAAATATTGCTGCTGCCGCCGAAAGTGTTAAAGAAAATCCAGATTTGTCCATGCCTCGTCGTTCTTTGGAAATAGGGATTCCACAAACGTCATTACACCGTATTTTGCATAAAGATTTGGGTCTTATGACTTATGAAGTTCAGTTAACACAAGTACCGGAATTCCATCGAAAAATCATCTTGAGTGATGAGGCCCATTTCACCTCGGTGGCCTCGTCAACAAGCAGAATTGTCGCATCTGGGGCTAGGAAAACCCAAGAGTTATTGTTGAGAAGCCTCTCTATCCGCAACGTGTGACTGTTTGGTGCGGTTCATGGTCCGGCGGAGTCATTGGACCACTTTTCGGAAAATGAGGCGGGAGCAACAGTTACGATGAATGGATTGCCCTATCGAGAGATGATCAATGATTTTTATGGCCGAAATTGGATAGTACTGATCTGGACAACGTTTACATTCAACAAGACGGCATTACTGCCCCACAAGCAACGAAACCATTGGTCTTTTGCGGGAAAAGTTTCCGAACCGTGTTATCTCTCGAAGAGGTGATTACAATTGGCCACCGAGATTTGTGATTTAACACCTTGCGACTTCGTGAAAGAGAAGGTCTACGCCAATAGCCCAGCGTCGATTCAAACCTCAAAGATGGAATTCGTGAGGCTATCGAGGACATAGGGCAGCCACTTTGCGATTTGGTTATGAAAAATTTCATTAAAAGGATATGGTCCTGTAAGCGTGGTCGTGGTAGTCATTTGCTTTATGTTATTTTCCACTATTAACGGCATAGCTTCTTCTTCAAATGAAATAAAAATCTGATAATTTTTATTGAAAAATGGCATTTTTCTTTTAATATCAAAATAACACCTTTTATGGGAAAACCCCTTATAATCAATAAATGTCAATTATAAAAATCATATATTTATTGAAAAAATAATTTCTTCAAGGGCGCATTTTGAAAGTTTGCCACAGGCGCTAGAATCCTAGTTCCGGCTCTGAAAGACACACATGAAATGGAGTGATAACAAAGGAGTAATAATGTAAACAAATATGACGCAGATTATTGGCGATGAAGTGGAAAATTTTAAAAGTGATTTTATTGATTTTAATGATTTAGTCCTTGTCTCAATGTTAATTTATAATTTATACGTTGTTTAATTGTTAATGATTTGTATAGGTATTTTAAATGTGTGACAATCTGTTTCGTGAAATGGGCAAGTTTTATACAATCTCACCTTCGGTATGAGAACTATTACTTATTGTGAACTACCAATTATATATATATATTGTAATTTCAGAGGCCCTGAGGATGCAATAAACTGATTGCGAAAGCTCGGTCGAGAAAAAAGAGTATGCTTTAATTATAGTCCAGTGAGTCTCTTTGCCCTTAAACATTCAATATATTAATTTCATAGGCTCTTAACCAAATTCACTATATATATATATATTCTCTACTCTCAAAGTTAGTGAATTTTATAGTAAATTTCTGTGAGTAATCTTGAAAAAAATTGAAATTCAACTTTGAAACGAAGTGAGCTAAAGACTTGAAATATTCAGGATGACTTGTGGGCTAAATATGTCAGAAAATTTCGTTAGTGGACTAAATTAGTCGAATGGCTTCTATCGATATCTCGAAAGAAATCAGTGAATAATTTTAAAAACATATTATTAATTTCCGAATACTTTTCGGATTTATGTGAAATATAATAACAAACTGGTCAAAATTTGGGTATGAACATTTCGATAGCTCCAAAATTTAATAATGTATGACCTCAATGTCATTAACATGCACTCAAATAATTTTCATTGTGAACAACAACAAACAAATCGGAATCTCGGTTTTTCAGCAACAGACAGTAGGTTTCAGTCTTTTGATTTACGAATTCAAATTTTAGAAAACACGATAATTTCAAGGAAGAACGACATCGAAACTTGAGAAAGAAGTATATACATAGTGTCAATGCAATATGTCAAACAGTCTCATAACTTTCGGAAAAACTTTTGGTTTATTGGTACCTCGAAAAGAAACGAAGATAGAGCAATGCGCTTAATGGCATTATATGTTTTTCGAAAAAAGATAACCGCCTTGTATCATTCATTTTCTCTATCTGCTCTTAGGTTTGAAGAGTTGTATATTTCGCGGATCACCAATGTTGGCCACCCTGTACAGTCGCTGGAATATTATTAGTCGAACATCTGTTGAAATACGAAATTTTTAGGAAAAATTTTTTTCATTTGATATTCCAAAAATCTTCAGCAAAGTTCGCACAAACCTCTGTATCGTTATTGAACAGCTGAAGATGAAACTTTCACCCGATGGGATTACTAGTTTTGAAATTATTCGATAAATTTAATTTCAAATCTCTATAACTTAAAATCCACTCTACCGATTTGACCCATAAATGAACAAAGTCGGGATATTTGGAATACACGCCCTGAAAATTACAAGTCTCATTACCTCAATATAAATTTAGTTCCGATCGGATTCGACGTTTTCAAAATATTCGAGAAATAAAATTTACTATAATTATAACTCGGAAACTATTCTACCGATTTGACCAAGTAATTTGGATCAGACCAGTCTTTAGCGCCTTTCGTACGAGAGTTATGGCCGGAAAATTACTCCTAGAAAGTGGAGATACACGAATTCAAAATCAAGTACTCAGACTAAAAACAGCAGTTTTCTGGATCGTACAATACTTGAAGGGGCATTTTTTAAGTAACTTTTTCAAAACCTAAATATTCAATGTGTCCTGCAAACATGTAATTTTATTGAGAATCATGTTGTCCAGTTATTTCTGTTGAAAACACATTGACCTTTTTTGCCTCATTTCTCAGCAAATAATTTTTCAACTGAATTAGTAATATTTTTCCGAATTTCTATTTCGTAAACCACTTCAACAACTGAAATGTCAAAGTTGAGTGTAGCTTACAAACAAACTTTTATTACCATACAGGGTGTCCAGGCGATTGACGTCAATAAATTACTTTTAGATTCCTCAGACCTGTCTCTATCCAAAAATATGTCATGCTATTTTTTGTTGTTCTCGAGTTACGATTTTTTGAGTGTTTTTAAATTTTGCCAGTTAGATTTGAAAAATTCAAATCCTTCTATAAAGTAAGTATTTTGCAGTATTTATTTTTTCAACATGGTCCTCAAATATTCATTTTCGATTCATAAAGAAAAAAAGTGTTTTTTAGCTTTTAGCTAAGTTCAGAACTTCGCGGAGTCCTAAGCTACGAAAGTCATAGGAAAAAAAAAGTACTTGATCGGAATTTTTTGTTGTAATCATCTATTGAAGGAGGATAGGCTGAAAATCATTGAGACTCGATTAAAGTTGTTTTTCTTCGTTTTGGCATTTTTATGGTGAATTAAACTTAAAAAATGGGATTCAAATTGATTTTGATTGATATAACTGTGAACAAATTTAGGTTCTTCGCATTGATGGAAAATGATAATATTCGACAGAGTTGCTGGTTGTGAAATTACCTGTTTTTGGATAGAAATAACTGAAAATTACCATTCACTTCAATAATTTTTCGAAATCCGTTCCTCCAATTTGAATACATTATCGAAAACGTTCTAAAAAATGACGTGTCAATTGCCTGAAGCTACTCAAATTTTCTTGTTTCATTTTTCATCCCGCTTTTGAAAGTTTTTTACTCAATTCTGATTCGTTGTTGGTTTCCTTCGCGTACACCAGCTCTTTGTAAAATCTCCAAAAATCGATTCCAGAAAGGATTGGGCGTGCAGATCTCATCGAATGGCCTGCGCGTTTGCCAGACCTCAACCCTATCGATTTTTTCATTTGGGTATTTTACAAAGAGCTGGTGTAGGCAAAGGAAACTAACAACGAAACAGAATTGAGCGAAAAACTCTCAAAAGCGGGATGAAAAATAAAACAAGAAAATTCGAGCAGCTTCAGGGTATTGACAAGTCACTTATTAGAACGTTTTCGATAATGTATTCAAACTGGAGGCACGGATTTTGGAAAATTATTGAAGTGAATAGTAGTTTTTAGTATTATGTGCCTTTTATTTTCTATCCCAAAACAGGTGATTTCACAACTAGCAATTCTGACGAATGTGTTAACATTTTCCATCAGTGATGAGACCAAAATTACACGAGGTTTACAGGAATTTTAATTGAAATTAATTTAAAATTGCATTTTTAAGTTCAATTTATCATAAAAATGAAAAAAGTAGAAAAACTAATTTTATCGAGTTTCAATGATTTTCAGTATATCCGCCTCCCAAGGCTGATTACAACAAGAAAGTCCGATCAAGTACCTGTTTTTTCCTATGACTTTCTTAGCTCAGGACCCAACAGAGTTTTTGAATTTAGCTAATAGCTAAAACACAGCGTTTTTAATTTTTGAATCAAAAATGAATGTATTAGTACATCCTACTGAAAACGGAAGTCTAGCTTTCGAGGCTTTTTGAGTTGCTTGCAGTGATTTCAGGAAGCTGAATATTTTTTTTATTGAAGCATCATTCAGGACGACCATGTTGAAAAAATTAAAAATGCAAAATAATTACTGCATAGGAGGATATGAATTTTTCAAACCTATCAGGCAAAGTACGTTGAAAAACACTCAAAAAATCATAACTCGAGAACTACAAAAATTGCTTTACATACATGAGGTATTTTTGAATAGCCACAGGTCTGAAGAATCTAAAATTATTTATTGACTTCAATCGCCTAGACACCCTGTACATTCAAATTGAAACCGAAACAAGATTGGCAGATCAAGTTCTCTGAAACCCATCCATAATTAGACGAACTCCATCTGAATTAATGATCTGTTTCTGCCTGTAATCAGATGTGTCGTAGGAGAATAATTGACAATGATTGACTAAATAGTGACTGAATAGTGTCCAATGAATTTAAATATAAATGATTTCCGCTTGACTCTTGGTTTTGATCCAATCAATACATTCCTAAGTTGGTATACATATACAGGATGTTTCTGAATTGATGCGGAAATTTGAAAGGGGTTCCTCAGATCATTTCATGTAAAAAAAGTTTTCATAAATAAAGGCCGAAAATCCATTGTTTCTCAGATACAGGGTATCGAAGTTTTATTTGAAAACTGCCACTGAGATATTTCAAACTAACAAATATTTTTGAGCGCTCGTTCTACTTAAACGAGTGCTATATCGTTCTCCACAATCGTCTCTAAGTTTCTTATTTTGAGCCGAAAATGGTCTCAAACGATAGGGTTCAGCTCCCTGATGACGAATTCGTGTAGTGGTCGAATTCGATTCTGTCCATTGGGCCGTCCCTCCGACCGTCCGTTAGTACGATATTTTTCGAAGAGATTGTACTACAGCACGAGAACATTATGTTTTTTTTAATTTTCGTTACCACAAAAATCAATCAATTTGAAAAGGTCAAAATCTCTGCTTGGCACGGTCATGCAGGGTGATCAAAAAACATTACCTCATGAATTATGTATAATATTCTCACATAAAAACTGCGCTCCACTTAAAAGGGGTGAAAGAGATTATTTGTCATAAATTAAACGAAGAATTCGAAAATTATTGTTTATTTGAAATATTTCAGTGTCGTACAACCTTTTTAGATTATTCTTTCAGGTTCCTCGAACTTCTGAGGTTCTTAAAGATCATATCTTCGAGAGCCAGACCTGACATAATAATCCGTCCCGGGAGGTGATTCTTGAATAATGTCGTGTTCGCGATTCGACAATTGTCGACCAACTTCCCTGCTAAGTTGGTCGACATTCGTCGATTCGCGAACACGACATAATTCAAGAATCGACCCCCTGGTCGTAGAGTAGTTTTTTCAAATATCAGAGAAAGTTTTGATCTACCTATGATTAGTAGCATGATATCTTTATTACCAAATAATGTATCATACGCAGAACTGTGTGATAACTGATGAATATTTTAACGAGGAAACGGTTTGATTGCGTTTTCCATACAGAAAAATGTATACTTCCTCAGTATATTGCTGTTATTCGATGCACTACACTAAAGCTCTCCTATAGTACCATTAGTACCATACTCTCTTCGAATTGAAAATGCATGTGACTACCTATTGAGTACCACAAATCAATTAGAACTACAAGTTATATTTACTACGCTTCATATTTCTAAGAACTGAAGGAATGCTCTTGAGGTCTATATATCCTATTATAGTAAAGAATTCACGTTTTAAACAAATGACGAGTAATTATTCCTTTTTTCACAGACAATATTATAGAATAATTTAAGCCATAGTTATTGACCAATGCCCTCGAAACGGTATTTAATGAATTTAAATAAAATATGAGACGCACTCATTTAATAAAATGATGAATCGTATAAGATACTTTTGCGACCTCTCGGTCAAAAAAGTATGAGGACATGAATGAAATATAACGATGCATTACCTCAACTTTTGAGTAGGCACACATAAATATTGACTAATTCAGAAACATATTTTGAGGACACCCTATATATCAAAACTACGAAAAAGAGACAGAGAGATTACCTCGCATTGAAACATCTCCGCAAAATTTCGTGAAACAACGAGTGTACTCTGTTGAATTGGACTAATCCCTATTAATACAGTTTTAGTACCTCTAGAGCATTTTCCTTTTTTCTCTCCTTCGAGCGAATTCCCTATTAACGCCACCTAAAACGGCCGAGAGAAAATGGCGGTCGTGGCTTACAATGGAAAAGGTTAGAGTAACCAGCGGAAAAGCACAATGGATTTGTTTTTCCGATAATGTGGAAAATAGCACTTTTTCCTACACAGGCTCGGAGTAGTTGAGCAAAAAGATATTTTTGGTCCTTGGATGTCACTCCGGCCTTTCTTCTTGAGAATTTTTGATCTTTCTCATTCAGAAGTGATTAGGAAATAACGATGATATATTAGGAGTCAAATCAATTGCTTGCCAAAAACTGTAGTTGATTGATTTTTTTCTTCAGAACAATCCAATACAATTTTGAAATGTATTCATGTAAAGTGTCTGAAGTTATAACGATAAGATTACCAAAAAGCATGTATTAACAATAACAATTATTCGAACAAGGGTGCAGAAACTTTTTTCTTGTATGATGTTGTATATTTATTTATTTATTTAGCGTATGGCATACATGGACTTAGTTATAGTTAGTTAAAATTGTACACATTCACATTACGCCATAAAACATACAAGTGTATATGCAAAAATGAAAAAGTAGAAATAATATACAAATATAAATACAAATATAAACACAAATATAGCACGATTAGAGTTAAATTTTAAGATCGAGACCATTAATCCAGTCCAGCACAGAGTCAGTGGCCTCATAGAAGTCGCTCATTTCTCCTCCGTATGCAGTAAGGGCACTCCATTGCAATATGGTGGACAGTCTGACGAGGCTCTCCGCAGCACAGAACATAAAATATACTCCGCAGTCACAGGTTGGTGTTTCGGTGAGTCCCCACTTATAGAATGAGTCACGGTAGATACCGTGAGACGTTCTTATCCTGTTGAGTGTTTTCCATTCGTGGCGAAATATACAAGTTATTTCAGAAAAACCTCATCAAACGCCAAAGGGGGATTTTTGAACTTATTTCAAGAAAAAAGGTTCATATTTATGTTCAAGAAAAAATATTATTTTCGATATTTCACCATTGCAATTGCAATTGGTGTACAATAAAACCATTCAAAGTGTTCGGTAAAATTTGCCACAAAACTAAAAATTTTAAGGAAGGAGCGTGGGATTTGGGGGTGCTTCAGTGAATTTTACGCCTTTTTCTAAGCACAAATTAAAAACCTAGTAAATTTTTGACTAATTTGGCTGTTGCAATCAATTTGATATCTCTTACTTCAAGAAATACACACTTAAACATTCAAAAACAAATGACAGGTTCACGTAATAATTTGAATATTTGAATTGAAAAAATGGTTAAAAATACTAATTTCTACAATAATAATTGATGGCGTGACCTAACTAATAGATTGAGGAATTCAAATTCAATAGCAATTGACAATTCAGAAAAATTTAAAATATTTTTTAAATTCTTTCACTTTGAAATCCCTATCTGTTTCGAACCCATGTTTTATGAACTTGTCTTCTCGAAATAAGTTGGGAAATCATTCTTTGACGTTCGATAACGTTATTTTTTAACACCCTGTAGACATTGATTTGAGAATAAGAACATCATTCAATATTGTTACAAAAAGTTTGAATGAATTGGAATGTCGCACAAATGGGTATCTTATTTTAGCAGATTTGTAATGTTCTGCGTTTTTGATTGATTTACCCTTTTCAGTAAACTTATTTATGAAAAATACTCGAACTCGAAATATAACTATATCTTTCCTGCATCGAGATTTGCACCTAAATATTGCGAGGGCCCCTCAACTGAATGAGCCACTGTGACTAAACGTGATGAATCAATTGTCTTGCACGAAAAGTTTCTGATTTCAAATACCATTGTTGATCCGAACTGGAAGTTTGAATTCATAAATGGATATAATGAATTGAACATTGAGAATAATATCATTTTTATAATCGTTTTCCCTATTTGAACAAGTAACTTGCCCGACTTAAGTATCTCCTCAATTAGAATTGATTGGATTAATGCCATGGTGATATCCAACCTCCATTCACGGAGATGGCACACTAAAAAGAAGAAATACCACTAACAGTATGTCATAGAATATTATTACGGGTAATCTCAATAATCGAACAGTCTCTTGAGTATCGAAGTAAATCAGAAACATATTCTTTATTTCCTCAGAATTTTCAATTTTACCAGGAACCTAACAACAAGAGGCCGAACTGTGATTTCCAATGACAGTTGGATTAATTAAAACTTTCTGAGACAATGTTTCATTACGTTTATATTGTGCATAATATCCAAATCAATTTTTATTGTGAAAAACATCAACATCTGTAATTGATGTGGAATTCAACCATTGATAATATTGGTATGACATTTGATCAACCCAATACATATATACATAATTATCTAGGTTATATTTATATCTATATCTATGATGGAAACCACAGAAAATTTTTGGAACCAGCAATAAAGCTACGCCTAGACATTCAGGGCTACTTCGATGTCACTCATTCTTGGGTGGAATGTTACGATTTCTTTGCAGTACATATTCACCGGGCCTTAGACCTTAGAGGTCAGGTTTAGTCTTGCAATACAAATATAGTTAGTATTTTATTACTCTATCGACTTCGATTTTTTCATGAACAGATACACTAAAAATAGGTGAGAAAACCTTGTCGACGTCAGCCTACGGCCGATCGTGAACACTATAACTTTCGAAAGGAACAACTTAAAAACTAGAAATTTTAAAGGGAGGTTTGAGATTTAAAATTCTGATTGTCGTCTTCCGAATTGAAGAAACACTCAAAATCTTGTGACTTCACGTCAGGTTTTTCTTCAAATTTTCTTTGTTTTATGTTTTATGAGATTTATACGAATATTCATTTCCGTCGACCTCCAAATTGAAGCTCAGTTCAACCTATACGATGTTAACCAATAATGACTCATTCTAATGCGTGATTTCTCATATTCCAATGTGCTTTTGTCATGGGCAATCGAACATAAGATATTCAGAAGCAATACGAATAATGCTACAACTCCTCTGACACAGAAACATAGAAATTATTATTATGTCAAATCCATCTCTTGTGCAAAATAAAAATGTATTTCAATCGAGAATTCAAATCAATCTCGCGATTAATAAACCAGTTGATTAAATAACTTTTTCATACCGATTCAATTGTATGACTATAAATGACGTGAAAAATAGTGGACATTGCCGGTACCGTCCTGCGATATTCGGGGACCACTTTATATAACCAACGAACGATGGCATCGTAGAAACGTAATTCACAACATAGCGAAATTGGACTTGATGAAAATAGCACGGACCGAGCGGTCCTTTGTGCTCTAACACGGATCGGACCATTTTCTTTCAACTATAAAGCACCAACCGAATCGCTGGGGAGTACACTATGAAGATTGTTCAATTAGAGTGCTGCTTTACAGGAAATTAAAAAAGTGCGACGAACCGGAATGATTTGCTTCGATTTTCCCCGACGCCCAAATTGAAATACAGCTACCCACATCATTTCCCTGTGAACTCTTCCGAACTCGTCGAACGGATGAATGGTTCTGAAAAATTCTTTGAATCTCAAATGAAATGGCATGAAATTATATCTTTCACTCGAGATATTGAAACCTTTTCATTCTGAATAATTATTTGATAATAAAGGGTTTGTCGCATTCTACGGGATCCTTGAAATTGAAAGGTTTGTGAGATGCGACAGTTATAGACACTCGACATTTATGAGACCATTGTGCGAAAATTCAATTCTTACCTTGAGAGATCGAGATACAGTTCAATTAAAGGAATAAAAATTTGAGAAAACCCTGAGCAGCTCCATTTGAGCGCTCGTTCATTGGTGAAGCAATGAGACTATCGCCTCAATGTTTTTTATAGGACTCGAAATGGATACTAAATATATAATTGAAAAAAATTAGCACGATCGGAATAAGATTCTAGTAACTATTAAAAAACTGAAATATGTAAAAACTTGACAATTAATAAAATTAAATTCTATGGTTTTGATGATGCGATCCTCTTGGAATTTTGCAAGAACATTCAGTATATCAATCTTCATTCACAAAATAAATTTTTTCTCCAACCATCAAAAAGGTTGACATATTTGTATTATTTTCAGGTGCAAAAGCCACCAATTTCCTTACCGTACAAAAATTCACTCGTTACTTAGCAACACTTCTAATCCTAGGATTAAAAACGCTACTTTTAATCCTAGGACTAAAAGTAATTGCATTTGACGTCTACTTGACAATCACTGTCATGATTAGTATGTGTTCAAATTTATAACCAAATTATTAACGATTTTTGACTAAAACCAATTTAATTGTAATTTTGACTTGGTTGGAGAAAAAATAGTATACAGGGTGTTTCATTGGGAAAGGGAAATACTTCACAGGTGCATAGGTGGCACCAAGACGGTTCTAGGATACCCCATTTATCGGGTCTCACTGTCTTTGTAGCCGAGATACAGGGTGTTTTATGAATTTGCCCGTTTCTTCCTGAGGCCGTACCAGACGAACCACCTGGTATATTTTCTTCATATTTGGCAAATATGTTCCTAATGAAGAGCCCAAACATATCATGCAATAACCGCCTCGAAAATCCAGGTCCGGGTTAACAAAAAGTATGAATCGTTTGAATCCTCGAAAGAACACCCTGTACAATCGGAATTTTGAAAATCTGTTTTAAAATTCGAAATACCACTAAAAACTAAACTGAGACGTATACTTTAAATTTTCGCGCAGAAAGTTTTACTGCACAAATTTTCAAGGTAAATGTGAAGTTTTTAGGAACTTGGATACCCGAAAGTGGTTTGAAGTGACTTTAACAATGAATTATCAACAATATTGAATCCATAATTATTTCAACATCACTTTGTAATTCATTTCCACATTGGTTTTCCTTTTTATAGCCGTATACTTGAAAATCCAGGTCCGGGTTACGAAAATTATGAATCGTTTGAATCCTCGAAACAACACCCTGTACATCGGAATTTTGAAAATGTTTTAAAATTCGAAAATACCTACAAACATGAACTGAGACGTACACTTCAAATTTTCGCGCAGATAGTTTCAATGCACAAATTTTCAACGTAAATGTGAAGTTTTTAAGAACTAAGATACCTGAAAGTGGTTTGAAGTGACTTTTAACAATGAATTATCAACAATATTGAATCCATAATATTTCAACATTACTTTGTAATTCATTTCCACATTAGTTTTGATTTATTGAGAAGTGAGTTGCATTATTACGTATAATAATTATGGATTCAATATTTTGATAATTCATTGTTAAAAGTTACTTCAAACCACTTTTAGGTATCCAAGTTCTTAAAAACTTCACTTTTACGTTGAAAATTTGTGCATTGAAACTATCTGCGCGAAAATTCAGTTTTTAGTGGTTTTTTCGAATTTTAAAACAGATTTTCAAAATTCCGATGTACAGGGTGTTGTTTCGAGTATTCAGACGATTCATAATTTTTCGTTAACCCGGACCTGGATTTTCAAGTATACGGCTATGAAAAGGAAAACCAATGTGAAAATAAATTACAGAGTAATGTTGAAATAATTATGGATTCAATATTGTTGATAATTCATTGTTAAAGTCACTTCAACCATTTTCGGGTATCCAGTTCCTAAAAACTTCACATTTACCTTGAAAATTTGTGCAGTAAAACTTTCTGCGCGAAAATTTGAAGTATACGTTCCAGTTTAGTTTTTAGTGGTGTTTTCGCATATTAAAACAGATTTTCAAAATTCCGATGTACAGGGTGTTGTTTCGAGTATTCAAACGATTCATAATTTTTGTTAACCCGGACCTGGATTTTCGAGGTGGTTATTGCATGATATGTTTGGGCTCTCAATTAGGAATATATCTGCCAAATATGAAGGAAATATACCAGGTGGTTCGTCTGGTACGGCCTCAGGAAGAAACGGGCAAAATTCATAAAACACCCTGTATCTCGGCTACGAAGACAGTGAGGCCCAATAAATGGGGTATCTCTAGAACCGTCTTGGTGCCACCTATGCATTTGTGAAGTATTTCCCTTTCTCAATGAAACACCCTGTATATTATTCGGACTAAAAGTGCCTATTTTAACTCGCAATTTTGAATTCGCTCGGCTGCGCCTCGCAACTGCAAATATTGCTCGTAAAAAAAATATGCACTTTTAATCCTTATAATAAAATATACTATTACTCGAATCGAATATATTGTTATGGCAGTATAAATATTCATTTTTTCAATAAAGCCATTGAGTTTTCTAATGTTCTGATGCGATCCTCTATATAAATTTTGCATGAACATTCGTAGGTATATCAAGCTTCATTCACAAAATAAGTTTCACTCGAATCGGATATCGTCTTATAGAAATATGATAATCTTTTTTTCGAAATTTCAATTGAATCTTCTATGGTTCTGTTTCCATTATGATTGAAAGATATTTATTATGAGCATCTTGAACGTGGCCGCAAAATTTCATTTCGATTGGTTTCATTTTGTCTGAGATACTGACGAACAAAAATTTTGAATTACCATATTTTATGGAACACCCTATACAATTTGGCTGGTTGAAGAACCTAACCGTGGCATTTGGGAATCGAACTCACCCAAGTCTCTAGGACAATCCCTTCGAAAGTTATCGTGCTAACGGACGAACGGCTCCACTGACAGCATTGAATTTGACCACAGATTCGTCATTTGGGAGTCGAACCCAATCGTCAATCCTGATCTGCGATGTTTTCACTCGAAAAATTATATAATAATAATAAATAATCGAAATAAAACGATCCTGTCCACATCAATTATTATTGTAATGTTAATATTGATGACATTCCGTCAACCAAATTCCTTGAATTTCCAACAACATAGTTTACATCTATGAGGAAAGTTGTTTTTGTGGGTGCGTACTATCGATTTATCATTTTTGTTCATAAACATAACCTATCTGAACTTTAAGAATCAAAGTTTTTGGAAAATCACCTATTCGTAGGCGTTGTTGATATTGCGCGGTTTTTTTAAAATTGATGAAACATAATTTTAATTCATTTCCAAAATTTTTTTTAACTGAAGTATCAGTTATGACATTTACGTACGAAAAGTATTATCTGCGAAATGGCCTCCTCTCGCAGCTCTACTGACTTCCACTCTTTCGTTAAGATATTGAAATAAATTTAGACGTAAGTGAGGCTCTATATTTCATTCTTTAGTTCATGAATCGATTGTGGATTATTCCTACAGACCTGGCTTTTCACATAACCCCAAAGAAAATAGTCCAACGGTGTAAAAATCCCATGATCCTGATGGCCAATTGATATCATCGTTTCTGGAGATTATTCGTCCAGGAAATTATCGTCTCAATAAATCAATTGAGCTCTTTGCAAAATGAAGTGTATGCCTTCGGAACTAAATTCTTGTGTAAAATACGCCATGTGGACCCACTGAGTCCAACTTGTTGTGAACGTCGTCTAATGGACATTTCTGCGTTTTCAGGAACACTTTCACGAACCAAATCAATATTTTCTTGCGAACGACCGCTACTTCTGTATTTTTACTTTTTTGATCTTCAACCGAACCAGGTATCAATTCTCGGGATCACTAGTTCGACCAACATATACGTTCGTGATATTTTGAGCGTAGATTTTTGGAAATTGTAATAATTATATCCGATATTCTCGAGCATATCGTCAACTACTCGTTCCGACGACAGTGTACGTTCATTTTGAACGGATATAATTATTACAATTTTCAAAAATTACGCTCAAAATATCACGAACGTATACGTTCGTCAAACTAGTGATACCGAGAATTGACACCCCGGTCTCTTCAATTTTTTTCCTCGATCTCAAAATAAAAGGTGATTTTAATGTGTACAAATTGATCATTAATGACCCATTTTAATGCTCAATTTCTGCTATTTTAATGTGCAATCCTCATGGCAACCGTACACAAAGTATTCAGAAGCACTACGAGAAATGTCAAAACTCTATCGCTCTATTCGCTCCGCTCACGCGTTAAAATATCTTAACCATTAGTCGCTGTCTTTAATAACCTAGTTGATTAAATAACTATTAATAATTCGGCCAAAAGTGATGGGTAATTTTCCAAAAACACTTTTCACAGAACGCTGATTTTCATATAAAACTTCAACAATTTGAACCCGTTGTTTTATCGTGTACGAAGCCATTTTCATAAATATCATACATCATACAGGGTGTCCCATTACTCGACGTCAACCCTCAACCGGTTGAAAAGGCAAGTAATGCTGGTTGTCAGAAAAATATAAAAAAAAATCTAAGTTGCATGATTTTAAAATAATGCGCATTTAAAAAAACACGCAAAATTCCACACCCTGTGACAGTCTTTTCGCTCCTGTTGCCACAAATATCAACTTTTTCCAACTTTTTTTCTTTGCTGTGTAACCTTGAATAATGCTTGTCTAAACTGTAATCAAAATTTTGACACCAGCTGCTCTAGGTTTCATAAAAATAGGGCTTACTTCTCAGAAAAAAAAATTCAAAATAAACAATTGCCTAGTTTCAACTGACTGTATTGAAAAAAAAATGTACTACGTAGGTTTGGCATGTTTTTTCAAAAGTTGGCGCATTTAGTAAGGATTCCAAAATGGTATAATACTTGTTTAATTGTAGCTGCCGTAGTTCAAATTTATTTTCGATTGCCTTTGAATACACTTTTTCGTTAACTGTTTCCCAGTAATAAAGTCCAATGGATTCAAGTCCGGTGAACAGGCCGGCCATGAGATTGGACCAGAAAGTCCGATCCATCTTCCGGGAAAAAATGTTATCAGAAAAAAAAATTCCAGAAAAAACAATTTCAGAGGAGTTTCTCCGGAAAAATTTTTTATGGAAAAATTATTTTCTCTGGAAATTTTTTTTCTGATAACATTTTTTCCCGGAAGATGGATCGGACGTTCTGGTCCAATCTCGTGGCCGGCCCGTTCACCGGACTTGAATCCATTGGACTTTATTACTGGGAAGCAGTTAACGAAAAAGTGTATTCAAAGGCAATCGAAAATAAATTTGAACTACGGCAGCTACAATTAAACAAGTATTATACCATTTTGGAATCCTTACTAAATGCGCCAACTTTTGAAAAAACATGCCAAACCTACGTAGTACATTTTTTTTCAATACAGTCAGTTGAAACTAGGCAATTGTTTATTTCGAATTTTTTTTCTGAGAAGTGAGCCCTATTTTTATGAAACCTAGAGCAGCTGGTGTCCAAATTTTGATTACAGTTTAGACAAGCATTATTCAAGGTTACACAGCAAAGAAAAAAGTTGGAAAAAGTTGATATTTGTGGCAACAGGAGCGAAAAGACGGTCACAGTGTGTGGAATTTTGCGCGTTTTTTAAATGCGCATAATTTTAAAATCATGCAACTTAGATTTTTTTTTATATTTTTCTGACAACCAGCATTACTTGCCTTTTCACCCGGTTCCGGGTTGACGTCGAGTAATGGGACACCCTGTATACAGGGTGAGTCTTTGACTTGTACCTACATATATTTTAACCGATTCAGCCTAGAATAAAAGATATGGCCATTTCAAAATTTCCTAATGAGCTCTACCACCCCTGAAAATCGAAACACTGAAGTTTTTCTGAGCATAAGATATACAAATATACCATTCAAATTTTCGAAATGAGGATCTAAACGTATTATGAAAATTAGCGTCAACTTACTCTTTTCATTAAATTTGCTGAGAAAAGAAGTATGTATTTATAAAGCAACGAATACGTTTTTATAAATTTTTTTTTGCTACAAAAATTGAATATTTTCTCTTGATTTCATTCCATTCTCGATTATGAAAATCCAGCTAGCTTCTACTCATCTTTGAGATTCATTTTCAGTATCTATGTAATTATCATTACTCATCGTTGTTTATTACATTTTCTGCAAGAGTTTTCAGATTCAAACAATCATTCATTTTAACAAATAAATAACATATCATTCCTTCATTTTGATAAATAAAGCAGATGTTATTTATCTGTGAACGTACAAACAGAACTCTTTGGGCAGACTCATAGAATGCTAATAGTGGTTAGAGAAGAAGAAATCTTTAACATTCAAATCGAAACAACACACAGGATGAATTGTTTTATGAGAACACAGAAATAAAACATCATTTAATGTTTATGGAACTAAACTGTGTTTTGAGGTTATGTTTGAAATGTTTTGAATGCAAAACTTAATCAATTTTTCACAATACTAATAGCAAGATATTGAGAATACTTGAATTTCAGATTGAATAAAGCCAGAACCTTCCGATAAGTGCCTCATTATACTATACGAGTTAGCTCGAAAATGAAAAAGGAGCTTTATGAATTGATTAATAGACTTAATCAGCACTGATACGAAGAGATACTCTTGGAATAAAAGTGTATTTTTGAAACTTCGTTTGGGGATAATAATAATAGCTTTACGGTGAACCTTGTTAAAACATTTTTGAATGGTATGGATTTTGTAGTTTTAACTTCGATTTTTACATTGAATTCTGTGATCTTTTGAACAGAGTTGCATTCGCCAATGTACCCAATTCTCGGTCATTAATGGCCATTTTCGGAAAACTGGAGGATGTGGATGGAATTTTGTATTGGAATAATATTCTTCTCATCAATGAAAAACTTTATCCCGAAAATCATTTCAGCCGATTGGATTGTTTGCGAGATATAACTAAGAATCGATTTTCAACAGCCTGTATCTTTTCAATTTCAACGGATCCGATTCGGAAAATTTGTTAACGAAAAAAAGTGTTTTTTCACCTCAGGAATCTACGGTTGAAATATATGTAAAAGTTAAAGACCCACCATGTATTTTATTTCTTCTTGAAAAATACACCCCTTAGATTTACAGCTTTCCGAATGTTCAAAATAAATAGTTATTTATGTACCAAGTGCGTTATATTGATCCTAACGCCCGGAGGGAAACATTCGGCCCGAGGGCCTTTGGCCCGAGGGATGAATGTTGCCCGATGGGCGTTAGGATCTAATAACGCTCGTGGTGCATACAAGATTTTATTTTTCACGAATATATCATTTAATTATGATAAAATTCGTTTGCTCCTATGATTTTTTTTCCATTTAACTTCAGTAGTAACCATGGCATTTGTTAATATTTTGAAGTTCGTTATTGCTGTCATCATTTTATTAAGTGAATGTCATTACTGTTTTCGTTGTGAGCGGGCGTTATGATCCATAATGCCCGCTAAAATGCCCACGGGCATAATGAGTGTATTTATAGCAATCGTTTCTAAGGTAAAATAAACATATAATGTACAAGTGAAAAATAAAAATAATTTTGTCATAGTTCTCTGGTGATCAAAAAATAAAGCAGATAGAGAATAGTGGAAATGAAGTGAATTGAGCTTCCCCGACTTCCTTTGTTATGACGATTTCAAAGAGGCAGGTATTTTTGAATCGACCTGACTGCTGCATTTTGGAAACAATAAACGGCTATAAGTATCCGGTTGGTATAACAATAGCTATATATGAAACAATTTCGCATACATGCTCGTGCATACTGAAAACGCGTGACTCAGTTTAACTATTGTTATCTGGTGTTTATTGTTTGTATCTCTACAGGTAATTGCTTTATGGAACTGATGTTATTTTTGAATCTACGCCAAGAGAATATGTTATTGTGGACCCATCACAAAACACATATTCAAAAACATACTCGAAATATTTTCAGAATCATTAATTTTACCAGAAATACAACTTCAAATCAAGTAAAAGCTCGATTAATACAAGGCCTCTATGATATTGTTATATGACCTTCATTTCGTTGACATTATCCAATCAAGCAGCAGATTGGCTTGAAGGTCAGAAACCAGACCTGTCAGGTTTAAGTTGATAGGATTTTTCATTCGATCTCATCATGAATTGAGTATAAATTTTTATTGAAATACAATCTTATTTTTCACACGACATAAATTGTAAATCCTAATACAGATTCAATGTTTCTATGTTCCAGTAGAATTGTGGTATTACTCATATTGCTTATACAGGGTGAGTCTTTGACTTGTACATATATTTTAACCGTAGATTCCTGAGGTCAAAAGAAACACTTTTTTCCTCTACCATTTTTTCTGATTCGGCCTGGTTAAAAAGATACAGGCTGTTGAAAATCCATGAAAAGCATAAATTTTCAGTAATATCTCGCAAACGATTTCTTCAAATGAAATGATTTTTGGAACATAGTTTTTCATGAATATGATTGATCTTTCCCGAATAAAAAATTCCGAGTAATTCGATGTTGAAAGAAAAAAAAATCTTAGAAATTCGAAAAATTGGGTACTTTGGCTGAATGCAATTCTGTCGAAAATATTCACAGAATTCAATTTTCCCTACGTTGTCACGTTGACAAATTTCAAGAATAATTAGAGAATTTGTTATCTGGAATGATTAATGGTAAGAGAACTAGCGGATTTTCTTTAATAATGGGGTTACAATGAATGAGCTCACCTCTACACTTCTTCAGTGTATATCCTTATCTATTCAAGCAAATTTCTGCACCACTTTCGAAGTATTGCAATTTTGTTTCGTTGAGCTTTGACATAGATACGTTGATCCAAATTTACATTACGATTAGAATACGTTCATTTCTCATTATTTATTCATCATATTTATTACTACTAAAATGACCTTAATAAAGTTATTATTCATGAAAGAATTGAACTAAGCGAATTAAGAAGGAACTGCGAATTCAAAAAACAAGAACATACAATTTTTTATGAATTTTGAATAGGTAATAAAATTTCAATTCAATGCTATGAATAATCAGTTCATATAAAATTCATTTTTGTTCTAAACTTTTCAAAAAAGTTTCGTTGTCGTTCAAAATAGATATATTTCAAAATAGAGCACATAATTATGAACGATAATTAAATTTAATGGGTCAGTTCTTTTGATTTTTGGTATGTCAAAGAAAGTAATTAATTGTTCCATCTGCTTGTGAATGTTTATGGAACTTAATTATATCGCTGGAATCGAAATGTTTTTCACAATCAAAACTCTTGTTGGAATGAAATTTCGCAGTATGGCCCTCATTTATAAAAGCTTACGCTTTCATGTTTCGGCAAACTGAAACAATTGAAATATCCTCAAGTTTTTCAGACGGATATTACTTCTACACGATAAAATATAAAACGTTCCTACCATTTTTCGAAGAAGATGAGTTTGATTTATAGGTTAGAGACACCAGACCTACAAAAAGACGAAAGTAGTTATCCCAAGGAAAATTCACTAACACCATATCACAAACACTTTCACTGTTCACAGCACTCAAACAATCACAACAGTTAATTATAATTCACTTATTTTTCACATTTACGACCACAGTCGACACTAAAAACATATTAATTTACCATTAGATGTTTACTAGCACTCACGCTTGCGCCTATAACACAACTGTACATATGGACTACTTAGAAGGCTGTGCTTGTAATATATCGGGAGGGTATACCTTTCTACAGCGTTGCCGCTCTTGGCTATGACCGTGCCCGTAGGTTAGAAGGCCGTGTTAGTAGGCAGCTCGCACTTCTTATATTTATGTTCTGTGGTTTAGACTGTTCAAGTGAATATGTCATTTATTCAAATTTTATGGTTGAGTTGTTGTTTTGATTTCGGAAATTCTTTCACGGAAGATTTCAAGAGATATGGAAATGATTGCTTTGGATGAAAAAGGTGGTTTAAAAGTTAATCCGATATAATCAAAATGAAGTATACATCAAGGAGAGATCATTCTCTTTCATTTCATCACCAGCAAAATTTGGATGAATCAATATTGCATTAGAAATACAATGGTATTGAAAAAGTGAGTTTATATTTTTCATTTGATACAGCAGCTTATTTGAAAATTTCGAATGGTATATCTACTCGTTTCTTTGATACAATAGCTTATTCTAAAGGTTTGAATGCTAGATCTCGTACTTGCAAAATTCAGTGGTTAGTTTACCAGTGGGCATAGCTCATTATGAAAATGAAAAAGGGCTATATCTTCTTATTTAGGCCGAATCGGAAAAAATGGTAGAGGAAAAAAGTGTTTCTTTTGACCCCAGGAATATTCGGTTTAAAATATATGTACAAGTCAAAGACTCACCCTGTATAAAATATCATAATATAATAAATAAACGAATATAAACAATAACATAAAAAATTGAAAGATGTCAGAAACAATAACAAAATTGACACTTGTTATGATTTTGTTTATACATTGACAATTTTTAACATTATTTCTCGCTTTATTATGAGTGTTTTTAAATATGTTGTTGTTAAAAATTTTTGTTATATGTCTAAAGTAGTTTATTTAAATTCGAAGCAATGTTTGAAGCTGATGAACAAATTTCCAATTCATACCTCAAATTCAGTAGGATGATTTCATTAGGCTGTTCGGTTTTTATGTAGTGGACTGTAGAAATGATAAACTGGTTAAATTTCACTGGTTTTTAATGAATAAACGTAGACGAAAGTACAAAGCGTTAGCGCCCTGCTTCTGATAGCGTACATGCGTACAAGGGTAGACTCACTACTGACTTGGCGCTGGCGCGCATCGATCCCCTCAATCGATGCAGTTGCAGTGTTGCCTCTATATCAATATTGAAGGTAGATTTACAAACATTAGATTGGCCTTAACATACCGGCCGCCTTGACAAGTGTCATTACACTTTCAACTAAATTAAATTATTGTCTTCTATAGGTAGGACACACACCTTTGTCACAGCACGTTTTACGGTATTGCCCTTAACGCGAACACTTACTACACGTGTCACGTTGTCTGGACCTGGATGCAGTTGCTCCACTCGTCCTAAATGCCACTGGAGGGGTGGAACGTTGTCTTCCTTGATTATCACCATGGAACCAATCTTGAGAAGATTCTGGTAGTTTTGTCGCCATTTGACACGAGTTTGGAGTTCGCTTACATACTCCTTGTGCCAACGTTGCCAAAAATGTTGAATGATTTTGGTTAAATGTTGGTACTTGTTGAGCCTATTGTCTGGGACCGTTGATAGGTGGGCTCTGCTATGCCTTGCATTGACTTGCCAATTAAAAAGTGGCCAGGTGTAAGTGGTGAAGGATCATCGGGATTGGATGTCAAAGGACATAAAGGTCGGGAATTCAGTATTCCTTCTATCTGTATAATTATCGTATTAAATCTTCGAAAGTTAATTTCGTATTTGCTAAAACTCTTTTGATGTGTGACTTAACGCTCTTTACGCCTGCTTCCCAAATTGAACCAAAGTTTGGAGCACGACTGGGAATGAATTTCCAAACTATACCTTCATCTGCTAAACTGGTAAAAATTTTATTAGAATTTTCAGATATAAATTCAGAAATTTCCTTCAAATAGTTTTTTGCGCCAACGAAATTCAAACCGTTGTCTGTTGTAATTGAATGAGGTTTACCTCTTCTAGCAATGAAGCGTTTCAACGCCGATAGGAAACCGTCAGTGGTTAGATCTGAGACTAACTCTAAGTGAAGCGCCTTTGTACTCAGACAGACCATAAGACATATGTACGATTTTACCAATTTAGCACCTCTTGTTCTGCGATCCTTCAGGAAAAAAGGTCCTGCGAAATCGATGCCTGTATTATAGAAAGGATGATATTGATTTACTCGATTTTCTGGTAAAGTTCCCATAAGGTAATTCATAGGCTGAGGATTTACCTTGAAACATTTAATACATTTTCTTACTATACCTTTGCACAAATTGCGCCCATTCAGAGGCCAGTACCTTTCACGAATACAACTGAGTAATAAGGTCGGACCGCAATGTAACAGTTTCCGATGCTCTCTTTCAATAATGAGCGTTGTTAATAAGTGCTTAGGTAGAATTATTGGATGTTTTTTATCGAAATTGTAATCGGTTGATTGAAGACGTCCTCCAACGCGTATTAATTTTTTATCGTCCATAAAAGGATTGAGGCTTATAACTTGCTTTGTCTGGGAACTGACATATTCTTATCCAGATTATGGAATTCTCGCGGGAATAATTTCAATTGCACTTGTCTAATTAAGTATAACGAAGCATTTTCTAGCTCTTCCAACGACAAAAAACCCCCCAACATACCATTTTGAGGAGATCGTAAATTGTGAACAAATCTCAAAATGTACGCTGTCACTCTTTGTAATTTTGAGAAATCGGAAAATTTATTTATCAAGTCAAACCATAGGTTATCTTGATTACATGTAGCTACACCAACATTAGTCACATGTTTTCTTGCTTCGATCTGACAGTCACTTATTGTTCCATCACAACATGAGAATAATTCAGACTTCAGATTTTCATTTAACAAAAAGGAAGGTCCTTTAAACCAAGGATCAAAATTGACAATTTTACTTGAACATAGACCTCTAGTTAGATAATCGGCGGGATTGTCATTTGTGCGAACATGATACCAATCATTGATGTTGGTCAATCCTTGAATTTCACTGACCCTATTGGCCACAAAAGTTTTCCACTTCGAGGGAGAGGCCTTGATCCATGTCAAGGTGATGGTGGAATCGGTAAATAGAAAAATGTTTTCAAATTTAATGTTCACTGAGGATGTAACCTTATCAAACAGATGGCTAAGTAGAACCGCTGCTGCTAGTTCCAAACGTGGAATGGTTAATTGTTTCAGAGGCGCAACCCTCGTTTTTGAACAAAGTAATTTACAGGAGTAATTTCCAGATTTATTTTTGTGCGAATATAAATACAAGAACCATACGCTTTCTCGGAAGCATCAGAAAATCCTATTAAATCGACTTCGATGTAATTCGGAAATAAAACAAACCTATCGATTTTCACGTTATTCAGTAATTGTAAATTGTTCTTGAATTGATACCAAATAGTTTGTAAATCAGGAGTTAAGGGCTCATCCCAATCTAATTTTGTTTGCCATAATCTTTGTATGAGACATTTAGCAATTATTACTACTGGACCTAGTAACCCAAGAGGGTCGAAGATTTGAGAAGTGATAGATAAAATAGTTCGTTTTGTAATAATGGAAATTTCGAATTCAGAAATCGAATACATGATTGTATCCTTCATTGGATCCCAAACAATGCCTAATACTTTATTGGCGGTATCTTCTCCTAGTGCTACAATGTTTGCTTCCAACTGATCATTCATTTTGAATGACGATAATAATTCTTGTCGGTTTGTTGCCCACTTGCGTAGTTCAAACCCAGCATTATTGAGTATAGTAAATAATTGTGTTTGCAGCTGTATCAGCTCTGACGCTGAGTTAGCTCCTGTAAGTAGATCGTCTATGTAAAAATCGTTTTTTATAGAATCGCTTGCTCGCGGAAATTGAATTTCATTCTCCTTTGCCACTTGATAGAGACATCGCACAGCCAAAAATGGTGCTGAGGTGGTACCATAAGTAACAGTATTCAAAGAATAGCATTTCAATTCATCTTGTGGGTTAGATCTCCAGAAAATGCGTTGGAGATTCTTTGTGTTGGCTCAATCTCGATTTGCCTATACATCTTCGAGATATCTGCCGTAACGACATATTCATGAAATCTAAAACGTAAAATTATAGACAACAAATCAGATTGAATTGTTGGCCCGCAATATTGCACGTCATTGAATGATAGGCCGTTGTCGCATTTCATACTAGCATCGAATACTACCCTGAGTCGGGAAGTGGTGGAAGAATTTTTAATCACTGCATGATGAGGTATATAATACCTGATCGTATCATCGGTATCGTTGCTTTCATTGATTTCACTCATGTGATTCAGAGAAATGTATTGATTCATGAAATCGACGTATTCTTGATGTAATTGTGGAGATTTCAATAGTCCCTTTTCTTGTCTATAGAATCTTTCTAATGCTAATTGACGTGATTCGCCCAATTTGACATAATTAGGTTTCAATGGAATTGACACGCAAAATCTTCCTTGCTTGTTACGACAATAAGTATTAATAAAATGATTTTCACAATATTGTTCGGATTCAGATAAATGTGAACCTAAACTAAGTTCTTCAATTCGCCAAAATTTTGTTAATTGTTCATCTAATTGATTGTTGGAATTGTACTGAAAAATGCATTAGTTTGAACGAAATCTTTGCGTAGCTTAGTTGTATTGAGATTTCCTGCTGCTACCAACCTAGAGCTGTATTGGTAAATGTAGGTAGCCCTTGGTGTGAGCGTATTTGACCCTTCCGCAATATTTCCCAAAAAACATCTGCACCTAATAATAAATCGATTGGATTGCTTTCCAAAAACATAGGATCTGCTAAATGAATATTCGGTAATTCAAAGATGTCCTGATTATTGAATGAAATAGATGGAATATTGTCGGTTATTTTGTCCAAAATAAGACAAGATATAGTTTTATTATATCTGTTGTGAAGTGAACGAAATTTTATATTGGCGTAATCTTTGACACTTGTTAATGCATTGCCCACTCCGGTTACTTCATAGTTAGTTTTGAACGTGGCTAGTCCTAATTTGTTAATCAGATTTCTTGTGATGAAATTACTTTGTGAACCGCTGTCTAATAGAGCACGACATTTGTATGGTGTTCCTTGTATATCCTTGATTTCGACGATTGCTGTGGAAAGCAATACTTGAGCTGCGGAAGTTACCATAGTGGTAACAACCGTTACGTCTTGATTTTCCGAATTGTCAACCGGGTTACTGATTTGCACATCAGAGTGAATTAAAGTATTGTGTTTTTTGTTGCATTTCCGACAATTGGAACTAGTACAGTTAGCTGTTTCATGATTTAATCGAAAACAATTGAGACAAAGTTTCAACCTTTTGATTTCATTGATTCTTTCATTGACTGGCAACTTCAAAAATCTGTCACATTTGTATATTGTATGAGTACCTTTACAGTAATAACAACTTATATTTATATTAACAAAGCTGTTGCTTGATGTTTTGGGTTTAGGGAAATTTTTTGAATTAAATTTATTGTTATTGCTGTTATTAAATTTTGAATGATCATTGTTAGAAAAATCGGATTTATTAGCGTCTAATTTTTCCAAAAGTTCACATCTCGTCTTCAAGAATTTACTTAAATCGGAAATACTTGGTTTACTAACTTGATTTTCGAAAGACTCCCATTCACGGAGAGTAATGGATCAAACTTTTTTGAGACAATATAAATGATTAAAGTATCCCAATACTCAATGGGTTCTCCTAAGGTTTTAAGAGAACGTAGATTTTTAGTGACTGAATCAAAGAGAGATCTTAATTGTAGCTTATTCTCCTTTGAAACAACCGGATAATCGAATATTGCTTTGACGTGATTATGAATGATTAATGATTTGTTCTCGAACCTTTCTTCGAGAAGTTGCCATGCATTAGGATAGTTATCAGCTGTGACCTTTATTGATTGAATGACTTGTGCAGCATCGCCATTTAAACAAGAACGTAAATAGTAAAATCGTTGTACATCTGTCAAAGTTTCATTGTCTTGAATAAGAGATATGAATGCATCTCTGAATTCTAGCCAATTTTCATACTGACCACTGAATGAAGGCAATTTGATAGTAGGTAATTTGACATTGATTGCTCCATTGCTAGCAGTAGGTGAAATTGATCTGGACTGCTTATTCACATTATCGTTGTTTGCTTTATTGAAACTTGAAATTGTGTCACAAATCTTAGCATAAATATCATAGAAAATAGTTTCAAAATTTTTGTGTTCATCAGAATCACTGTTTTCATCGATGAATTCTATTTCGGATTGTACTTCTGAAAATTCTTGCAATATTGAATCAAATCGCTCCAAACGTAGTTTCAATTGAGTAACAACTACTTCAGATAATTCCTCTTTGTCAATAGAATTGTAATATGATGTAATCCGAGTTAATTGGATTTAACTTGCGAACGTTTTTGTTTTAATTTTTAAGAATATCAGTTTCAGCCATTGTGAAATAGAATATAGAATATTATGATACAGATAGAAGAATGAATGGATGAATCGGAATGGACTCACGTTACGTAGAAAAGGAAAGCCAATTGTTGTGACTCCTCTACGCAGAATCTGTGGTTGATGATACGAAGTTGTTTCTCGTTTCTCCCTCGAGTCCTCTGTTGCTAACTGGAATCGCGCGCACGCTCTGAACCTGAACTACTGAGAAGGAGAAGGATAGACTGTCAGCTGTCGCACTTGATGGCGTCGCTTGTCGGCTTCTTTGTACTTGCTGATTTCGCGCCAAATTCTCAATTCGACGGAAAATTGTGTTTTCCCACTGATGAGGATGATTGTTGATTGATGAAATTGTGGATTTGTTTCACCTTGACTTGAATGGCACTGTTAACACTGTTAAATTCACTAGCAGCTTGAATTGAACTGATGAATTCACTTGAAATTGTTTATTGTATACGGCCGAATGGACCAAAAATATGTTCGGTTTTTATGTAGTGGACTGTAGAAATGATAAACTGGTTAAATTTCACTGGTTTTTAATGAATAAACGTAGACGAAAGTACAAAGCGTTAGCGCCCTGCTTCTGATAGCGTACATGCGTACAAGGGTAACACACAAAGACGTCACTCCGCGACCTCGAAGAACTCGATTTTCTAGCGTAGTAAAGTGGACGGGACAGTCGACCTTCTTATCTCTCTCCTAGCTTCCACCATAGGCGTTCGAACTGTCAAAAATATTCTCTTTCGTTTCGTCAACATAACCACCAGCAAATAAAAAGCCATAGACAAACAGATAAGCTAAACTATGAACAATAGTTTCTGATGTATCTGAGCATAAAAAAGCTTAATATATAGGTATTTATTACTTTACCGAATACCTTAGATGAGAGATCATTTTATGATTGAAGATGATGCAAAATGAAGGGATGTCCAATCAAAAGTTGCTAGAGAAGATGCTAAAGTAATCATTCTACAAATATTTTTTCACAATATCAATCGACTTTTACATTGATAAGCTTCCCGTTGTATGAGTACATTATATTACATCATATGACAATGTTAAATTGGATGGTCATATCGAATAAAACTTTTCAGGAATGGCCTTTTTTGAAATATCAAAGTGTTATTCACACAAGAAATTAGTAATATTGACAGTAATAAAAACAATGTTTTAGACTTATTAGCTGCATTTGATAAAATTCAATTTCATTCTATGAATACAACACTATCCGTTGTATATAAAAATAATATGAATTCTGCTTCACCTCGATGTGATAAAATCGTGAAAATTTGAATAAGAAACGAAGAATGTTTAAATTATATAAATGTGATGATAACATTGAAGGATCAGAAGATCACAATTGAATATATAATTTGAAATGGAATCATCGTTGAAAGATACCGATCAGTATTTATTTATCGAACATATAATGATTTGTGACAACAAAGTTTCAACTTATTTATGTGATAGATAATGGCTTTCACACTTTCTAGGTATTCAATTGGACAAGTCTTAGAAGTAGAATTTCCATGTTGATGGTGTTTATAAAAATGTTCTAGTTCCTTCTATGCGATTAGTAGGATTCTGAATTCCAGTCGGTAATAGCTGTTTAGTACAGCTTGGTATATAGTCATATGAACTATTATATTATGTTGTGGGTAACTGTCGATTCTTTAAGGGTGTTTGTTATTCAAAAAGAATTATGTGTCTGATTTTTCAATTTCATCCACTTGATTCCTGTAGGCCTTTCTTTCGTTAACATTAGATTTTGACGTTACCTTTTCTATATTATATTTATAAAGTTATTCAAGCTATCCTTTCTCTGCTCACAAGAAAATATTGGTTTGAACTTGTTAGCTGCATTTGATAAAATTCAAGTTCATTCTATGTATACAACACTTGCATATAAAAATTTTATGAATTATGTTTCATATCAATGTGATAAAATCGTGGAAATCTAAACAGAAACAATGACTATAAATTATTTAGAATGTTATCATAACATTTAATTAAAAGATTAAAAGATCTCACTTGAAAATAAGTATTTGAAATAGACATGTATTGTTGATAGATGCAAATCAGATTTTTTTATCGAACATATAAAGATTTGTGACAAAAAAGTTGCAACTTATTTATGGGATAGATAATGACCATATGAAAGTTTCAAGTATTCATCTGGACAATTCTTCGAGGTGGAAGTTCCATATCGATGCTGTGTTTAAAAATTATATAGTTCTTTTATCGATTATTAGTTTTCAGAATTCATTTCCATTTCAGTTGGTTATAGCTGTTACAACAGCTTGGTAGCTGTATAGTCATATGAACTATTATATTTTGTGGGGTAACTCTGTCGATTCTAAAGGGGGGTGTTTGTTATTCAAAAGAGAATTATGCGTCTGATTTTCCACCTAAATCCACGTGATTCCTGTAGGCCTTCCTTTCGTTACATGAGATTTTGACGTTACCTTCTATATATGTTTAGGAACCTGAACACTTTATGATGACAGTATCCAGATTTCATGATTACTCCATCAGAAATAATGCAGCTTTGTACATTCCATCCTAAGTATATCAGGCCGTAACATTCATCTGCCTCACTTTGTTGAGTTGCTTAATGAATTAAATTTAAAAAAAACATCAAATCAAATGTTATTATGAGAGTTGTGGATGACAAGGGTCAAGGATGTCATATAGAATGAGTTTCAGACATTCTATTTCTCTTTTTCCTTTCATTTGACTTGTCCTATGCATTTTGTATGTCTGACGGAATTAATAAATATATTATTAATTATTAAAAATACATATTATTCATGTATCATTTTTTGCATTTTAGGAAATAAAATGGTATTTCCAATGCATCTTCTTTCAACTGTGGTATTATAAGCTCTTTTAAGTTCAAATATTCATCTCTAACCATTATCTCTGATATAAAGCATCAGCAAATTCATTCACATTATATATTCGATATGGAACCTTTTACCCCCCCGCAACGACGCTTTGTCCTCAGATAAAAATCCTGCTCTCTGATTTGCTACGCCGACGAACGCCGATTACATTCATAACGCATTCCCGCCAATAGTGCCTTCTAAATTCCGTGGTCCCACACTTCATTCATAAATAGCTCGAGTGTCGCTTCTGTGGTGTTCTGTGGTACATGCGTACAGGGTACACTCACTACTGACTTGGCGCTGGCGCGCATCGATCCCCTCAATCGATGCAGTTGCAGTGTTGCCTCTATATCAATATTGAAGGTAGATTTACAAACATTAGATTGGCCTTAACAAGGCTCTTTCTACTTGAAGCCGAATCACTTCCAAACTGATGTAAAATCAGTTGATGCGCGTTCTATTTGACAATGTTGTGATTTTGAACTGATGCGCATCACTTCCAACTGATGTTGCTTTCTGACAAATCAGTTTAATTTCCACAATCACTTCAGTTCATCATAACAATAACATAACCTAACATTTGGTGAAAGTTTACAATTTACTTCTAAACATAACAGAAAGTGAATTATTATTATCGGTTTTCATTCCTAGTAATGAATAATTCATATTACTTTTAGAATTTCCTTCCTAATTATCGTCGATGGTACTCTGATTTCAAACCTAATCGTTTGTTGATTGTCACCCGAAAGAGGCATGTTCTATTTGTCAAAATCACTTCCCTTCCAACTGAAGTGATTTCGGAAATTATTCAGGCAAATAGAAAGCTAGGATTGAAAACTGAATGTGAAATTAAACATGTTCATATTGTATTTCAGAAGCCCTGATGAAGAATTAAATAAAAATTCGAAAGCTTGGCGAAGAAAAAAGAGTTCACTTAATTCTCCCAAACTAGAGTCGTTTTACCCTTACCCCTCAAGTTAATATAAAATCATAGGCTCTTAAAATATCGAAGTTCATATAATAATAATACTTCGTGTTCGGGTGCCCGTGACAATTGCCAACTAAAATAGCATCAATTGAACATTAGAACGGGTCATTCATGTTCAATTTCGTACACATTAAAATTACCTATTATTTTGAGGTTCGCGCAAAATATCAATTCATTAATAGTTATTTCATCAACTAGGTTATTAAAGACAGCGACTAATGGTCCATATATTTTAACGCTTTTTTTAGTCGCTCAATTAATAACCGAGTTGATTACAAGATTTTTCCGACGATCTCAATATGAATTGTGTATGAATTCTTGATGAAATACATTCTCATTTTACACGAGACTTACATTTGACATAATATAAATTTTATGTATCTATGTTCCAGTAGTTTTGACATTTCTCGTAGTGCTTCTGAATACTTTGTGAGCGGTTGCCATGAGGATTGCACATCAAAGAGGCATAAATTGAGTACCAAATTGTTTCATTAATGATCAATTTCATACACATTAAAATCACCTTTTATTTTGAGATCGACGGAAAAATAAATAATTATTTACATGAGAAAAACCTGGGTTTATGTAATAGATCAGGAAGAAAACCTGTAGATAAAATCGGATGATATCTGTGGATTCCTATGAAAAAAGCGTTTCTGTAATGTTTTTTTTCAAGTTCATAGCACAAACAGGAACGGAGATAATGAGCAAAGTTGGCGGCTTATGAGTTTCCCGAAAAAATATAACCGCAATGTGCTATTTGTTTTTATCAATTTTGTGGGGTTAATAAGTTGTAGTTCAGGGCTGGCAACTCTATTCCTCACAATGATGTTTCCATATTATGGTGAAATCAAGATACCCATTATCATATTATACCTGCTTCATATCGCATTGGATTGAAGCGTTGTTTGAATTCGAATGATGTCTTTCGTAGCTCTATACGAATGCACATAAACGAAACATTTATGTTGTCTTTTCGTATCTCGTGGTATCTCACTGTTCCCGGCTTGTTCACAATTTACATATCTCGTTTAAAACGACAATGACGTGTGACTAGAAACATAAACTTGATGCATTCCAGTTGCTAGCAGCGGTTTACGAAAAATAGCTTACAGATTCCGCTCCATCTAGATAAGGAGTAGCGTGTTGTGAATAAGCAAACAACAGAAGAGGGTTTTTCAAGCCACTGCTTTCGAATATTTTAGGTGCCAAATTTCTGAATGATTTATTTTGGGTCGATGCCGTTCCTTTTCAAGGCAAGAAATCTCAGTGTCACCCATAAATCTTTGGGTTACTCCAAGTACAAACAATAGTGTATGACGTTGAGTAACTATAAACAACCCTCAATAAAATATAAGATACGTGTATGCAATAGTTATTGAATCCTTTCCTATTCAAATAACATTGACTGCATTTCTCTGAAAATCTGTTTTTCCAGAAATTGAACCGCTTGTCCCTAGAATTGAACAAATCGAGTTCAACAATCAACAACTCGAGAAAGCGAGAAAGCTACATTTTATTTTTCGTATCGTTTGATGCGGCGCTCAGAGTTTGGGTATTTTTGGCAATACATTACCCGAAATGAAAACAATCACATTTTGGTTATTGCTTATTATTTTTTGTTATTATATTCGAGAAAATTCATCGCACCATCAAAATTCTTGCCCCCTGCCTATCATTTCTCAACTTATTTTATATAACATGACCATTTTCTGTGTGTAGAATCTTCACTATCTTAAGTGGAAACAAAAACCAGCAGAAAATGTTTCTTGTTCGGGAGAATTCAGATGTATTCGTAGCTAATCAGTTTTCAGCGAATACCAAGAGTTGTGATGTTGAGGACATTCCGTGGAAAATGCCGGAACATCCAATATCTCAGTTTGGGTGACCAAGAAAAATAGCCCTAAATCGAAAAGCTTTGTCGATTGCGCAAGGTTTTGATATACCACGGAGTTCAAGTAACATCTTCAAGGGTATCTTGATACCAAATATATAAAAGCAGAATCTCGGCACAATAAGAATAATATTCTCGAAATTATTCAAAAAATGAAATACATATGTGAAATATCAAAAAAATTGAATTCTGTGATTTTATGGTCACAAAATTTTGCATGAAAATTCAGCATATCAATGTTCATTCACGAAAGAAATTCCACTTGAATCGGATATCCTATTATGGAAAAATAAAGATTCTTAGTTTCAATATTCCAATTAAATTTTCTATGGTTCTGTTAACACTATGGCCACAACATATTGCAAGAAAATTTACTATATCAGCATTTTTCCATGGAGAATTTGAATACGTGGCAAATAAAGTAATCTTTCTACAAATACTGAAAAAAAATAAACAAGTACTTACTTTATGAATAGATACAAAAAATATCCGAAGTATACCATGAAGTGGTTCATCATCTGTTATCTGAAGTTTCTTTCTCACACGTTCTGTTTATGTTATTCGCAAAAATGTTGCCTTAATGACCTGTCATAAAATAGGTACTTACTATACAGGGTCTTTCACGAGGAACCTCACCCATATTTATACGGGAAACTACTGAACGTATTTTCATGAAATTCAGCACTTATAAGTATTTCACGATGCTAATGAAATCTAAAATATTTTCAAGGCATGAGCACCTCCGGTTTTTCCGGAAATGACGTCAACTTCCGTTTTTCAAATTAGAACACAATTTTTTTATTGCAGAAATAGATTCCTTAGAAAATTTTAAGTTATTTTGATGTAACATTTTTCAGTTTTGGTTGGAAAATTCTCTCTGAGCGGGAAAATTCGAAAAAAAAATGCTACTGAATAAAGAGGAATTTGGCAGATGTAATTAATGATATCTATCATTAAAAAAAAAGAATGTAAAACATGGTAAGTTTTTGCATGTGGTTCATAAGGAATTATTTATTTATCACTGGAGAGAAAACCGATGGCCGATTAGTTGAAATAAAGAGGTTTCCGATACAAATTCGAATCAAAATTCGCCATCTATTTAGGAACAACCTGTAACTTTTTTCTCTTGCATATTAGGGTAGTGAAATCTACAGCGTGGTTCAAATAACAGTTCCTGAAAATTTCATCTTTTTGGCGTGAAGGGAAAAGAAATAGCTGAAAATTCAAGACGAAAAACAGTTTTTTGTGAATAACTCAGAAAATATCCATTTTAGGGCAAGGGTGTGATGCATACACTCACATTATTTTTTAACGTAGATTCAATATCTGCCATAAAAAATGGGGTTCTAATTTGAAAAAATTGATTTTTCACGATTTTGTCATCCCTAACTTTGAAAGCGATTTTTTCACCCCCTGTATCATGAATCGCGATTTCGATACATCAATCTTACATCTTGAAAAATCCCAAAAACGAAAATTTTCCATCCAAAAACCTCGAAGTTATTCTTGTTTCAGCGGAGCTCTATTTTCGATTTTTTTTTCGAATTTTCCCGCTCAGAGAGAATTTTCCAACCAAAACTGAAAAATGTTACATCAAAATGAATTCAAATTTTCTAAGGAATCTATTTCTGCAATAAAAAGATGGTGTTCTAATTTGAAAAACGGAAGTCATTTCCGGAAAAACCGGAGGTGCTCATGCCTTGAAAATATTTTAGATTTCATCAGCATCGTGAAATACTTATAAGTGCTGACTTTCATGAAAATACGTTCAGTAGTTTTCCGTATAAATATGGATGAGGTTCCTCGTGAAAGACCCTGTATAGGAAGCTTTGTTGCTTGCACTCCATAAATCCTTCAAATGGCTTTATGGACTTCTGTAAATTTCTAATGCCTCCATTTATTTTTGTGTTACCGTTATAAAATAGACCCGAATGATCCCTAATGAATTTTATGATTTTTTCGACAAAGGGTTCGTCATAACTCATAAGTAAGAAATGAAATTACTAATTCTTCAACCAGTAACTCCAAATGAGAACAATTGATTTTCAATTACGCACAGTGTTTGCCACCAAAATGGGGTGTTTTTCTCGAACCCCTACGCCGCAACCTCACCCAATTGTCTTTTTTCAACCTTCCTCCTATTTACATTAATTAGATTTCACCTCCTAGCCCCACCTTGTATAAAGTATCCTTTTATCGCAGTAGAGTATCTTGTATACTTTCTGGTGTCTGGGATACTTTTGGTTTCTGAAGATACTTTCAGAAGATAAAAGATACCGATTCTCTTGAAAAGTATATTTGATACAAGGTATTCTAACAGTCCTTATCACAGCTTACAACTTGACAATTATTGAAAACTGACCTTACCAGAATGAAACACTGGTGAGTCTCGTAAGGGGTTAATGCTTGCATAACAAAATGGAGTATTAAGTATTATATAATTCTAATAGCATCAAGCAAAATAGATTCCAACAAAAAAAGAATTTATGACATTTTCATTGAAAACAATGGTAGGGGTTCCATTCTTGCCTGACAAAATCTATTGTTATATTATTCTAATGGAAGACATCAACCAGCATAGATTTCAACAAAAAAAACTCAATTTTTTTTTATTTTGAAAAATTTGTCACTTTTTCCTTGAAAACAATGGTGGGGCTCGTGGGGAGTTGATCTTGTCCGACTAAATCGAGTGTAACATTATTCTAATAGAGGACATCAAGCAGCATAGACTTCAACAAGAAAAAACATTTTTTTTATTTTGAAAAAATTCTGACGTTTCCTTGAACAACGGTGGGGATCGTGGGGAGTCGATTCTTGTCCGACAAAGTGTCAGTTGCAGGAACGTCCATTAAAATTTAAAGGTCCATTAAACTCTTAATCCTACATTATTACAAGGAACTAATGGAGGATTAAGGGTTTAATGGACCTTTAAATTTTAATGGACGTTCCTGCAACTGAGCAAAAATCGAGTATTATATTATTCTGATAGAGGACATCAAGCAGCATAGATTTCAACAAAAAAACTCAATTTTTTTCAATTTTGAAAAATTTGTGACTGTTTCCTTAAAAACAATGGTGGGGCTCGTGGGAGGTCAACTCTTGCCCGACAAAATCGAGTGTTATATTATTCTAATAGAGGACATCAAGCAGCGTTGATTTCAACAAAAAACAATCATTTCATTTCAATTTTGAAAAATTATGATTGTTTCCTTGAAAACAATGGAGGGCTCGTTGGGGGTTAATTTTTGCCCGACCAAATCGATTTTCATATTATTCTTATAAAGCACATTGAGTAGCATAGATTATCGATTGAAATATATTCTGGGAGGATTCTGCATTTCTTAGAAACTTTATAGGTTTTCACTCCCAGTCTCTGAAACATAAATAATTAAAAATGTTTGATTAAGATGAAGTGCTCCTGCGAAAATCTTTGCACTTATTTGTCAGGAGCAAATTGGTCTTGAAAAAATTTTTTGCCTAACAGTAAAACTGAAAAATGAAACAAATTAAAAGGATATTGTAACGTTTCGGTGGCTATATCAGACACCTTCTTCAGACAAACTCTAAAATTCTTCAGAATTGTGTATTTTCTCATTTGTAATCTGATTGACATTGAAAGTTGTCAATCTATAGAGATGTTGATTCATTTGATTTTGAAATTTCCTGATGTCACTTCCTTCCCCAATAAATCAATCCAAATACGATCTATTCCAACAGAACAATTGGCCAAATTATTCACTTCATCCAACATTTTTAATTATTTATGTTTCAGAGACTGGGAGTGAAAACCTATAAAGTTTCTAAGAAATAGCATAGATTAGTCAAAAAAATGCATTTTCTTGCATTTTGAGAGTTTTCACCATCATAAGGGGCAACCCGAGTCAGTATTCATAATGCCAGCCACGAGTTTCAGCTACGTATTTGCACCAACGTCCGTACTCCTCTGGCAAGCTGCACTTAAGGTCTACTCAAATCCGTGGCTGAAACGCGTGAATGGCTTTACGCTGGAAGATTTCAAGCATCCAGCTCCTTCCGTTCGAAAGTCAGAATCAGACGACGACCGACCATAATGGTTTCTGAATTAGGTTTATTCATCACTGAGACTTACCGAATCTTTTGAGTTCAAACTTCGTTGCACACATTTGGCAAAAAGATTTTGAATGGCCATAAGATTTCATGGAACCACGGACTGGTCATCAGGGAGTCGAATACTATCGTTTGAGACCATTTTCGTCTCAAAATTCGAAAGTTACAGATATTTGGGCAAAACTATAGAGCACTCGTTTGAGTAGAACGAGCGCTCAAAAAGCGCGGGGGTTGTATTTCATCTCTATATCGGTTTGAAATTCTCATGAAGATATTCGGAAATGAAACAATCGAGCACAAATAACTTCAATTAATCGCTACCTCTTCTAGTAAAATTTAGGTTCCGTTTCACCAACGAGAGCGTTTAACCAACATCCAGAATTATGCAAATGGTCGTTTCGTCAGGAGACTGGGTAAAACGACGTAGATGGCAGGCGGAAATGACAGCATTTGGAGAACGAGGGTCCTGACAAATCACCGCGCATCGAACATTTTTCCCTCGTTCTTACGGCGAGCAGAACTCGAGAAGGGTGAAATTGAAAAACAGATATTTACATATATCGGAAAATAAGAGGAAGAGACATTCGCAATCGTGCGATTTCAGGGAAAGTTCCGGCACTTATTGGGGTCCGATGGTGCATGAGATATATATATATATATAGTGCCCTTGTTTTTGTACGAGTTAGGAATAGTTTATGTAGAATAATAATGGGATAAATTTCAACGAATAGGAATTATTTTGCGATAATGGCACGAAAATTTGAAGCAATTTCGTATTGCGTAGAAGCTTTTGAGGTGTTTGTAGGGGGTTTGTAATTTTCTTTCAAAGAGTAACGTCTCTATAATTATAATTCATCCGAAGAACTGTATTAAACGACTATCTTAAACAGAATCGAATGAATCGAGTGGAGAAATAGTTTGCGTTAAGCGCTTTTCCTTACTAGTGGCGGAAGATGAGGTATTGTGAATAAAGCTTCCTTCAGTAGTAAACAGAGTGGTATGGTAAACCTGCATATTTCTAACAACGATAAATCACTCGTTTCAGTATAAGGCAACTATAGACCAATTTCCATCTCACTAGCTTCTTCAAAATACTAAATATTTAAATCTGTCATCAAAAGCAGGTTCTTGTCTTTCTTCCTGAGCGACAGCATATTTTGCGGAGTGTGGCATGGGTTTTTGACTGGCAAATTAACACGACATCACTGACAAAACTTTTCAATACAATTGCAGAGGCGTATTGCTTGCGATCTCAGTAAAGCACAGCAAAGATCACAACGTACTTCTAAGGAAGCTGTAATATTAGGACATTGCAGGAGTGGCTCTAGATCTGATTAAGAGCTAGGTGACCAACAGAGCTCAACGCATACTTGGTAACAACTGAACTCAATAGTCTGGGCAAATTGAATATCCTGAATGCCTTAGAGCTCGATCTTGGATCCCATCTTGTTTTCTCTATACATTATTGATTTAATTCCAAATGCTTCAGCAGATGCCTAGGTACTCTTTGCCAACGATGCTTTCTGAGAAAATCAGAATACGCGTCCAGTATCAATAGTTCAAAATCATGATGAACCAGAACAAGACTGAGCACCTGCAACTCGAAAACCGACCAACACAAAAAACTATCGTTAGATCACCCGACCTTAGATTCATAAATAAGTCATATTATGGATAATATGAAGAAAAAAAATCCAGAGCCATATTTACTGTGAGAATAATCAATCAACTTGCTGGTCACCAATATGCGAAAATAGCCTACTTTATCCACTTTCACAGTATCATCACTTCTGATATTAAGTTCTGGGAGGAAAGTCCACAAGCAGCTGAAATACTCATCAAGTAGAAACAGGCCGCCACTAGAGCGAGGTGCATAGATAGAGAGAAAGAGTTTATAAACTACTAACTTTGGCATCGGTCATAATACTTACCTGTGTGTTCTTTGTCCTTGATAACCTTGAATAATCACAAAAGAACAACTTTCATTACTGTTACTCCACCAGACTTACAAACAACCACGCTCTTCAACATCTTCCAGCTGACCACCAACCATACTCACTAAAGATCTATAATAATAAGTTATCTCTACGATTCAATCAACTGAAAGGAAGAACGATAAAAAGGCATCCAAATTGTTTTCTCCAGGGAAAATCATATTACTTATATCTTGAGCGAATATTTTTAAGTTTTGTGATATAGAATTTAGATTGTATGTGTTAACATCATAATAATTTGTACATCATATTTTAAGGAAGTCTCAACTGCCATATTGACTCCTCATGTCAATTTTAGTAGTTTAAAATCATCTCTCTCTGTATGTGTTTTCCTGAAATATGAGTAAATGATCAAGGTGTCCAGATAGGCTGTTAGAGTGTATTTACAATTTTTTTTAGATAATTCAGAATTCCAGACGAATGCCGGGTTGAAAGATTCAAGTGATTGAACCTACAAAAAAAATCAGTGCGATAATTCCTCCTGTGTACACAAAACCCAGTATGTGCGCATTCGAAAAATCTTTCAACATTTTGCAAAGATATTCAGGAGGTCCCATATGTATTTAAAAAGTTGAGGGTATTTCCGGTTCGACCGGAAATTAAAAAAAACTTACATCTGATAGTGTTACCACAGAACTGTATAGAAAAGAAAGCAATAAAGAAATGTCACGAAAGTAATTATTCTTGAAATGAATGCACCCTGAAAAGTTAATATTATACCTTCTTTAAAATTTGTAGTATATTCTCAGTCTCCAAAGAAACGAAAATTTTAGTGTAGTTATCTGTCGAAAAAATAATTCTTACCATACATTTTACTTTACTAAATCGTGAAGTTATGCCACATCTATATGCAAACTATTTCCTAGATAGTAGAGATAACAAAATGGAAAAAGCCGCATTTGATTTTGAATGTAAGTAAACCCACTTATAACAAATCCTATTTCCATAAAATCTGTTCGTTCCATTATTTTCCGTATAATTCCATCATTTCAAGAAATCTTTTCTTCAAAATCAAATCATGCGCCTCTTGGAGGAAAGTTACAAACGGAAGAAATCAAGAACTCTCTGAAGACAACCGAGAGAGCAAAGACAGCCCCTCATTTCAATTTCATCCCCACAGATATCAGATTATGCTCGGAAAAGTGGGGTAAAAACATTCGCGAAATTCTTTTTCAGAAAGTCTACCTGCCTTATGGAGTACAAACAGTAGCTTTTCAAGAAGTTTCCCGCAGCAGAAGTGAATGATTCGTATTAAAGAGAATAGTAATATTTGCTTTTCCTCAAGGCACGTATCTCGGAAATGCAAGGAAAATATCAGCAGGAAAACTTGAATTATTGGATGTAAAATTATAACTGCTCTCTAACATTGGATTATCACTTATAATACCACAAGAGCTTCGAAATTATCGGGTATTTCCCGATAGGTTCGTTGCAAACAAATGAAGGAGTCAAGTTTTTCAGGTTAAAAAATCACGAGCGCGAAGCGCGAGTGATTTTTCCTGAAAAACTTGACGACTTTATTTGTTTGCAGGGAACCTTGAGGGAAATGCTAGATAATTTTGAACCTCGTGTGGTATTCGGGGGATTATTTTTCCGTCCCAAATGTCGGCCAATAGAATTGCACCATGAGACGAAATGTACAGTTAACAAATAAGAATTTCATAATGAATAAAACACTTTCCCTCCGTTTTTCCGGAATAGATTGTAAAGCCTTACGCTTGGCATCACGAGCTCCTCGAGCGGTCTTGAATGCAGCATCCGAAAATGGGTTGATTTTGATGTCGAAATCGTTCAAATACTTTTCTTGAAGTAATTTGGCAGTCTGATTCCACATTGTTTTTATTGTACCTTCCTTATAGTCTTCTCCATCCATTTGCTTCATATTGTAAGCGTAATCTTTCATAATGTTTGCCAATTGCGCTTCACTCGTTTCAGCACTCAATGTGTATTCCCTCTCAGTACAAAAAGTAGTAAATTGGTTCCAAACTGTTTTTTTTTTTGACTTCTCCGTATTAATGGGAACATTTCCTTTGACTTTTTTATCGATGGTGGACAGAGAACAAACTCCAAATCGACTCATTTTCATGCAAAATCTCCAATTTTCACAATTGAATTCAACCTGCCAGTTTGACGTGTGATTAATTTGACTGGATCATGTTTTGTTTTTCATATATAGCAACTACCAGAGAAAATTTTCAAAAAATTATCAGTATAATACCATGTAGGTTGTACCACGTGACGTCGAATGGTGCAATTCTATTGGTCGATATTTGGGTCGGATAATTTCGTTATTTAGTTCATGTCACGGAAAAACTGAAAATATATCATAGGTAGTGGAAAGATTCATTTAAATTATATTTTGAAGAATACTACCCATTATTGCTTCAGTAATAATTTCAGTAGGTATTACGCCTATTCTTTATTTATTATGATATAAATATATTTTCACTAATATTAAAAAAATTATTTATTGTCATCTATTGTTCATCAATAACGTTATGGTAAGATTATCAAAACGTTAACAAAAACAATTCCATGCGATAGACACCATGCGGCAGTTTATGACACTAAACAGCTTCTTCAGGGTCAATCATTTTTCCGCTATTTATATTTTCTCTATGTTTATGAGCTGAAGACATGAAATTTTCAGAATAAATGGGTGGATTGGTCGAATAGTTTTGTTTATAATGAATTTGTAATTTTACTATTTGAATGTATATAATATAATCTAATCGAAATTCTTCCTTTATCTGCCCTGTGAAGGTATTTCGACTCCCGAAAATTCTCGTGAAATTCCGCAAAAACGAAAATAAGGAAACATTTTTTCGAAATTTTTTTTGTGTCAGAAACTGTTCGACTTTCATAGCTGAAGTTTGTATTCTACAGGGTGTCCAGACTTGGTGATCCCAGAACTACAACTGTTCAACCCTACTAGATAGAAAAAATTAAAGGCATATCGTAATATGTTTTTTTGATAATCTCGTTATGCCGTTTACCGCATTGCTCTATCTTCTGATGGTTTAGAGTTATAAGCCAAAATTGACATTTGCGCAATTTCAACTTTGGTCAATCAGATAAAAACGATAATTTTTCTTAGGTAAAAATAAACTATTGTTTCCATAAGAAAAAACAAGAGTTCATGTATTAAATCAAGAAAGAAACCCCTGAGCAAAAATTACATTAAGCCACTGGATTGCTATCAGAAAAGTGTCTGTATAATGATTTGTTTCAATTTCATGTCATAAATAAAAAAATAAACAGGAACGGAGATAAAAACCAAAGTTGAAATTGCCCAAATGCCAATTTTGGCTGATAACTCGAAAATAAAAGAAGATAGAGCCATGCGATAGACGAATTACTCGAAAAACGGTGATCAAAATGGGCCATTCATTTTTCGCTATCCCTTAGAGTGAAAGAGTTGTATTTTACCAATTCTGGTCGCCCTACTAGATAATCGAGGGTTAATAAAACAGGTATGTGTAATTCAACCCTCTAGCTGGTTCACGACATTCGCTTTATTCCTATTTAAAAATTCTACATTTACCCGAAAAACACAATATTATACAGGGTGTCCCATGGATTCAAGTCCGGTGAACGGGCCGGCCACGAGATGGACCAGAACGGCCGATCCATCTTCCGGGAAAAAATGTTACCAGAAAAAAATTTCGAGAGAAAATAATTTTTTCAGAAAAAAATTTTCCGGAGAATTTCTTTTCTGATAGGAATCCAGTGGCTTAATATAATTTTTGCTGAGGGGTTTCTTTCTTGATTGAACTCTTGTTTTTTCTTATGGAGACAATAGTTTATTTTTACCTAAGAAAAATTATCGTTTTTATCTGATTGACCAAAGTTGAAATTGCGCAAATGTCAATTTTGGCTTATAACTCTAAACCATCAGAAGATAGAGCAATGCGGTAAACGGCATAACGAGATTATCAAAAAAACATATTACGATATGCCTTTAATTTTTTCTATCTAGTAGGGTTGAACAGTTGTAGTTCAGGGATCACCAAGTCTGGACACCCTGTAGAATACAAACTTCAGCTATGAAAGTCGAACAGTTTCTGACACAAAGAAAATTTCGAAAAAATGTTTCCTTATTTTCTTTTTTGCGGAATTTCACGAGAATTTTCGGGAGTCGAAATACCTTCACAGGGCAGATAAATGAAGAATTTCGATTAGATTATATTATATACATTCAAATAGTAAAATTACAAATTCATTATAAACAAAACTATTCGACCAATCCACCCATTTATTCTGAAAATTTCACCGGGGTGATGTTGGCTCCCGGCCAACCAGCTCCAAGCGCGCCTATTCCACCACGTCGATGAGGTCGCCCGGCGTCAGCTGATTTGTTTAACGGTTAATTCTGAGGAATGCTACATCGGAAGCGATCAAATTCATACCGCAAGCAAAGAATTGAACAATTCAAATATATTTGAACTTCCTTTTATTCAATTTCTATCACATTAGGGGAAGAATCGGTATCTACTCGTACGAAACAATTTATTGAAGTTTCATTAGTTTGAGATATCCGGCCAAGAATTCTGATGAATGGAATGGAGTGGGATTCATTTAACGTACTTTGGAGTGAATTTTCAATCATTACTCCCCCAGCTCCAAGGATCGAACTTGGGGTTTTCAAGTTTTACGGTTAGCACGATCGAATAATATTTTTTTTGTATTTCGAATGTCCGGCCAAAAAGTCTAGTAGATGATATCGTTAGGACATAATATGAGCTATCACGAAAAAAAGTTTTGTTCGTTTCTGAGAACCCCATACGCCCAGCTCCAAGGATAAAAGCCGACGCTCTCTCGTCTCGGACTCGATATGACAAGATTTCTTTTTTGTGCTTCTTTTCGGTTAACCGGCCAAGAATTCCGTTGAATGGTTTTCATCGTGTATGATTTGAGTTATATTGGAGAAAAATTTTATTAGATTCTGAGAACCCTGCAACCCTATATGTGTGGATCGTTTCAACACTGTTTAGTTTCGCTGTTGACTCGATGGCAAAAATCCATTTTTTCTTCTGTTTGGGATGTCCGGCCAAAAATTCTGAGAAGTGGATTCGACAGAGCATTATACAAATTACGTCTGACGTAATTTTCATTCGATTCCTCCCACCACACACCCCCAGCTCCAAGGATCGAACTTGGGGTTTTCAAGTTTTACTGTTAACACGATCGAATAATATTTTTTTTGTATTTCGAATGTCCGGCCAAAAAGTCTAGTAGATGATATCGTTAGGACATTATATGAGCTATCACGAAAAAAGGTTTTGTTCGTTTCTGAGAACCCCATACCCCCAGCTCCAAGGATAAAAGCCGACGCTCTCTCGTCTCGGACTCGATATGACAAGATTTCCTTTTTGTGCTTGTTTCGGTTAACCGGCCAAGAATTCCGTTGAATGGTTTTCCTCGTGTATGATATGAGTTATATTGGAGAAAAATTTCATTAGATTCTGAGAACCCTGCAACCCTAGATGTGTGGATCGTTTCAACACTGTTTAGTTTCGCTGTTGACTCGATGGCAAAAATCCATTTTTTCTTCTGTTTGGGATGTCCGGCCAAAAATTCTGAAAAGTGGATTCGATAGAGCATTATACAAATACGTCTGACGTAATTTCCATTCGATTCCTCCTACCACACACCCCCAGCTCCAAGGATCGAACTGGGGTTTTCAAGTTTTACTGTTAACACGATCGAATAATATTTTTTTTGTATTTCGAATGTCCGGCCAAAAAGTCTAGTAGATGATATCGTTAGGACATTATATGAGCTATCACGAAAAAAAGTTTTGTTCGTTTCTGAGAACCCCATACCCCCAGCTCCAAGGATAAAAGCCGACGCTCTCTCGTCTCGTAGTCGATATGAAATTATTTTTTTTGTGTTTGTTTCGGTTAACCGGCCAAGAATTCCGTTGAATGGTTTTCATCGTGTATGATATGAGTTATATTGAAGAAAAATTCCATTAGATTCTGAGAACCCTGCAACCCTAGATGTGTGGATCGTTCAACACTGTTTAGTTTCGCTGTTGACTCGATGGCAAAAATCCATTTTTTTTTTGTTTGGGATGTCCGGCCAAAAATTCTGAAAAGTGGATTCGATAGAGCATTATACAAATACGTCTGACGTAATTTTTATTCGATTCCTCCCACCACACACCCCCAGCTCCAAAGATCGAACTTGGGGTTTTCAAGTTTTACTGTTAACACGATCGCATAATATTTTTTTTGTATTTCGAATGTCCGGCCAAAAAGTCTAGTAGATGATATCGTTAGGACATTATATGAGCTATCACGAAAAAAAGTTTTGTTCGTTTCTGAGAACCCCATACCCCCAGCTCCAAGGATAAAAGCCGACGCTCTCTCGTCTCGGACTCGATATGACAAGATTTCCTTTTTGTGCTTGTTTCGGTTAACCGGCCAAGAATTCCGTTGAATGGTTTTCCTCGTGTATAATATGAGTTATATTGGAGAAAAATTTCATTAGATTCTGAGAACCCTGCAACCCTAGATGTGTGGATCGTTTCAACACTGTTTAGTTTCGCTGTTGACTCGATGGCAAAAATCCATTTTTTCTTCTGTTTGGGATGTCCGGCCAAAAATTCTGAAAAGTGGATTCGATAGATCATTATACAAATTACGTCTGACGTAATTTCCATTCGATTCCTCCCACCACACACCCCCAGCTCCAAAGATCGAACTTGGGGTTTTCAAGTTTTACTGTTAACACGATCGAATAATATTTTTTTTGTATTTCGAATGTCCGGCCAAAAAGTCTAGTAGATGATATCGTTAGGACATTATATGAGCTATCACGAAAAAAAGTTGTGTTCGTTTCTGAGAACCCCATACCCCCAGCTCCAAGGATAAAAGCCAACGCTCTCTCGTCTCGGACTCGATATGACAAGATTTCCTTTTTGTGCTTGTTTCGGTAACCCGGCCAAGAATTCCGTTGGATGGTTTTCATCGTGTATGATATGAGTTATATTGGAGAAAAATTCGTTAGATTCTGAGAACCCTGCAACCCTAGATGTGAAGATCGTTTCAACACTCTTTAGTTTCGCTGTTGACTCGATGGCAAAAATCAATTTTTTTTCTATTTGGATGTCCGGCCAAAAATTCTGAGAACTGGATTCGATAGACTATTATAAAAATTACGTCTGACATAATTTTCATTCGATTTCTTGCACCACACACCCCCAGCTCCAAGGAGTTAACCTGGGGTTTTCAAGTTTTACTGTTGAATTCGAAAACACAGTGCACCTTCAGCTCCCAAGGTGAAATTCGCCCTAGCAAGTGAGGTATCTTCGTTTTGCCCCTGTTTTGCTCTTTTCAGAACTGAAATCAGTTCATTCTACTCATTTAGGGTTTGAAAGATTTGAAAAAAATGTATGTTTATAAAGAATTCATACTTAATTCATAATACAGTTCACGGAAAAATCAGGCAATAAAGAGATTACCAATTGTTCTCTATTCATTATGAGTAATCCTCACCTTTCAGTCCTTTCACACATAATGTATTTTTATATCTGAAAAAGAGGTGATTCTTTAATCTTCATGACCACTAATTAACAAAAATGAAAAAACACAAAAACAATAATTAAATATTGAGTGTTTCCTGAGCTTTCAACATCGTTTGCCATTAATACATAGTGGACAGAAAAAGGCTTGGTGAAAACATATTTGGGGAATTCCTAGGTTTCATTCAAAAAGGTTCAATAACGGGGATCTGTTTATGCCTATCCGGTCTTTGAGTACCATCTGTTTTTATTGTACCTGTTTTCTCTAAAGCTTCCAAAAGGTTTTGTTATTGCACTTCTTTTCTACATGAAGTACTTCGAAATCATTGTTGAAATCATGTCCGGTTTCTATTAGATGATTTGCATAATGTTGAGTGCTGTTTATGGTTGGTACAGGAATTCTGGTGTTCTTTTATTCTTCTCTCAAACGCTCTTCCGGTTTGGCCGATGAATTTTTTCAAGAATTAACCGCCAATCAACTTATAAACTGCAGATTTCTTATTTTTGTTCATTTCTTCTTTATTATTTTTTATTGATGAACATAAGGAATTTTTCGTTCTACAGGGTGTCCCATTACTCGACGTCAACCCGGAACCGGGTGAAAAGGCGAGTAATGCTGGTTGTCAGAAAAATATAAAAAAAAATCTAAGTTGCATGTTTTTAAAATAATGAGCATTTGAAAAAACACGCAAAATTCCACCCTGTTACAGTCTTTTCGCTCCTGTTGCCACAAATATCAACTTTTTCCAACTTTTTTCTTTGCTGTGTAACCTTGAATAATGCTTGTCTAAACTGTAATCAAAATTTTGATACCAGCTGCTCTAGGTTCATAATTGTAGCTGCCGTAGTTCAAATTTATTTTCGATTGCCTTTGAATACACTTTTTCGTTAACTGCTTCCCAGTAATAAAGTCCAATGGATTCAAGTCCGGTGAACGGGCCGGCCACGAGATTGGACCAGAACTTCCGATCCATCTTCCGGGAAAAAATGTTAGCAGAAAAAAAAATTTTCAGAGAAATTTCTGCGGAAAAATTTTTTCTGGAAAAATTATTTTCTCTGGAAATTTTTTATTCTGGTAACATTTTTTCCCGGAAGATGGATCGGACGTTCTGGTCCAATCTCGTGGCCGGCCCGTTCACCGGACTTGAATCCATTGGACTTTATTACTGGGAAGCAGTTAACGAAAAAGTGTATTCAAAGGCAATCGAAAATGAATTTGAACTACGGCAGCTACAATTAAACAAGTATTATACCATTTTGGAATCCTTACTAAATGCGCCAACTTTTCAAAAAACATGCCAAACCTACGTAGTACATATTTTTTTCAATACAGTCAGTTGAAACTAGACAATTGTTTATTTCGAATTTTTTTTCTGAGAAGTAAGCCCTATTTTTATGAAACCTAGAGCAGCTGGTATCAAAATTTTGATTACAGTTTAGACAAGCATTATTCAAGGTTACACAGCAGAGAAAAAAGTTGGAAAAAGTTGATATTTGTGGCAACAGGAGCGAAAAGACTGTCACAGGGTGTGGAATTTCAAATGCTCATTATTTTAAAATCATGCAACTCAGATTTTTTTTTATATTTTTCTGACAACCAGCATTACTCGCCTTTTCACCCGGTTCCGGGTTGACGTCGAGTAATGGGACACCCTGTATATGATATGTTTAAATTTAGGTTTTTCATCAAACATCCAGCCATCTACTCTGATTTTAGTCCTATACATGTTGAGAAAACTTAATTTGAAGCATGATATAGATAGGGTGAGACAAAAGAAATTATGTTCGAAATCCCTCAAAATATGTGTTCGCCAAATCAACGGAATAGTGAGCAAAATAGATCAGAACGATTTCATTCAAAATCATAATTATGAGACAAAGTAAACTTTCGGTTCTCTTCGATAGGGTAGTAACAACATGTGTTTTGTACTGGGAATTCGTACCTTCATCTGTTCCTTCAAATCGAGGTAAAAACATGCATATTTTTTGGCAGGACTAAGGCAATTATGTCGTAAATTTAAGTAGGAAGTTTTGAAATGAAGGATCTTCATGTTACATTCGTTATTTCGTTTTATCTGGTGAAGAGTGAGGTGCGTTTAGACTCCGAAAATTTTTCAAAGGTTTTTTTGTTAATGACTCTCAGTGAATTTTAATTTTGAAAAGACATAAACAATTTCATGAGTTTGATGTGAAACAGCTGGACAATCAAAGGTTATAAGAGCAGGAATTACATATCCCCTTATCCAAGTGGTGAGTCTAAAAACTGATACTTATGCAGAGAAATATGAGAAATACAATTTAGATGGCACTGCAGTTCAGAGAAGTCGATTTTCAATACAGGTCAGGTCTTATATCATGTATTTTGACGAAGTGATTGAAAAAAAATAAGGAACTTTTTATTTTCAATGTCAAGTATATCTAGAGTTGTTGTAGTGTTGGGACCAGTCCTATATATTTTAACGCGCAGAATTGAATGATAGCAGTTTCAACTTCTAGAAACCACTGGTTTGATGTTTCAATATTGAGTGTTTTGAAAAAATGATTATAATTTCGTCTCATTCGGGATGGTGCTCACATATTTTCGACAGTTAAAATTAATTGAATAATTTTTGATTAATTTCATCCTTCAAGATCTATATAGGGTGCTCCTAAATTGGAGGTACAAACCAAAATAGGAGAATGATTTTAAGGAAAAAAATTGAATAAATATGGGTCCGTTAACGATTCGTTCTCGAGATACAGGGTGTTTAAGAAAGAATTCAGTTTTTCCCTTATAGCATCCATTTCTTATTCTGAAAACACTGTGTACATATACTTCACAAGATATTCAAATAGAGTTAAGCATAAATATTAAAATTGATAGTTCACGCCATGCGACATGCCAATTTCGATCGCAAATCTACAGGGTGGTATTTTTCTGAAACACTGTCCCCTGTTTTCTCCAGAACTTTCTTCTAGTGAGCCACTGTTAATTTGAAAATACAGGGTGAGTCTTTGACTTGTACATATATTTAACCGTAGATTCCTGAGGTCAAAAGAAACACTTTTTTCCTTTACCATTTTTTCCGATTCGACCTGGTTAAAAAGATACAGGCTGTTGAAAATCCATGAAAAGCATAAATTTTCAGTAATATCTCGCAAACGATTCCTTCAAATGGAATTATTTTTGAAACATAGTTTTTCATGAATATGATTAATCTTTCCCGACTATAAAATTCCGAGTACTTAATTCGATGTTGAAAGAAAGAAAAATCTTAGAAATTCGAAAAATTGGGTACTTTGGCTGAATGCAACTCTGTCGGAAATATTCACAGAATTCAATTTTCCCTATGTGGTCACTTTGACAAATTCAAGAATATTTCGAGAATTTGTTATCTGGAATGATGAATGGTAAGAGAACTAGCGGATTTTCTTTAAAAATGGGGTTACAATGAATAAGCTCACCTCTATACTTCTTCAGTGTAAATCCTTATCTATTCAAGCAAATTTCCACACCACTTTCGAAGTACCTATTACAATTTTGTTTCGTTGAGCTTTGACATACGTTGATCCAAATTCACATTACGTTAGAATACATTCATTTCTCATATATTCATCATATTTATTACTACTAAAATGACCTTGATAAGTTATTATTCATGAAGTCGTATAATTTTGAAAAACAAACTGACCACAGAACACCGATGTCAAAGAATCTAAAGTCTGTGACTTTAACCATGCGGACACCCCTTGAAATTCAATCGCCCAACTGTGTGTTTATGAACGTGAAATGTCATGCGTGTTATGGTTGAGTTGTTGTTTTGATTTCGAAAACTCTAGCACGGAAGATTTCAAGAGATATTGGAAATGAATGCTATAGCTAGAATAGGTGGTTTAAATTAATCCGATATAATCAAAAATGAAGTATACATCAACAAGAGATTATTCTGCTTTTCATCACTAGCAAAATTTTGGATGAATCAATCATTGCATTAGAAAACATACAACTGGTATTGAAAAAGTAAGTTCATATTTCTTTCATTAATACAGCAGCTTATTTGAAAAATTCGAATGGTATATCTACTCGTTTCTTTGATACAATAGTTTATTTCAAAGGTTTAGGTTGAATGCTATATCTCGTACTTGCAAAAATTCAGTGGTTAGTTTACCAGTGGCGGCATAGCTCATTCTGAAAACAAAAAAGGGCTATATCTTCTTATTTAGACCGAATCGGAAAAAATGGTAGAGGAAAAAAGTGTTTCTTTTGACCCCAAGAATATACGGTTAAAATATATGTACAAGTCAAAGACTCACCCTGTATAAAGAAGCTTTGTTGTTTAAGTACTCACATTTTTGGACTCTGGTAGTTTTGTCATATTTGCTAACGTTTTCGAGAAAAAAATTAAAATCATTTTCTGGAAATCGTCAGAAAAATCCAAATTTTCATAAAAAAATTAAGTAAATAAATTCGTTATCAGTTTTTATGGTTTTTTCCCGATTTATAGCAATGATTCATAAGATTCGATAAAGTCTTATAATCATCACAAAAAGTAGGTAATTATCAATTAATTAATTATCAAACATCAACAACCTGCATCTCGAAAACGAAACGTTTGCGATCCAAAATCAACTCTTGAATAGACTCATCATTCGAATTTCAAAGAGGCGTAACTTTTGAAACAATGTTTACCTAATGTTGAAAGCACTTCTAAACAAAACTTTTCAGGAAACATGGGATTGGACCTGCTCTGTATAAAAATCAACTTCAGGCAGAGAATTCGATTCCAATAGTCTATTCAACAAATCAGTGACGGATTATTCTTATGGCGAAGTAGGCACCCTTATTTTTTTTTTAGCTAACCGCATTCAAATTCAGACTGAAACAAAGCTATCTCCCAATGTGAGTAGCCGAAGCGGCTATGTCCAATCTTTTTCAGTATTTTTTGGAAACACAGTGATGCATTCTATAATTATCCACCAGTCAGTATATTTTTCAAACGCAAATATTTGAATAAAAGTAAATAAAACAATTTATAAACAGTTTACATATCCAAAGTTCATGAAAACGAGATTGCCGCCTTTTGCTCTCATATGCCGATGAGAGGCTAGCCTAGTCAGTATATAGGTATTAAACATTTTATATTTTTGAACTGTTTTCGAGATTGAGGCAAAGAGCGCGCGGTCAGAAAATCATATTGTAATTGAAAACTAGTAATTTCAAGGTTATTTCATTAATTTAATAATTGCTAAATAATAACATTCTCAATTTCACCAATTCATTGTTTTACCTGTTTAAGTGTTTTTAATCAAATGTCCATTTATTCAGAGACACTTATTTCGCCATGTATCAAATTGAAAAATTGTTGAGAAACTTAATTGAATTATATTATTTGCGAATTTTGAAAACACATATGTACACACATAATACAAGTTTTCACGGAGTAATATACTGGATATGCCGATTTTACGGAATATTCACTTAATTTGGCCTAAGATAGGGCTGCCATACGTCCCGGTACGCCGGGACACGTCCCGGTTTGAAGCATTGAGTCCCGGTGTCCCCGTCAGTTATTCAATTGTCCCGGTCAGTAATTTGAATTTGGTTATCGATTGAAATGTATTCTGGGAGGATTCTGCATTTCTTAAAAACTTTATAGGTTTTCACTCCGAGTCTCCGAAACATAAATAATTAAAAAATGTTTGATTAAGGTGAAGTGCTCCTGCGAGAATCTTTGCACTTATTTGTCAGGAGCAATTTGGTCTTGAATAAAATTGTTGCCCAACAGTAAAACTGAAAAATGAAACAAATTAAAAGGATTGTAACGTTTCGGTGTCTATATCAGACACCTTCTTCAGACAAACTCTCAAAATCTTCAGAATTGTGTATTTTTTTCATTTGCAATCTGATTGACATTGATAGTTGTCAATCTATAAGTAGAGATGTTAATTTATTAATTTATTATTTTATCAATCATCTCTATAGATTGACAACTATCAACATTACAATATCCTTTTAATTTGTTTCATTTTTCAGTTTTACTGTTAGGCAACAATTTTTTTCAAGACCAATTTGCTCCTGACAAATAAGTGCAAAGATTCTCGCAGGAGCACTTCACCTTAATCAAACATTTTTTAATTACTTATGTTTCAGAGACTGGGAGTGAAAACCTATAAAGTTTTTAAGAAATTGAATTTGGTTGTTATCCTGTAATTTTTGCTTTAACGGTTTTCGAGGAGAAAATTAATGAAGGATTGTATGTATTTTCCCTAAAAAAAAATTATAGAAATACTCGATAGGTATACCCAAAATTTGCTTTCATTACGATAGCTCGTCATCGGAGACTCAACTTAAGCTTATTCAATATCAACATACAATCGTTCAATAATTGAAAACGGTTAGAGATACGAAAAAATTACAAAAATCAAAAAAGTTTTTAAATTGAACAAACATATCAACAATTGATTATACGCCTATCAGTGGCGTACCGCAAGAAAGTTTTTAAAGGAAGAAGGAGACATGGCTCAGAAAAAAACACCCTGTAGGTTATAGTTAAAATTTAGGTCGTGTAATTATGGCGACTGTCGAAAGTAGCTCGTATTCCTAATTGGGACTGAAAATCACAAAAACTGCAGAAGTTATGAAGAAAAAACCAATTTTTTGGAATTTCAACAGACTGTAGCTCCGTAACGAAGCTTTTACGGAACCATGATTATAAAAACTTTTTTTCTTGAAATTATATGTAGATTCACCCCTCCAGTTTGACTATGTGTGTACTATTATGTAACAACCTGTATGTATAATACCTATATAGGTATTTGCACGGTATATTAACCTATTTTTGTGCCACTTGTCCCGGTAGATGTTCCAACATTTATGGCAGCCCTAGCCTAAGATGACTGGACTATAGGAGCGCTCCAACGTTTGATCCGCCACTGCAACAAATGCTTTTCAGGTCAAAAGTTTTTCTGTGCCTCTGAAAAATATAAACGAGGTGTCAGATTTGGAATATCGATACTGAAAAAATTCAAATTTCGCTTGAACAAGTCGTATTAGAATGAACCGTTTTTCTGCTATTCAAAAAGGAACATTTTACTTTTTCTGTAGCCTTCCTGAAGAGTCTAGGAATAGATTCCTTCAAAACACAAAATATTGTTATTGCTCTATTTTATGTCAACAATGTTGAAAATTAAAACTATAGCATATTCAACTGAAATGAAATTTTTTTGATCGAGGATTTTTGTTGATTTATGCAAAAAGTGCCAGAATCCTTACAATTCTATTATTTATGTTGATATTTAATTAGTTTCAAAGGTACCTATAAGGCGCAAGCCAGAGTAGTTACCCGTTTTGGAACCTCCGAGAGAATAGCGAATATTGGTCCTACAGCTCGGAAAGTCGCTTTTCTTCTATATTTGAATATTTTTCCAAATTTAATGACAATTGGAAAAGTTGTAGAGATATTCGCGAAAAACATATTCCATTTCTTCAGTTTATTTTCGATAACTTCAATTATTTCGAGCAACATTTAAAGTTTTTCATATGTCATATGCACACTTTTTTGAATCTAAATACACCTCGCTCATATTTTCGGAGATGGGGAAAAATTTTACTTCAAAAGCAATTGTTGACTAGACTACTGTAGAACTGACGTGCATCTCTGTTAAAAGCTATGAATTTTGATTTGATGAATGATTCGAAAATTACCGATATATTCTTTTTGTAGGGTAGAAGATACTTACCTATATTTGTAGCGACAACTCAAGGCACTTATAAGCCTGACTTAATAGGACATTTTCAAAACACAAAATACAGTATAGACACCCAATTCAAGGCCACATATTTGAGTTTCAAGAATTTCTGTTATTCGAAATGTATCCATTCAGAGAAGAAATTAAACCAAAACGTAAAGTGATTGATAAAAGAGAGCTAGCAACATATTTCTCAGATTTGAAAATTAGTTACGAAATTGCTATTTCCATAGCAATAGATGATCAAATTATGAAAGATGCAGCAAATCATTTCTACGGCAGTGACGATTATTATTATAGAAAGAATATCAAGCGAATTCTGACGAGAAATTCAAAAAATGTGAAGAATTATTTCAAAATTAAAGCTTCGAGTTCCGATTGCACTAATAACGAATATTGTCAAAATTCCGTGAATGAGTCTGTTGGATTATTCGAAAACATTGAAGGAAGATTTTCGAATGAAAGTACCAAAAGTATTAAAGTTACCGATGATGAGATCGACGTTCCAGTAACAGTGAACATATATTCGATGAAGCATATACGAAAAAAGAAAAGCTCACTATTCTTCCTCCTGGCAGTATCAACGAGAATATTGATGAAAGTATTGTTGAAAATGAATATGGAGCTTCTAATTCAACAAAAGATATGAGGAGAAAATTTTTTTGTCCCATAATAGAAGGGGAATTCTTCTTATCATTGAAAGAGTGGCAGATATTTTTGATGATTCTGATTATATCCTCAAAGAAGGAGTTTACGTTTTCGTAATTAAATCGAAGATATTTCAATTTGTCAATAATACACATGCACCATAAATGTGAAAAAATATTGGTTTACTAAAAATCGGAAGACCTCTCTATATATGCTTATTGCAGCCATAAGAGTTGCAAGACATTTGTGATTAAATGTGATTTAACAATTATCCATGAAAAAGGCCTTATATTCCAAGTAAAAAGTTCTTCTAGAAATTTCAAACATGAAATTCAATTAACAAGACATGTGAAGGGAATAGAGAGAAAACTAATTGGACAGAAATATGCTAATGAGAAACCATTGACCATGCTGATTGATGCGACTGTCAAGTCAGATTCAAAATTATTGGCACAAAACAATCTTCAGAATATTAAATCTAAGCATGTCTTCAAGAAAATTCGTTCAGAAAAGTTGCAGAGATTAGATAGAAACGATGATGACCTCATAGATCTACACCTGATGAGAAGAGAAAATTGTAGCTATATACAGCAAACAGGGGAACCCATGTTGGCCTACATACATAGCAAAGAACAGATGGAAATGATAAAATCGAGAGTCAGAAGAAGTGAAAACAGAAAAATAACAATTTTTTTAGACGCCACTGGCACGGTGATTCGCCAGCCCAATACTACAAATGAAAAGTATTCTTCTATACTCCTTAGTGATACAGCTAGGAGATGAAATATGTAAAAATGTCTGTACTGTGTCAGATTTCATTTCTTCCCGCCATGATATAACTGCTATTCAGGGATGGTTAATTAGTTTCAAAAGTTATTGGTGTAATTATAACAACGTTTGGCCAATTTTCGATCGGGTGGTTACTGATTTCAGCATGGCAGAAATTAATGCAGTGTGCCTATCTTCAATGAAATGTCTCTCATGAGCTATATCAACCACACATATTCCTACATAGAAGGCGAAGAGGATTTGGAAAATCTTACACATATTAGTTTGTGCTGTGCTCATATGATGAAAATGTTTTCTACACAAATTAATAAAAAAATTTCTGAAAGTGGCGAAACCGTGAAAAACATTCTAAAAGAAAGTTTTGCTTCGTGTTTTAATATGAGGTCAATGCATGAGATCCATGTTGGTTCGATAATCTGATTGTATTGACAAGTTCGAAGTACAAGGAATATCTGTCGTATATGCAGAAAAGAAACTGGCTGAACTGAGTAAAGAAATTCTTCATGATAAGAATGTCGATGAAGATATACTCTCTGATACATCGGGCACCACTAGAGGCATTTTGGTAAATGATTGTAATACGAAATCGCAATACACGAAATCAAAATTTTATATTGAATTTAACAGTAGAAGAAATAATTTATTGAGTTCCATCTGTAACGACGGTGTAGAAGAACCCAATCCCTATTATGAACCAAATTTCATGATTGAAATCTTGGAACGGTATGTTACATACTTACCAATGTGGACCTCTATGATCGTTGGCGAAAGGTCGTGTAATGCACCAATAGAGAGCTACTTCGGTATATTGAAGAACAACATTCTCAATAATAACATAGGTTAAAATGTTCACGATTTATAAGGAAGGTCAGGAAATATGTTTTAGGGATGTATAAATTGAATAAATTTGAAATTGACAAAAATAGATGTGCTACCAAGAAACGCAAGAAGGGTGTTGTATGTGAGGAAAAATGGTCCAAGCGAGTGAAGAGTAAACACTCTTATTATAAAGGAAGATTCTCGAATCAGTTCTGGAAAACCCAAAATTCTCCAGCTGATGACAATTACTATAAGCGTTACACTCTGCTGAATAATCATTTGATAGACGATTATGAATATTATTCGAAAAAAAGAAAAACTTCATTTGTTGTCGCAAAATATGATTTTATTCAACGACAAGCTGAACATCTGAAGTACTTGTACAATGACTCATTCGAAAGATTGAACCCTCCTTCAGTATCTGGCAATATGATCAATTCCTGGTTGGATGGTAATTTAATTATATTTTGCTTAGAAATCTTCAATAAAGATTCCTTATGCCCTGATTTTATAGTGATAGGAGATGAGTTCAGCAGAGAGATTCATCAAGAAAAAACGTTCAATTTCTCCCTTATTTCCCGAGTTAAAAGAGGACTCGAAAATTATAATGCCATTCAATCAGGATGGCAATCATTGGATTCTAGTCTACATCGATATAAAAATGCCGAATTGTTTTATTTGGACCCATCAGATATTAAAAAAGGCGATGAATTCATGCGCTGCATGAACTTTTTTTTGGGAAAGTACGCCAAGAAATTCAAAATTGCCATCAATTCGGAGCTGACTCTATCAGTCAAAAAGGACCTTCCTTTACAACAGGATGATTTCAATTGTGGAATATATGTAATTTATTATGCATCCTGTATAATACACAACATTGAGCCAGACAAACAGTTCGACCCAAATAATTACAGAAATTACCTGAAACAATTATTAATAAGACGATCGAGTGATATGAGTGACTCATGTTTATATTGTGGTTGTAGTGAGAAAACGGAAGACATTAGATTGATGTGTGAGATCTGTATGCGGTTCATACATCAGAGATGCATCAAACATCGAAATAAAGATTTCGAGATACCACCACAGGGAGTGTACTTTGTGTGTGATGAAACGAACAAAACTTTTTTTCGTGATAGCTCATATAATGTCCTAACGATATCATCTACTAGACTTTTTGGCCGGACATTCTAAATACAAAAAAAAAATATTATTCGATCGTGCTAACCGTAAAACTTGAAAACCCCAAGTTCGATCCTTGGAGCTGGGGGAGTAATGATTGAAAATTCACTCCAAAGTACGTTAAATGAATCCCACTCCATTCCATTCATCAGAATTCTTGGCCGGATATCTCAAACTAATGAAACTTCAATAAATTGTTTCGTACGTGTAGATACCGATTCTTCCCCTAATGTGATAGAAATTGAATAAAAGGAAGTTTAAATATATTTGAATTGTTGAATTCTTTGCTTGCGGTATGAATTTGATCGCTTCCGATGTAGCATTCCTCAGAATTAACCGTTAAACAAATCAGCTGACGCCGGGCGACCTCATCGACCGTGGTGGAATAGGCGCGCTTGAAGCTGGTTGGCCGGGAGCCAACATCACCCCGGTGAAAATTTCATGTCTTCAGCTCATAAACATAGAGAAAATATAAATAGAGGAAAAATGATTGACCCTGAAGAAGCTGTTTAGTGTCATAAACTACCGCATGGTGTCCATCGCATGGAATTGTTTTTGTTAACCATAACGTTATTGATGAACAATAGATGACAATGAATAATTTTTTTAATATTAGTGAAAATATATTTATATCATAATAAATAAAGAATAGGCGTAATAACTACTGAAATTATTACTGAAGCAATAATGGGTAGTATTCTTCAAAATATAATTTAAATGAATCTTTCCACTACCTATTGATATATTTTCAGTTTTTCCGTGACATGAACTAAATAACGAAAATTTTTTTCTGGTAACATTTTTTCCGGAAGATGGATCGGCTGTTCTGGTCCAATCTCGTGGCCGGCCCGTTCACCGGACTTGAATCCATTGGACTTTTTTACTGGGAAGCAGTTTAAGAAAAAGTGTATTCAAAGGCAATCGAAAATATATTTGAACTACGGCAGCTACAATTTAACAAGTATTATACCATTTTGGAATCCTTACTAAATGCGCCAACTTTTAACAAAACATGCCAAACTTGCGTAGTACATTTTTTTTTCAATACAGTCAGTTGAAACTAGGCAATTGTTTATTCTGATTTTTTTTCTGAGAAGCAAGCCCTATTTTTATGAAACCTAGAGCAGCTGGTATCCAAATTCTGATTACAGTTTAGACAAGCATTATTCGAGGTTACACAGCAAAAAAAAAGTTGGAAAAAGTTGATATTTGTGGCAACAGAGCGAAAAGACTGTCACAGGGTGTGGAATTTTGAGTGTTTTTTCAAATGACCATTATTTTAAAATCATGCAACTTTGATTTTTTTTATATTTTTCTGATAACCAGCATTACTTGCCTTTTCACCCGGTTCCGGGTTGACGTCGAGTTTTGGGACACCCTGTATATCTGTGATTTGATTGTGTTTCTCATGTGTAATTAGCATCCATTTTTAAAAGTAAATATCGAGACGAAAGGAATACTTAAATAATTTCCATAGTATTCAATATCGAATTAGAATCAATTTTTTCGATGACTGTTCGATTGATTAAAACTCTCGTTCAATGAATATTCCTGTTGACATTTATCGAATCAGTTTGTATTGTAAACATCATTAAACGATTTCGAAGCTTTTGCATGTGTATGCATATTGGTATTTAGTTATCAATTTAAATTTGACCGTACCTAAACACCATTATTTGCTAGAGGATCGATATGGTAAAATAATATCATTTTTAATAGAAACCAGCTCGTAAAAACTCAGGTTTTTGTGTTATTCATTCATTACTGCTATTTTGAAGCACCTTCACCGCTACAATTTATTATGTAGTATCAGTGCGATTCTGTTTGCGCAAAGCCATATTGCTAAGATAAAGATTGCCAGATCCGCAATATTCTGTATTCTGATCGACGATTCTGTGTCACTATTACCTGTCAATTTAGCCATAACCTTGCTATCAGCATTGCTATCTTGGCAAGGTCGAAAAAGTCTAGTCCGTTCACGAAAGTTTGAGCGCATAGTAGGCGTTTGATTATTTATAGGAAGTTGGCAGTATTTGCTGTCATAACGTAAAATAAAGTCAACGTTGCCGAATGTACCCGGCCTCGTTCGACGAGCTTGCGAGTTTACAGAGAACTCTGGGCAATATTGACAACATTGCGTATCAATCTGACAAGAAAATGAACAACATAACCTATAATTTTAATATACACAGTAGAATATGCCAAATTTTCATGGCCAACCGACAGCTCAAACTTTCGTGAACGGACTATACTTGCCCACACAGATAACAATCTTGCCCAAGTCCAAAACAATTAGAAATACGATAGAGAAACATTCATTTCATTTTAATTTTTCAACGGGTTTGAAAATAGGTAAATATGCCGCAATGAAAATTAAATTGACGTACTACAGAACATTCGATTATAGGAAAATTATTAGATTGCAAAACTGACATATCAGGGACACTAGAGAATTTAATCAAAATATTTTGATCGGGCAAACAGATTTGATTGAAAAGTTAAGAAAAATTATTGCAGCTTGTTGCTTCTCAAGAATTTTTTGAATCGATTTCAATTGTGAACAATTTCATTCGAAATAGAAGCGATAATTCAAATTTGAACAGATAGCTATGGGTTTAATTCTATTCGTTTATGATTTCAACTGTTTCAAAACAACTTCTACTTTCGGCTCTGTAGCCTTGTGACCCAAGCAATTTGATCGCAGTGCGTAGGTCCGGAGACCAGAGTTCAAATCTTGGCGAGGTGTTATATTGATTCATTTCGAATATGAAACGAGAAACTAATAGCCCCCAGGATATCCAAATTTGAATCATCGTCTCACTAATATGAATAAAACCGCAAAACATTCTGAATTCAGGCCAGACCTTTCAATTTCTCCCAAAGTTACTTGTCTCAAGGCTTTAAAAATGTCATCGACGAAATTTTCAGTCAAAAAACAATTATATTAAAATATGGAAATTTCGCCAGCAAAATTTCATCTCTAATGACATACCAACAAAATTTCCCTATATTCACCTCGAAAGTTGTGCAGTTTTGAAAATTTGTATATTTTTTTATATCAAATTGGGAAGCACCTCCTTAAAACTAGCATATTTAACGAAATACTTTGCATAAAATCCGCTCGATCAGATGAAAATTTCTGTGAATATTTCAAAAGAGAATTTCAAATATGGGTATCAATCCAATTATTGAATTGATTTCGTTCATCAACAAATTGAACCGAGATAAATTCAAGATCGAAACCCATTATCTGTTTCAAAAATAGACTTCGATCGCATGTGTTCGCAAATGATAAAAAAAAAGATTCAAAATATCACCATCAATATATTTCTAAGAGAAAAGAAGACGTTGAAAATTACAGCAACGCCGAAGGCTATAAGCGAAAACCATTTAATCCAAGTAAGGTTCCATTTTTCATTAAATGTTGCAAGCTTAACTTGAACATCATATGAAAAAAATTCATCAGAAAATCTTTGGAATATCTGAAATATTCATGGCCATATTCCAATTCCCTTCAGGTCTAATATTATCGAAATGGAATAAAACCTCATCCATTAGTCATATCCGATTAGGCTTTTGCCAACAGCCTTGGATTCTCCCGTAAAAGTGACCTCTTCCCACGTTTTCCATTAGACAAATAGGGTGAAACTTGTAATCCTGTTGTCGCTTGAGTTCCGAAAAACTAGAAAGTTTCGACGGCTGTTTTGCAATTCTTCGATTCGAAGAAAAATTCTAGAAAAGCCATGAGCAGATGCTTTCGAGCGCTCGTTCATTGGTGGAGGAATGAGCGTTTTAGGTACCTCAAAATTTGGTATAGGACTTGAGATTCATGCGGAGTATATGAGTTCTGAATCTCAGCACGATCGGAATTATATTTTAGAAATGATTCAAAAATTGATATATGAAAAAATCAATAATTGAAAAAAAATAAGACATTCACAAAATGAATTTCACTCGAATCAGATATCTTGTTATATATTTATTATACATTTTTTCTTTTCAATATTACAATTGAATTTTTTATGGTTCTGTTAACACTATGGCCACAAAATTTTGCATGAGGCTTATTAGGAGCATCTTGCATGTGGCCGCAAAATTTCATTTCGATTGGTTTTGTTTTGTCTGAGATATTCAGGAACAAACGTTTTGAATGTTTATATTTTATGGAAAACCCTGTACTATTCGTACAAACTTAACCGTGACATTTGGGAACCGAGCTCACCGTGAAAATCTCAAGTCTCTAGGACAATCCCGTCAAAAGTTATCGTGTTTACGGCCCCATGGACAGAATTGGATTTGACCACGGATTCGTTATCAGGGAGTCGAACCTTATTGTGTGAGACCATTTTCAGCGTAAAATATTCTAAAATAACAGGCATTTGGGCAGAACGATATAGCACTCGTTTTAGTAGAACGATGCAAATATCTCGAAAATGAGAGAAAAATAAATAATTTGAATTTTATGGGACCGACAAAACAATTGGTTCCTACCCTGGGAATTTCTAGTTTTACAGTTAGTCCTTCGGATTCGTAAATAAAAAAAAATTGAAGTAATAGCTTTCTTGATCAAAACTCAAAATATCGTCTTGAAAATATGACTCCACATCATAAAACAAAATAATGAAAATAAGATTTCAAGCAAATTCAATTCCGTGATTGCATTCAGAGATTCGAACCCTGGACCCCTCACAGGGAAGATTAAAAACTCTATACAATATCACTAAACGATAGTTTAGTGTTTTCATATCGACCATAGAGTTGTGATCGTAAATGTATAAAATGAAACAAAGTATTATCCGGATGTTCAAATTTTATTATCGTTCTTATTCTTATATAAACGTGAAAAAGCTTCTGACTCATATGATGATTAAATAACGATAAACTCGTTGTAAATAATTTTCAAATTCTTAGAAGTCATAGAATATTGTCACAGAGTATTTGAAATCTATTAAAAGGTTCCTACTATGGTAGGCTGACCAAAGATTATTACAAGATTTATTCGACGATCTCAACATGAATTGTGTATAAATTCTTGTTTGAAATAAGTAGTGCCTCTGAATACTTTGTAAACAAATATCACTTCTCATTCTGAGATCGACGGAAAAAGAAATTTCCCCTGATTTTAACAGTTCAAATTCAAGATTTTGAGTTTTGACGGACACTTTGACGAACACTTATCAATGACGGACTCCTCGTACGAATGACGGACTGTCCCTATACTATGGGAATATATTTCATGAATATTTTTTTTTCAATTTTGTGATTATGTGATTTTTATGAGATTCTGCAATCATTAACACACCACAAATAAATACCGAATTTCGAATATTGAGAACAACAAGGGTAATATCCCAGTAATAATAACTTCTAAAGTAACCTACCGATTTAGCCTGCAAACGAATTCTATAATGATATATTCAGCTCCCAAACCTTACCTGAAAATCTCGAAATGTTTTCTCTTTCCGTTTAAGGGTAATAATTTTCCAGTCCAGGCCAGCTGTACTGGCCAAAATTAAAATTTTTTGAATATGCTAATAATAGGATTGACATTGATAGGATTTGTGATTCCGTTAATATAAGTCGAATTTTAAGTGAGAGTAACTCCTAAATGATTTTTTTTCTTTTTACCATATTATGAGCATTATTCGCATTAATAATCAGTTACTCCGTAATTACTAGCCTACCCCCAAACTTTTGATGCCCTAAATTCGTTCGAATATTATCACTTTTGACTCCACTCCTTCATCAATGAGTCTAACCAAGTCCGGAGAGACCACTTCCTGATAACCCTCTGTTTTCAGTAGTAATAACCCAAGGATATTGATAATTAATTGATAAAGTTGTCATAAAATTTTTGAGCATTTATCAATGTCTGAGGGTTATTTGGATAGGAATTTTTTGCTTATTATATCGTGACATTTCGTAATATTACACATAGATTATAGAAACTTCATACTCGAAACAAATTAATATGTGCCCATAGCAATGTGAAAATAGCCCATGGTGTGTTATCACTGTAATGTTGACATGGTTGGGTGAAATTGTTCATATGATACAAAATGAGGAAATTTGGTTGATACTTGAAACTTTCAAAAATTTTCCTAGGAACAAGAGTGCAAAAAGTCTTTGTTTATGAATTTTTGTTATACTTTTATGTTATTGTTTATTGTTATATTTTCTATAGAAAGACTTTTCAGAGCTATAGATGTTTATGGTTTCAGACCTTTTGTTTGATCATCTTTTGCAGGTTTTATACCAAACCAATATAATAAAAAATCTTGCATTCAAGTGGTTGATCTATTTCCGCCGAAGATACTAGAAAAGACTGATTAATAATTTTTTTTTGACATGATTGACTTAAGAAAGAATCAAAAACGTATTCTCCCAATATGGTATACATTTGAATGATATAAAAGTGTGTAGCTTTTTTTGATCGCTCGTTCTACTTAAACAACTGCGATATCGTTTCGCCCAAATGACTGCAATTTTCGAATGATGACGAATACGTGGTCAAATTCAATTCTTTACGTAGGGCCTCCGAAACACGTAAACTCTAGGAAGTATTGTCCTTGAGACTTGAAGGTTGAGTTCGTTCCAGCAAAATCTTACAGGAGTTCCATAAAATATGGCCATTCAAAATGGCATTTTGCAGTCACAAGCCGAATACTCACAAGAAGCATCATACGAAATTTTGTAACAATAGTGATAAAAAAAGGAAATATCAATACCTTTTTGAACAACTGAGAGGACGGAGAAATTTTTGAAAGCATCTGCAGAATAACTTTCATACATTTTTTCTTGGGCAAAGCGCTTCAAATTCAAAAAAATTTATTAAAAATTCTTCAATTCTAACATTTGTCGCGCTGCATTTTTGAGCTGTTAGTAGCAGGTTCAGTTTTTGTTGGCCATTTTCATTAATTGGATTCCCTCCAACTAGATACATCAGATGAACGGACTTCAGAAGCTCAAATTCTAGAAAATACGATGAAAAAACAAGAAATTAGGGATTTCGCAAAAAACCTTGAAAACTCAATATTTCAGTAATGGTGAAATTTCGGAGAACAAAGGAGCAAATTCATCAGAAATAACCTGAAAAATAACGTTCTTCAATATTCAGTACGACTTTCCCTGTAAGCCTGTATAATAACCATATAATATGCAACATTTTCGTTTTGCTATCATCTGTCTTTGAAGCTCTTCAAAGAGACAGGACATCTAAAGGATTCATTTCAAAGTTACGTAGGTATGATCCAATTCTTTAGTCAATTCAATATCCTTCAGATCAGGATAACATTTGGAATTTAATAACATGCTGTCGGCGATTGATCGGCAACTGGCATCCTATGCAGCTTTTCACAAGTCTTTGCTAATCTGATACAATGAAGACAAGGGGAGACAGTAAATCGATAAACGAAATGAAAGAACTGTTCGGAGTGCAGTCCTGAAGAAAAACCAAATAAGAATACCAGAATCGAGGTCGATTTTCTCATTGCTTCAAAAACTCCTGAGAGTATGATTTTCAACCAAATTGGAATCGTTTAAGCATTAATTACGCAGTTTTCATCTGTCAGGTGCCCTCTGGTGTCTTTACCGGAATTCGCTTGAGGTTCCCTAGTTCCTTGTTAAAAGTACCCTATAAAGCAATTCAGCAGTTAAACTTATGACTCAAGCTCACCAGTGTGAAAACAGCCGAACGATCCAGCCGAAGATAACCTTGAAATCATTGCACGCTAGCAGACGGTAGGGCGGATATCTATGCAAACAGAAACGAACGCTCGCGTTGAAGCAATAGTAAAAAATTAATTTCTACAGAACTGTACGAGGAATCGGTTTCAAATTTGGTGTGAATGTTGAAGAGAAACTACTGAAAAAAATTGCATACACACCTTGCACTCATACCTCAAGGGGACAGGGGGTGGGACATATCAATATGAAAAATTCGATTTCTCGCAAACTGCACATAGAATCGATACGAAATTTGGTATGCAGATTTGGGAAAAACAGCAGAAAAAACTAAATACACGTCATCCACTTGCACCCCCCGGGGGTGGGGGTGGACATATAGATAATCAAAAAATTCGATTTCTCTAAAACTGTACATAGAATCGATACGAAATTTGGTATGCAGATTTGGGAACAACAGCAGAAAAACTACATACACGTCATCCAATTGCACTCCCAACGGGTGGGGGGTGGACATATGAAAAGTAAAAAAATTCGATTTCTCGAAAACTGTTCATAAAATCGATACGAAATTTGGTATGCAGATTTGGGACCAACAGCAGAAAAGAACTACATACGCGTCATCCACTTGCACCTCCAGGGGGTGGGGGGTGGACATATGAAAAATCAAAAAATTCGATTTCTCGAAAACTGTACATAGAATCGATACGAAATTTGGTATGCAGATTTGGGAACAACAACAGAAAAGAACTACATACGCGTCATCCACTTGCACCCCGAGGGGGTGGGGGTGGTTATATGAAAAATCAAAAAATTCGATTTCTCGAAAACTGTACATAGAATCGATACGAAATTTGGTATGCAGATTTGGAAGCAACAGCAGAAAAAAACTACATACACGTCATCCACTTGCACCCCCTGGGGGTGGGGGTTGGACATATGAAAAGTCAAATAATCCGATTTCTCGAAAACTGTACATAGAATCGATACGAAATTTGGTATGCAGATTTGGGAACAACAACAGAAAAAAACTACATACGCGTCATCCACTTGCACCCCGAGGGGGGGGGGTGGTTATATGAAAAATAAAAAAATTCGATTTCTCGAAAACTGTACATAGAATCGATACGAAATTGGTATGCAGATTTGGAAGCAACAGCAGAAAAAAACTACATACACGTCATCCACTTGCACCCCCTGGGGTGGGGGTTGGACATATGAAAAGTCAAATAATCCGATTTCTCGAAAACTGTACATAGAATCGATACTAAATTTGGTATGCAGTTTGGGAACAACAACAGAAAAAAACTACATACACGTCATCCACTTGCACCCCCAGGGGGTGGGGGTGGACATATGAAAATCAAAAAATTCGATTTCTCGAAAACTGTACAAAGAATCGATACGAAATTTGGTGTGCAGGTTTAGGAACAACAGAAGAAAAAAACTACTTACACGTCATCTACTTGCAACCCCAGGAGGGGGGTGGACATATGAAAATCAAAAAATTCGATTGCTCGAAAACTGTACATAGAATCGATAATAAATTTGGTGTGCAGGTTTAGGAACAACAGCAGAAAAAAACTACATACGCGTCATCCACTTGCACCCCCAGGGGGTGGGGGGTCGACATATGAAAAATCAAAAAATTCGATTTCTCGAAAACTGTACATAGAATCGATACGAAATTTGGTATGCAGGTTTAGGATCAACAGCAGAAAAAAACGACATACGCGTCATCCACTTGCACCCCCAGGGGATGGGGGGTGGACATATGAGAAATCAAAAAATTCGATTTCTCGAAAACTGTACATAGAATCGATACAAAATTTGGTATGCAGATTTGGGAACAACAGCAGAAAAGAACTACATACGCGTCATCCACTTGCACCTCCAGGGGGTGGGGGTGGACATATGAAAAATCAAAAAATTCGATTTCTCGAAAACTGTACATAGAATCGATACGAAATTTGGTATGCAGATTTGGGAACAACAGCAGAAAAGAACTACATACGCGTCATCCACTTGCACCCCCAGGGGGTGGGGGTGGTTATATGAAAAATCAAAAAATTCGATTTCTCGAAAACTGTACATAGAATCGATACGAAATTTGGTATGCAGATTTGGGACCAACAGCAGAAAAGAACTACATACGCGTCATCCACTTGCACCTCCAGGGGGTGGGGGGTGGACATATGAAAAATCAAAAAATTCGATTTCTCGAAAACTGTACATAGAATCGATACGAAATTTGGTATGCAGATTTGGGAACAACAACAGAAAAGAACTACATACGCGTCATCCACTTGCACCGCGAGGGGGTGGAGGTGGTTATATGAAAAATCAAAAAATTCGATTTCTCGAAAACTGTACATAGAATCGATACGAAATTTGGTATGCAGATTTGGAAGCAACAGCAGAAAAAAACTACATACACGTCATCCACTTGCACCCCCTGGGGGTGGGGGTTGGACATATGAAAAGTCAAAAAATCCGATTTCTCGAAAACTGTACATAGAATCGATACTAAATTTGGTATGCAGGTTTGGGAACAACAACAGAAAAAAACTACATACACGTCATCCACTTGCACGCCTAGGGGGTGGGGGTGGACATATGAAAAATCAAAAAATTCGATTTCTCGAAAACTGTACAAAAAATCGATACGAAATTTGGTGTGCAGGTTTAGGAACAACAGAAGAAAAAAACTACTTACACGTCATCTACTTGCAACCCCAGGAGGGGGGGTGGACATATGAAAAATCAAAAAATTCGATTGCTCGAAAACTGTACATAGAATCGATAATAAATTTGGTGTGCAGGTTTAGGAACAACAGCAGAAAAAAACTACATACGCGTCATCCACTTGCACCCCCAGGGGGTGGGGGGTGGACATATGAAAAATCAAAAAATTCGATTTCTCGAAAACTGTACATAGAATCGATACGAAAATCGGTATGCAGGTTTAGGATCAACAGCAGAAAAAAACTACATACGCGTCATCCACTTGCACCCCCAGGGGATGGGGGGTGGACATATGAGAAATCAAAAAATTCGATTTCTCGAAAACTGTACATAGAATCGATACAAAATTTGGTATGCAGATTTGGGAACAACAGCAGAAAAGAACTACATACGCGTCATCCACTTGCACCTCCAGGGGGTGGGGGTGGACATATGAAAAATCAAAAAATTCGATTTCTCGAAAACTGTACATAGAATCGATACGAAATTTGGTATGCAGATTTGGGAACAACAGCAGAAAAGAACTACATACGCGTCATCCACTTGCACCCCCAGGGGGTGGGGGTGGTTATATGAAAAATCAAAAAATTCGATTTCTCGAAAACTGTACATAGAATCGATACGAAATTTGGTATGCAGATTTGGAAGCAACAGCAGAAAAAAACTACATACACGTCATCCACTTGCACCCCCTGGGGGTGGGGGTTGGACATATGAAAAGTCAAAAAATCCGATTTCTCGAAAACTGTACATAGAATCGATACTAAATTTGGTATGCAGGTTTGGGAACAACAACAGAAAAAAACTACATACACGTCATCCACTTGCACCCCCAGGGGGTGGGGGGTGGACATATGAAAAATCAAAAAATTCGATTTCTCGAAAACTGTACATAGAATCGATACGAAATTTTGTGTGCAGGTTTAGGAACAACAGCAGAAAAAAACTACTTACACGTCATCCACTTGCAACCCCAGGAGGGTTGGGTGGACATATGAAAAATCAAAAAATTCGATTGCTCGAAAACTGTACATAGAATCGATAAGAAATTTGGTGTGCAGGTTTAGGAACAACAGCAGAAAAAAACTACATACGCGTCATCCACTTGCACCCCCAGGGGGGGGGGTGGACATATGAAAAATCAAAAAATTCGATTTCTCGAAAACTGTACATAGAATCGATACGAAATTTGGTATGCAGATTTGGGAACAACAGCAGAAAAGAACTACATACGCGTCATCCACTTGCACCTCTAGGGGGTGGGGGGTGGACATATGAAAAATCAAAAAATTCGATTTCTCGAAAACTGTACATAGAATCGATACGAAATTTGGTATGCAGATTTGGGAACAACAGCAGAAAAAAACTACATACACGTCATCCACTTGCACCTCCAGGGGGTGGGGGTTGGACATTTGAAAAATCAAAAAATTCGTGCGAGTGGATGACGTGTATGTAGTTTTTTTCTGCTGTTGTTTTCAAATCTGCATACCAAATTTCGTATCGATTCTATGTACAGTTTTCGAGAAATCGAATTTTTTGACTATTCATATGTTCACTCCCCACCCCCTGGAAGTGCAATTGGATGACGCGTATGTAGTTTTTTCTGCTGTTGTTCCTAAACCTGCACACAACATTTCGTATCGATTCTATGTACAGTTTTCGAGAAATCGAATTTTTTTATTTTTCATATATCCACCCCCCCCTGGGGGTGCAAGTGGATGACGTGTATGTAGTTTTTTTCTGCTGATGTTCCTAAACCTGCACACCAAATTTCGTATCGATTCTATGTACAGTTTTCGAGAAATCGAATTTTTTGATTTTTCATGTCCACTCCCCACCCCCTGGGGGTGCAAGTGTATGACGTGTATGTAGTTTTTTTCTGTTTTTGTTCCCAAATCTGCATACCAAATTTCGGAACGATTCTATGTACAGTTTTCGAGAAATCGGATTTTTTGACTTTTCATATGTCCAACCCCAACCCCCTGGGGGTGCAAGTGGATGACGTGTATGTAGTTTTTTTCTGCTGTTGCTTCCAAATCTGCATACCAAATTTCGTATCGATTTTATGTACAGTTTTCGAGAAATCGAATTTTTTTATTTTTCATATGTCCACCCCCCACCCCCTGGGGGTGCAAGTGGATGACGCGTAAGTAGTTCTTTTCTGCTGTTGTTCCCAAATCTGCATACTAAATTTCGTATCGATTCTATACGTACAGTTTTCGAGAAATCGAAGTTTTTGATTTTTCATATGTCCACCCCCCAACCCGGGGGGGTGCAAGTGGATGACGTGTATGTAGTTTTTTTCTGTTGTGTTTCCCAAATCTGCATACCAAATTTCGTATCGATTCTATGTGCAATTTTCGAGAAATCGAACTTTTCAGATTGATATGTCCCACCCCCTGTCCCCTTGAGGTATGAGTGCAAGGTGTGTATGCAATTTTTTTCAGTAGTTTCTCTTCAACATTCACACCAAATTTGAAACCGATCCTTCTTACAGTTCTGTAGAAATTAATTTTTTACTATTGCTTCAACGCGAGCGTTCGTTTCTGTTTGCATAGATATCCGCCCTACCGTCTGCTAGCGTGTAATGATTTCAAGGTTATCTTCGGCTGGATCGTTCGGCTGTTTTCACACTGGTCTCAAGCTCAGCCATTCGAAAAATTAAATAATTAAGTTCACTTGTTCACTTGATAAATCTGGATTATTTCTTGACATTTGAGTCAGCTATGCCTTTTTGGAGTTGCAAGGAAAATAGGAGCTAGTATTCGCAATTTAGAATAGTTTGCGCTATAAATTATTTCGATTTTTCAAACAGGGTGAGTTTATTATCTGAAATATTATAATCGAAGATTTTTATGGCCAAGAGAAACACCCTTATTCTGTACCAATTTTTCTCAGCTCCGTTAAAAAAATACAGACTGTTGAAAATCAATTTGATTTTCAGTTATTTCTCGCAAACGATTCCATCGAATGAAATGATTTTTGGGGAATGAATATTCTTCGTACACAACATTTCATCAACATCCTCCAGTTTTTCAAATATTCCACATGCCAGAAATTTAAATCATCAAAACCCCATCATGTGTGGCCGACATTCCGAAGGCGATAACCCAAGTTTCAGAAATCAGTCGTCAGTCTTCTGAGGAATGCTGTCCGCTAAGAATAATAGATTTAACGTCGCAGAAAATATTCATTCGATGACTGCTGAAATTCATTCCAAAAAAATTTCGTTCGAATTATGTGGGTGTTCATCTGTTAATTGAACAGCAGCATCTGTCATGTAGGTACACCAATGAAGGCATAATCATGGCTTCATCTCGATTCCTACCTGTTAGAACAAGTTTAGAACCATGAAATGCAGCTTTAATCTAATCTTTCAGAGTGCTGTGCTGTGCTGGCTGGGAACCGTATTCGTTATAATTCACCACGTAACTAAATTAACATTGTTCCTCATCCGAAACCAAGAACTGTGCTGTATTCAGTTAGTTGGAATGATTTGCGTTCTGTAGTATTCATAAGATAAATTAATTACACCGAGCGTTACATGACAAAGGAGAAACATTTCGAACAATGAACTGAAAACAAGAATGCATCACAAAATTTCACAACAAAAATTGCGTTATACAGGATGGTCAGTTAGTAACTGAATATACTATTCGAGATAGAATATAGGACTTGGTAAAGATGGAAAAATTACCCTCTCTGGTTTTCTCAGAACGAATAGGGCTATTCATAAATGTTAAGTCTCGGAAACTTTTATTTATTCTGTTCAAGATTCTTCGAAAGGCTACTTATGCATCGCGACCTTATGGTCTATCGTGCCTCTGATTTCAGATAGTTCAAGTTTCCTTAATAAGTGAACTTCACTGAATTCACCTACACCGTTTCTGGTTGGAACTAGCCTTTAATAAGTTGCTTCAGTTTCCCGTGCAGCTTAATGAAACATTCTAGTATCTACGTTTTGAACCAGGTGTGCCATTCCAAGTGATGATTTTTCGAATCTTCTGTTCTTCTAAGACCGCTACAGGACCCTACTGAAGGGTAATCATCTCTCATAGATTTAAATAGCCTTTTTTGTTTCATGTATTGTATTTTGTTAGGTCTCAATTCAAAAGAATATATATAGTATCTACGTATGCTGCCAAAAGGTTATCCGCTGCAGAAACAGGAGGAAATATTTCAATGGAATTACTTGAAACTCATCATCAATAGCAGTGTCACCTTTAGTACCAAACTTTCGCCTTGAAGTTGCAAAAGTTAAGGTTTTTGTGGAAATACTTAAAAACATTATCACGGCTCAATTTTTTGAAACGATGCTGGAAATGCCGAGGAAAACTACCCAGATAATAATAATTATCACTCAGCATTTCAGGATTGGACTCAACAATTCCTAGTTTGAAAGTATCCCTTTTTCAAATCCCATCTCATTTTCGAAAGGATAATAAATCTATGCCTAATACATAGTATAACCCAAAGTTGCCTAACTTTCATTTCGATTTATATTGAATATTTCGTCTGAACAAACGACAGCAAATTGAAATTAACATACAAAGAGATATTTTCACACTGAATACGATAACTAGATCCGTTGGCGAAACACCAAAACAATCATTGATACATAGGTCGCTCTACATATTGTCTCAACGATATGCAATGAATTATGTCGCTATTTTCGGTCGTAATTGATGACTTCCTTGGATTTCCCATATACATATTTCAGGACAAGGCTAGAATTTGTTCTTTTTGGTCATTTGTTCTACTCTAAGTGCGATGAGAGTAAGTATAATTTGTTAGAGTCTGTATCTACGTCGAAAGTATATGACGAATCCGTGGTCAAATTCACTTCTGTCCGGAGGCCATCAGGCCCTAAGCACGATAGCTTTCGAAGGGATCATCCTACAGGCTTGAGGCTTCTGTTATAAATGACTGTGCGATATTATGGCTTTAGATTGTATGTCCATAGATGAATTTGGATGGAGACATACATACTAACAATAGGAAAAAATTTTTCACATTCTGCTTTCAGGCTTGGTACTATAACTGCAGTTTCTCATTATATATTATGACGAAATTAATGGGCGCATTCTACATTTCTACATTGACACACACCAGTTCAATCACAACACTATCAAATAGAAAGAAACTTAATTGATTTTGTACCAATTTTGAAGAGATTTTCAATTGCGATCTATCAAAATCAAATGGGGAATTTACATATCCGAATTAGGAATAATCAAAATCAGATTGGGAATGAACACATTAAAATTGGAAATTGGAATTCAAATCAAGATCATCATAATGGGATGATTTTTTATTGATGAAACGAAAAAATAGAAAAAATTTATACTTTCGTAATGAACTTTTCAAACAGTTAACTAAGTTCTTATATATTCAAAACTGTTCTATGTAATAATTCAGATTTTAAATGTAAGAGCCTTTAGATATGAGCCACATATCTTGTATAGGTACTGAGTGTTATGGTTGATATACAATGTACCTATTTCTTCTAATTATATTCTCCATTCTTGATCTGTGGTCTGTGATATGTTTGCTTTATCTTTGCCTTATAAAATCTCCGGCAACTCCGTAGCTAGATCTCTTTTTACCCCAACCTTCATATAAGACCTGGCATGCTGGCATGACATATTGATGTACTCAGTCTAACGAATTGATGCCGGCTGAATTATACCACCTACACTATATAGAAATGATAGTCGTTTAAATTTGAATGTGTTTATTTCTAATCTTATTATTTTCAATTTGAATTTGTTTGTTCCCAATTTGATTTTGATAGTTGCCAATTTGAAGTTGAAAAGGTATAGACTGAAAGTCGGAAAAACAATGCGTTGAAACTTAGTTGCAAAATGTCTCTGGTATATTTGGGGAATTTATTTGAATTATTGAAGACGTGTCAAAATCTATCGAATAAAATGTATAACATATCTAATAACCTATAAACTAAGTATATTTATCCATCATGCTTCCATTCCAAAAAGTATCAATTTATCTCCTGTACACTCCTACTGAATCTTCGTTTGATCATTGATGATATCCCATCCAAGAAAGTTTCCTCCCTGTTCAGAAGCGTGATAGAAAACAAAGATGTATCTTTATCGAACAAATTATGTGTGTCGAAGTAATTAGAGTAATAATTTCCGGATCAACCCCCACGGCAAACAGCATACGCATAGATGGCTCCGGGAACTGGGGGAGGAAGCCATCGAGGATCGTTGAATGACTGATGTATTGTGTTGGTCCCGCTGACGGATATTGCCCCGGGAGATTCAAAAGCGGAGGTATCGAAGCACGTCCTTGTTTCCCCCTGCGTGGTTGACGGTGACGCCATCTGAATCTAGATGAAAATACAGTTGATTATTCTCAGCAGTATATTCATTCATTTTCAATTTTCATTTATTATTGGAATACTCGTACATACAGAAAAACTCATAATCGGTCAAACCATAAAAAAACATTCAGAAAACAGTCATTCGATTTATGCAGAAACTATTCAAGATTTGGGGGTATCTGTGCACTGCGACCTAATGGAATATTATATCCTCCATGTCTTGAGCTGTCTACGATACTCGTTCTCTGCTTTAACACATGAAACTTGAAGTATGAAAAAATAAAAGCTGCAGTCAACAAATTTCAAGACCGTATCACATACATTTGGACGAAATCACACTTTATAATGAATTTCATGATTTCTTTGATATCTGCTTAAACTATAACATTCATGCGTTCAATTCGTCAAATAATTTTTCATGACACCACAGGTTGCCGAGGACTGAGAAGAGACAATGAGAACCGTCTTCGTTTGTTCATTGATCACTCAAATTTGTTCTTCGAATATAATTTCGACTCCGTTCACGATTTTCCTTTGCGTTTTCATGGGTTAGGAGTACGCATCTAAACACATCTTTTCTAATTCGAAATTGTTTTTAATTTTCAACAGTGGCGTCCGTACAGACTTCTGTCTGAATAAATTTAGTGAAAAAATGGTACGCCTATGCTTTTTTTGAAATTATTTTCGAAATCAATACGTAAATCAAAGTGAGGAAATACAATATGAAAGCGCATCGCTTCCGTTTCAAACATAAATTTATTCAATAAAGGTTCGGTAGAGCATGACTACCCCTAGCTATATCGGTTCAATTGTTCCTCATCTGAATATCGGACTCGTAAAACTATGCCAAATCGTTTGGCAACATATAGAGCGTCCTTCAAATCAGGTACACAAAATCTAAATGATCCAGCTTGTTAGAGAAAAATATTGGAGATATTTTTCAAGAATGTTTCGTTTCGAATATTCAATGAGGTTTGCTATTTTCTGCTAGAGAATAGTAGACTGCAAACCTCACTCTTGAATGTTTCGAAGTTCCGACTCTGCTTCAATATTGAAAAAGTTTTATATTTGATTTAATTATTCCATTCAAAGAAGACTAGAAAATATATTATGATTTGAACAATATCGAATTCATCAAAACAAAGAATCTTGTGCTGTTGGTTTATCAGTCATAATAAGAACTATAATATCTATCCAACTCTAATTTCAGCGTAACCGAAACCAAGGTGAAATACTATTTAAAAGCGTATCGCTTTCGTTTCAAACATAAATGTATTCAATAAAGGTTCGGTATAGCATGACTACCCCCAATTATATCGGTTCAATTGTAGACCCTCATCTAAATATCGGACACAGTAAAACTATGGCAAATCGTTTGGCAACATATAGAGCGTCTTTCAAATCAGGTACACAAAATTTCAATTATCTAACTTGTTCAAAAGGAAAATAGTAGGGGTTTTTTTCGAGAATATTTCGTTTCAAATGATTTTGCTTTTCTCTGTTATCTCTAACAGTAGTAGTCTGCATTCCTCAAACACATGAATGTTTCGAAGTTCTCCTCTGCTTCAATATTCAAAAAGTTTCGTATTTGAATTTATTATTCAATTTAGAGAAGATTAGAGAATATATTTTAAATTGAACAATATCGACTTCAACAAAGCAAAGAATCTTCTGCTGTTACTTCATTAGTCATAATTAGTACCATAATATCTATCCGACTCTAATTTCAGCGTAACCGAAACCAAGAGGAAATACTATATGAAAGCGTATCGCTTCCGTTTCAAACATAAATTTATTCAATAAAGGCTCGGTATAGCATGACTACCCCCAATTATATCGGTTCAATTGTAGACCCTCATCTGAATATCGGACACAGTAAAACTATGCCAAATCGTTTGGCAACCTCGCCAACGTAGACCGGGCGTCCGCCTTTGCGGTCTTCGGATTCGCCCTCCTGATAACTTGGGATCAAGATAACAGGCCGACTGCGGCAGAACAGCGGCCAGGGCCAACTAGCTATTCAACAATTCGCGCCGGATTCCGTTTCTGCATAGTCATAAATTCGATCACATGAGATGGTAATGTGGACCTCTGCGGGAACTCGTATTGTGTAAAGTATACCTCCGTCCGCTGCTGCCATTCTTTCCTTAGTTTTCGGAGGGATTGGACTATTATACCAGTTTTGTTTTCCTCGGGTTTTGACCTTCCAGATAGAAGCGTTGGTTGTTCATTCATTCTTAATCTTTACAGTAGATGGTTCTGAAGAATAGTCTCAGGTGGAATGAACGTGTATGCAGGAGAACATTTGGGAAAATCCAATTTCTTTCTTACATGTAAAATAATTTGTGTCATTCTGTGATAATTCTTCCCATTATGTCATGTCTAATAGATCAAAAATCAAAATCGATAATATCTCAAATTCACGCATTCACATGAGATGGTTATGTGGGCCTCTGCAGAAACTCGTATTGTGTGAACTATACCTCCGTCCACTAGTGCCATTCTCTCCCTAGTTTTCGGAGGGATTGAAGTATTATACCGTTTTTGTTTTCCTCGGGTTTTGACTTTCCAGATAGGAGCAGAGCATTGGTTGTTCATTCATTTTTAATCTTCTCGGTAGATCGTTCTGAAGAATAGTCTCAGGCGAGATGAGCGCGTATGGAAGCAGTTGGGAAAATCCTATTCCTTTTTTCTTATATAAGAAAAATAATTTACCTATCTGTGGTAAATTCCTTCATTAATTCATGTCTGATATATCAAAAATCAAAATCTTCACATGAGATGGTAATGTGAATGCCTGCTGGAACTTGTATTGTCTAAAGTAGTTTCCGGAGTATTTGAGTATTATACCGTTTTTGTTTTTCTCGGGTTTTGACCTTCCAGATAGGTGGTTGTTCATTCGTTCTGAAGAATAGTCTCAGGCGAGATGAACGCGTATACGAGGGAGCATTTGGGATGATCAAATTCCTTTCTTCTTATAAATGAAAAATAATTTGTCTTATTCTCCGGTAAATCCCTTTATTATGTCATGCCTTATAGATCAAAAATCAAAATCGATAATATCTCAGATTCAGGCATTCACAGGAGATGGTAATGTTGACATCTGAGGAAACCTGTATTGTGTAAAACTGTAAAGTATACCTCCGTCCGCTACTGCCATTCTTTTCCTAGTTTACGGAAGGATTGGAGTATTATACCGTTTTTGTTTTCCTCGGGTTTTGACCTTCCGGATAGGAGCAGAGCGGTGGTTGTTCATTCATTCTTAATCTTTATAGTTGATTGTGCTGAAGAATAGTCTCAGGCGAGATTGAAGCGTATACAAGGGTGTTGTTGGAAAGATACTGCTCCATCCCTCTTATTGCATAAAAAATGAATTTATCCATTTCTGTGGTGAATCTCTTCATTATATCATCGTAGTCAAATTATTTTTCAGGGGATTGGAGTATTATATCGTTTTTGTTTTCCTCCGGTTTTAACCCTTTTAGGTAGAATCGGAGCGTTCGTATAGTTCATCCATTCTTATTCTTTATAGTAGATCGTTCTTTCTTCTTATATACAAAAAAATTAATTTGTCAATTTCTGTGGTGAATCCCTTCATTATCTCATGTCTTGTAGATCAAAAATCAAAATCAATGATATGTAAGATTCAGGCATTCACATGAGATGGTTATGTGGACTTCTGAGATAACTCTTATTGTATAAACTATAAAGTATACTTCCGCCCGCTGCTGACATTCTTCCCGTAGTGTTCGGAGGTATTGGATTATTATATCGTTTTTATTTTCCTCCGGTTTTGACCTTGAATCGGAGCGTTTATAGACCATCCGTTCTTAATCTTCATAGTTGATCATTCTGAAGAATAATCTCAGGTAAGATCGAAGCGTATACAACGGAGTTGTTGCAAAGACTGCTCCGTTCTTTTTATATACGAAAAAATGAATTTGTCAATTTCTGTAGTGAATCCCTCCATTATATCATGTCTTGTAAATCAAAATCGATGATATCTAAGATTCACGCATCCACATGAAATGGTGATATGGGCCTCAGCGAGAACTCGTATTACCTATACTTGTACCTCCGTCCGCTGCTGCCATTCTTTCCGTAGTTTTCGTAGGTGTTGGAGTATAATACCGTAATTATTTCCATTTTCCTCCGGTTTCGACCTCCCATATAGAAAATCGATAATATCTCAGATTCGCGCATTTTTCATGGTTACCTATATTCAACTCGAAACTCTCCTGTCCTAGATTTATCCATTTTCTGCCAATTCAGCATCATCTTCAATTTCTGTTCGAAAATCAAGTCGTAAACATTTAGAAATGACAGCAATTACGGTATTTATTATCAATAGTCCTGCTTGAGTTTGGATTCACTCTTATTCTTGTACGATATATCGTTGCGGAAACATACTATTTTGTCATTTTTCAAGCTCAGTAGTGAATCTGTTCATTATGCCATACCTTTCAGTTCAGAAGTGTGCTATATCTCAGATACGCAAATATCTCGTATTTCAGAATTATGGAACAAATTTATTTCCTCGGAAGAAAAATATTTGGCAACAAAATCCTGAAACAGGTCAATTTTTATTTCACTTTTACCAAATTTTTATGCATTCTTCAAGGATTTTTGTTGCATCCTGTGCCTGTCCCATCAACCCTCTAAATTTTTTGAATAGGGAAAGTGGGTCATGTGGTACATTTTCGGCAAGATCTTTGTATTTTCTTCACAGGCCTGCTGAAATTCTTAAGAAAATAATTTTTTCTGAAAAAGTAGTTACTTCGGAGAGGTTTTCAGTGTGTGCAATTTGTCTTGGCTCATTCATCTTCACATATAACCATTGTTGCCGTTCTTTTTAAAATCTGAACATGAATTCGTTTTATCGTTGAAAGGGTACTGGCGCATTCGCCTTTTTGCGATCAGCAAATTTCTCATTTCTGCCCATTAATTCTCTCCAACTTGGACTTGTACTGATCATAAGCACTATGAATTTTGCATGTTAATTCAACTCAATAGTTCCGCGGAGGTATAGGGAAATTTTTCTGTTATATTAGAAATAATAAATCCGATTAAATTGTTATTCAAGAACTGACGAATAACGAATAATTTCTAACTGATGATTTAATTATAATAATCGAATCAAACTTCAGGTTGCACATGTTTGGTTGGTGTATCACTGTGAAAATAAAAAAAATCATATTTCTTGAATACCTATAAGACTTTGTGAGAGTGGTTATACATAAATCGACTGAATCAGGTTCAGCCAAGCATCAACCAATATCAATTTGGTAGAAATACTGAAGACAAAATAAATATATTGCTCATTTTTACAATCTATTACATAATTTTCATATAATTATTAGTGTCATAATTACTATCTTCGTTTTCGTTTGCGAAAATAATGATAAAAATCTTTTTCAGAAATGAGTGGTATGTTGAAAATCTCAAGTATCACTGAATATAAAATGAGAGGCTCTTGCACGTTTTTTAATCATTGAAATATGATCTAATTCTCAAAAAACGTATTGGGATAATTGCAAAATGTTTTTGACTTCAAACTCACTGTACTTTTTGAGATGATGGATTTATTTATCTCAGTTTCGTTGTATTTCCCTCTGAAAACAGTAAGACGTAGAATCATGAAATAATGAATCATTACGGTCTGAATTCGCATCACCCTACTTGTAATTGAAATTTGAATATGAATATTTGACACCTTAAGTCAAGCAGTTTCGTAATTTCTCACGGGTATATTATATTGAAAAGGTATTCAAAAATAATGTTATATTTTGAAAAAAGTTCGGAGAGTTGTGGAGAGGAAATGCAATTTAAAAATGTTATGGCAACAATAGCAGAGATAACTGTAATCTGTCAGTATGAAATAAATAAAATAATAATAGAATCTCAATTAACACTCGGATTACAGATCGAATATATCTTCAGATATATGGAATATTATAACGATGATTGTTTATTCTAAAGGAACAGTTCTACAGGGTGTAACTGAATAAGTGTAAAGTATTTAAGGAGGTGATTCCTCATCGAAAAAAAGATAGGATCTTCATATAAAGAAACTTCATTGGAGCTGCCCTTGTTAAGATACAGCCCCTCAGAGGGAGTACATAAAATTTGTATAACAATTTTTTCACAAGCACCAAAAAAGTTACAATATTGAAATTAACCTGCATTTCCTACTAGCAAAAAGACACTTATCCAGTTATTTATTTGGTTTACCCCATGGGTTTGTAGGGTGGGAAACGCAACCCCTAAGTTTATTTCCAATGTAACTTTTGGTCTTATTATTTGTTTACCATTAAAATTTATTTCCGATAGCCTGTTTCATTCTAAACAAAAAATGTCTCTTGAGTTTTTTGCCCAAAATAAACCAGTTCGCAGCAAAAAAATTATTTTACGAACAACTACAGAAATAGGTACATCGTCATAAATGCGAACTGATTTATTATTATTCTGTAGTTAGTACCTGCATTAAACGACTAAATGGTAAAAAACAAAACTAATTTATTAATAACAAAACACACAACACGTAGAAATCATATTAAATGTTCAATATGTCTACCTTCAGACATCACGCATGCATATAGACGTCAGCGCATTGAGCACGTATTCGCTCAAATATTCCTGGAGTCTCTCTGATTACCCTGCACGCATCGATGATGCGGTTCCTCAAGTCCACTACATCGCGAACAGGAGTACGATAAACCAAATGCTGTAAATGGCCCCAAATAGAGAAATCGAGAGGATTGAGATCCGGGGATCGAGCGGGCCAGTTCTTTGGCCCTACTCGACCTATCCAGTGATTCGGATATGTTCAGTTAAATGCTGACGTGCTACTTGACTTAAAATGGGCGGGAGCCCTATCATGCATAAAAAACATATCCCTTCTGACGGCCCAAAGTAAATTCCTCCAGCAATACTGTGTGCACATCTCTTAAAAAAATTGAACGTATGCCTCGCCATTTAACGGAGAGGTAGAAAATGAGGCCCAATTAAAAAATCCCCAAAAGCTCCGAGTCATACGTTAAGAGAAAACTGTTCTTGATGGTTGGTTTCGACAATAGCGTGGAGGGTTTTCATCAGCCCATATGTGGTAATTATGAAAATTAATAATTTGTCCCTAGAAAAACAACATTCGTCTGTGAATTCTATCGTCTTCAGAAAGAGGTGCGTCAAGTTGTTGACACACTCCTCGAATTTTGGTACAAATCAAATTGTTTGAGAATTTTGTGCCCATTTTGTGCCAATTTGTGCCTATGTTATGAATTTTGTGCCGTTGCGTTCTCGAGATATTTCAAGTTTTCTCAAGTGTGTCACCAACTTGACGCTGTGACAACACTTGTGGAAATATGAAAAATGTTTTTTTCTTTCGATGAATTGTGCCCATTCTGGCCAATTTGTGCCGTATATTATGAATTTTGTGCCCGTTCCGTTTTCGAGATATTACAAGTTTTTCAAGTGTGTCACCAACTTGACGCTGTGACACACTTGTGGAATTCGAAAATTTTCTTCTCTCGATAAATCGTGCCCATTTTGTGACAATTTGTGCCGTATGTACCGAATTTTGTGCTGGTTCCGTTCTCGAGATTATTTTTAGTTTTGTTTGTGAGGAGCGTCAAGTTGGTGGGCACACCTGTCGAATTTTGGTATAAAATTTGTTTGAAATGTTTCCTTTTTTGAGATATTTCATTTTTTTCCATGAGTGTCACTAACTTGAGGATAATGCCGCTAATATAGAAAGGCTATCAGTGACGAGTGTGTTGTAATTTTCGGTTGCTTTTCCCTGAAACTTACTTTCAAGACGCCTCTGTGTTTGGTTCAATCCATCACAACAAAATAAAAACAATCTTTTCCCACTTCAGTCGTGACAGTCTGTCCAATTCAAAATTGATGAAATTTCAAACACATTCTGATGTGGAATTCCATAGAAGTTGATCAAGGATATCTCAACAAGGTGGAATCCCACCTTCCATATGATTGAACGTTTCATAGCATTAGAAAATTCTTTACCATCAACAATTGGTATTTGGATGAACGCTTACCGCAACTGTCATCAAATTATTAAAGAACTTTCCTGAAATTTTACAAAATTTCGAGGGGACCAAAGAGGTATCGAAGAATGATTATGTGAGAATGAGTTGTTTATTTTATTGATATTCTATATCGGTACACGTTACACCGTATGTTTATTTCGTAAACAAAAATATAAGTTTAAATTTTTTCATCCAAGGATTCTCGTTAATATGTGTTTTATTCCCTCAGCAGTAGGTAAGTTCTATCGTCCTGAATTATGAATTATTCGCTCCTTGATTTTTGCACCGTGAAGCAGAAAAATGCACGGATTAGAGAGAAGACAAGCAAATCAACCACGATGAACGAGAATGTTTTGGAGTGGCGGCTTGTGACAAAATAAAATGATGAGGCACATCAGAAAAAAAATTATTATTACAAGGAAAACATTAATCTTATAAACTCTACTTTGTCAGCTGCATACTTATCATCATGAAATAATCATTACTGATAATTTGTATTTTTGAATCCAATACAAATCTACATCTATTATGGCTATATTCTGACATTTTAATTTTAACTTTACTTAAAAAATCATTCGGTATTAATGCTTCAAACGAATGATTCTAGCATTTTATTGTTTGGTAATTGCCCTGAGATAAGTTTTTTCAAGTCACTTTACCCAATTTTTCACTAAACCCTATCGGAATATGTATATTAACCCGAATAGCAGTTTGCCGATGAAACGAAACGAAACGATCGCGTATCTGTTTTATTGAATCGTTTATAGCTCATTATGGATTGAATTAGAATATTACTAATATATAATTATAACTGAGGATGTGTCAACATATTCGACTAAGCCTGTACTTATATATTAATTCATCAACTCAATATTATATTGAGTTGATTATTCTAAGTGAAAAGGTCGTCGAATCATTGAAAATTGGTTGTTTTCACCTAATGTCTGCCAGTTCAACAACTCATACTTTAAAATGTTCACAAATATTATGATATGGAATATAACGCTCGTCTTTGAATTCTGCTACATCTATTCATCTCACAGGAATAACACAACGTGAACTTGGTGACTCACATGAAAACTCGAAATATCTCTAAAACGGAACTGGCACAAAATTCATAATATACGGCACAAATTAGAACAAAATGGGCACAAAATTCCACAAACAATTTGATACCAAAATTCGAGGGAGTGTGTCACCAACTTGACGCTCCCCACAAACAAAACTCAAAATATCTCGAGAACTGAACGAGCACAAAATTCGTAACACATACGGCACAAATTGGCACAAAATGGGCACAATTTATCGAAAGAAGAAAATTTTTCGAATTTCCACAAGTGTGTCACAACGTCAAGTTGGTGACACACTTGAAAAACTTGTAATATCTCGAAAACGGAACGGGCACAAAATTCAATATATACGGCACAAATGGCACAGAATGGGCACAAATATATCGAAAGAAAAAAATTTTCATATTTCCACAAGTTGTGTCACAGCGTCAAGTTGGTGACACACTTGAAAAACTTGAAATATCTCGAGAACGGTAAACGGGCACAAAATTCCATAACATACGGCACAAATTGACACAAAATGGGCACAAAATTCTCAAAAAATTTGATACCAAAATTCGAGGGTGTGTCACCAACTTGACGCACCTTTCAGAAAGTCACAATTTCTCCTAATCATTTCCAGCATCCAATTGCAAAATTCAAGACGGTTCGGGAAGTCTCGCGGGTAACAGTGCCTGTGTACTCTTGCAATTGGTAAATTATAAGAGTTGTTCCTTTAAAAATTCGAAATACCGTCATATGATCCACATTTAGCTGGAAAGCAATCTTTCTAGTACTACAACCTTTTACAGTTGTAATTCAGAAAATCAAAGTTCAATTTCAGAAAAGGGAACATGTATTTCAGAATAGGAATATGTAATTCAGAAACAGAAATTGAATTTCAGAATAGTTAATTCAATTTCAGAAAAGCGAAATTGAAATTCAGATTAGGAAGTTGTATTTCAGAAAAACAAAGTTGTAATTCAGAATAGTTAATTGAAATTCAGAAATGGCAAATTCAATTTCAGAAAAGGAAAATTGTAATTCAGAAGTTATAAATTGAATTTCAGAAAATGTAATAGATATATGTAAACATAGATATAACTAGGTACATATTCATGTTCATTATATCTCGAGTACATGCAACCAATTCTGAATTACAATTTCCTTCCCATTTTTCTGAATTTCAAACCACCAATTTCTGAATTACAATTTATATTTTCTGAAATTCAAATTACCCTTTCTGAATTACATATCACTATTCTGAAATTCAAATTACGCTTTCTGAATTACATATCACTATTCTGAAATTAAATCACCATTTCTGAATATCAATTTACTATTCTGAATTACAATTTCCATCTTCTGAAATTCATTTGCTATTCTGAATTACATTTGCGTTTTTCTGAATACAATTGGAAAAGGTGTAGTAGTTCCGTTGTTCTTCAATTTATTACGTACTGCTTCCTCAAGCTGTGGTGTTCGTACTTCTCGATGGCGACCACACAATCCTGGCGTTCTTTTGTCGAATGAACCATATTCTCGTAATCGTTGATGAAGTCGAGCAAATATTTTATGTGAAGAATGCTGCCCGTTGAGGAAACATTTCAGCATATCTTCTAGAAGCTTCTAAACCGTTCCCCTGCGACAGACCGTAAAACGTAATGCATATCAGCCATTTTCCTCATTTGTGTGTGTCATTTTAATAACAAGTGAATTATTAAAGTAACAAATTAAGAACAGAAACAACAACACAAAATAAGTATTAAGTTTATTTAAAAATTTATAAACTGACGCGTTATACCAATTTAATTGTCACTATCGCTAAAAGTGTCCTACTAGATAGATTAGTTTCGCATTTATGAACGATGTACCTATCTCTGTAGTTGTTCGTAAAATAATTTTTTGCTGCGAACTGGTTTACTTTGGGCAAAAAACTCAAGAGACTTTTTTGTTTAGAATGAAACAGGCTATCGGAAATAAATTTTTAAATGGTAAACAAATAATAAGACAAAAGTTACATTGGAAATGAACTTTAGGGGTTGCGTTTCCCACCTTACAACCATGGGTAAACCAATAAATAACTGGATAAGTGTTTTTTGCTAGTAGGAACGTCAGGTTAATTTCAATATTGTAACTTTTTTGGTGCTTGTGAAAAAAATTGTTATACAAATTTTATGTACTCCCTTTGAGGGGCTGTATCTTAAACAAGGGATGCTCCAATGAAGTTTCTTTATAGAAAAGATCCTATCTTTTTTTTCGATGAGGAATCACTCCTTCAAATATTTTACACTTATTAGTTACACCCTGTATAGAATTTATAGCTCCAGGACTGAAGATTTTGGTGGGTATATTCTCTCCACTTCAGCTTGGTTTAACCTAAGTATCAGCGTAGTTGCAAACCACTGATAATAATTATTATTTTCCGTCCATATAAAAATGAAAGGTGAGTTTAATGTATATGAAATTGAATATAAATAACCCATTTAAATGTTCAATTTATGATATTTCAATGTGCAATTGTCATGGGCAACCGAACACAAAGCATTCAAAAGCAATACCAGTAATGTCAAAACTCTACTGGAGTATAGAAATATAAAAATTTTATTATGTTAGATGTATGTCTTATGCAAAATAAAAATGTATTTCAATCAGCAATTTATTATCAATTCATGATGAGGTCGAAAAATATTATAATCGTGTATTAATCTAGCGTCATTAATAACCTATTCTTTCTTCCTTAAAAACTTTATAGGTTTTCACTCCCAGTCTCTGAAACAGAAATAATTAAAAAATTTTGATTAATATAAAGTGCTCCTGCGAGAATCTTTGCACTTATTTGTCAGGAGCAAATTGGTCTTGGAAAAATTGTTGCCTAACAGTTGAACTGAAAAAGGATATAAATTAAAAGGATAATGTAACGTTTCGGTGTCTATATCAGACACCTTCTTCAGACAAACTCGTAAAACCTTCAGAATTGTGTATTTTCTCATTTGCAATCTGAATAATCTGATTGACTATTATTATTATTATTTTCAACCTTGATGGAATGACCTTAATTACGAAAATCAACTAGTAGTCAAATTAATAAAATATTTATTATTGACGAATAATAAACTTTTCTGTATGCATTTTGAAATCGATTTAGATATATTCCTCACGATTTAGAAGAATATTTCGTCGGTTGAATGCAGAACTATACCAAGTCCGAAATTCATACTTTTCAGGAGACACGTTTTTTTGAATAGGTCAAAAGATGATTGAAAATATATAAAAATTCTTTCATTTTGAACTTCAACTTGAAGATCCTGATTGTTTTGTGATGGTCAAAATTTGCCCAAAAAGAAATTTCCGAGAAATTGGGACAAAATATAGCCTTGTACGGTAGTTCTACATATCAGAACTATTTTATGTCCACTTTCAAATGGACTATGTCCTTATGGTATGGGTCAGAACTATGCTATGTCTACTTTCAACTAAACTATGTCAGGGTCAGAACTATACTATGTCCACTTTCTCGCTAGATTGAACTATCACGTGAGTTTATATGAAATTGAAAAAGTGGGGTAAAGATATAAGATGGACTTGCAATACTTCTGCATCAGATGGAGTGTAGTATTAAGCATCTCTTTCGGCCATAAACCGATTTTCTGGAAAAATGGACTTGGGATAGTTCTGCATTCAACTGACGATTTATGATTATAAGTTTCGACTGTGTACTTTATGTTTATCAGCTGAGGATCACCCTCACAGTTCATTTCCTTCAAAACTATTCTGGAAAAAGTTGGCAAAATGAAGAGAATACCGCTATTCGATACTATTTGTTAGACAAATCTTCATCTTGATTTTTAATTTCAGAAAACAGAACGATGGAGCTTCACTCGCCCGATGCAGTTCACAGTTGTGTCCTGCGAGCAGCTGACCAACCTGAAGCTGTCGCCTGGTTTAATACCCTTCACTCTGCATTGTCAATGTTGACAACTGCTGCCCTACATGAAGCTTCTAGGTTCATTCCAGATCTGAGACATATAGGATGGTTTTTAAGAAAACCTAGACCAGAGGTAAGCTTCAGACATACCCATAAGCAGTGTGTCCCGAGAGGAATGCGACAAACGGATACCATGAATCGAGTACATCAAGGAGGAATCGCATCAAGAGGTTTTAATCTTTTGAGGGCCTTCGTTTGTGATATACAGGGTGATATTCATCTTATGGCTGAAACTTCAAAGTTCAACTCTTAAAATATTCGACCGAATGATTTCAAATTTGGAAACCTATTACGATTGTCATCTTTCAATATTTCAGAAATTGAATAAATCAGACCCTGCTTGGCACGGTCATACAGGGTGATCAAGAAGTGATAAAAAAACATCATGAGTGAAATTTCAATAATTCGAACGAATTATTTCAAATTTGGAAGTTTTGTCACCCTTTACGATTGCCATCTTTCAATGTTTCAGAAATTGAATAAATCAGAGCTAGAAAAATTTCAGGCGTTCTCTATTTTCGTTAATGTTGGATCACCCTGTACGTGAACATTATGTTTTTTCCATTTTCGTAACCACAGGGAATCAATCAATGAAAAACACTTAAAATCTCTGCTTAGCACTGTTATACAGGGTAATCAGGAAACATTACCTCATGATTAAAATTTCATAGTTCGATAAATCTTGATCTTATCGGTGAAATTACTTCGAATTGTTCAGTTTGTCGCTCTTCAGTACTACTTTCTTTGAAAATTCCCGAAATTGACGGACAATTTTCATCATTTAAAAATGTATTGAAATGGAAGGATACCATTTGGAACAATTACTGAACTGGTACTTTTTCCATTCAATTTGTTTTTAGGATATTTCCAATTTATTTGTTGTTTTTGTTTTATTCATTATTCAGTTCGTTGGTTGAAAGTTTTCTTCGAATAAATCAGTTGTAAGTGAACAATCTTCTTTTGATTTCTTTTATTAATTTGAACTCTCCACTTAAACATTATTCTTTTTCAGTCATTGTTCGAAATTCGAACATTATTCTTAAAAATATTCGATAATATGGAAAATTCCATTTAAATTATAATGCAATCAAAAGTGGATCACGTCGAGCGAGCCGTCGATCGACCAAAATCTGCTGACTGGACGGAAACAATTGATGCAACAGGGGACTCCGATAGTGTTCTGATACCATATATGGAAATGTTATTTTATATCGTCATTAATCAATTTAGTATATAAGTTCAGATTGTAATCAATAAAGCATCATTCGTCTTCAGTTTGATCAATACACCTCTTCGGCAACTGTGGAGTTAAGACACCCTTGAACTTCTGAGTCTGGTCGTTCAGTTGCCTAAACCTTCAACGCAAGTGTTGTTTCAAAACAAAGAAACAACATTTTTTGGTCCTTCGAGCCGGATCGAGAGAAAGGATTTACGACCCTAATCTCGATCAATTCATCAACGCCTGCGAGAAACCCTTCCAGAGCCAAATCCAGAGCCAGCAGAAGCCCTCCAGAGCCAACAACAACATCCGTGAAGAAGCCATCCAGCGCCAAATCCAAGCCAGTGAACAAGCCTTCCGGATCAAAATTCAACAAGCCAGGGAACACAACAGGTCCACTGGAAAAAACAGGAACCAAGATTTACAACCCTTGTTTTCAACCCAATCATCAACGCCTGCGAGAACCCTTCCAGTGCCAAATCCAGCGCCAGCAGAAAAAATCTTATGGATGTCTTAACTCCACATTGCCGAAGGTGTATTGATCAAACTGAAGACAATGATGCTTTATTGATTACAATCTGAACTTATATACTAAATTGATTAATGACGATATAAAATAACATTTCCATATATGGTATCGAACACTATCGGAGTCCCCTGTTGCATCAATTGTTTCCGTCCAGTCAGCAGATTTTGGTCGATCGACGGCTCGCTCGACGTGATCCACTTTTGATTGCATTATAATTTAAATGGAATTTTCCATATTATCGAATATTTTTAAGATAATGTTCGAATTCGAACATTACTCCCAAGGCCAAAATGCTGCAGGTTCTGTTCCAGTGTTGGCAATCTGTTACTTCTATATGGTCCTATTTCCTTATGTCCTTTTCTAACTCGTGTGACCCTCGATTTAATGCTTTATTGAGCAAGGTCAGGAGTGGGTGCTGACGTCCGGAGTTGGTTGTGATTATCTTGAAACTTGTTCAGTAGATCTGTGGCCGTCATGTATTTCTTCTTGAAGTATTCTTCTGTTTTTCGTGCAGACCCGTCCTTCTTGAGTGAAGATAAAATTTTGCTCAGGTCTTGCCAATAGTTATTTGTTCTCCCAATTTTTCTTCCATGTTGGTTGAAGGGTTCATGTGATTTCTGCTTTAAAGATTTTTTTTTGTTGTTGATTTTCCGAAGTCTAGTTCCCTGGCTCAGATTTGGCGCTGGAGGCTTCTTCACGGATGCTGTTGTTGGCTCTGGAGGGCTTCTGCTGGCGCTGGATTTGGCACTGAAGGGTTTCTCGCAGGCGTTGATGAATTGGTTGAAACAAGGGTTGTAAATCCTTGGTTCCCGTTTTTTCCAGTGAACTCGTGGTGTTCCCTGGCTTGTTGAATTTTTGATCGGAAGGCTTGTTCACGGGCTCGGTTTTGGCGCTGGATGGCTTCTTCACGGATGCTGTTGTTGGCTCTGGAGGGCTTCTGCTGGCGCTGGATTTGGCTCTGGAAGGGTTTCTCGCAGGCGTTGTATGAATTGGTTGAAACAAGGGTTGTAAATCCTTGGTTCCTGTTTTTTTCCAGTGGACCTGTTGTGTTCCCTGGCTTGTTGAATTTTTGATCCGGAAGGCTTGTTCACTGGCTTGGATTTGGCGCTGGATGGCTTCTTCACGGATGTTGTTGTTGGCTCTGGAGGGCTTCTGCTGGCTCTGGATTTGGCTCTGGAAGGGTTTCTCGCAGGCGTTGATGAATTTCGAGATTAGGGTCGTAAATCCTTTCTCTCGATCCGGCTCGAAGGACCAAAAAATGTTGTTTTCTCTGTTGGGAACCACACTTGCGTTGAAGGTTTAGGCAACTGAACGACCAGACTCAGAACGTTCAAGGGATGTCTTAACTCCACAGTTGCCGAAGACGTGTATTGATCAAACTGAAGACGAATGATGCTTTATTGATTACAATCTAAACTTATATACTAAATTGATTAATGACGATATAAAAATAACATTTCCATATATGGTATCAGAACACTATCGGAGTCCCCTGTTGCATCAATTGTTTCCGTCCAGTCAGCAGATTTTGGTCGATCGACGGCTCGCTCGACGTGATCCACTTTTGATTGCATTATAATTTAAATGGAATTTTCCATATTATCGAATATTTTTAAGAATAATGTTCGAATTTCGAACAGTCATAAAAATCGTAATGTCACGTAGCGGCTGATCCGATATCAAACGAAATGGTAGAAGGCAGGCAGGGTGACAAAAGTATAAGATTTCATATAATATTTCCTGTAAAGTACAGATTAATTGAATTTATTGATCGCACTGTATAAAGGTGCCAAGCAAAGATTCAAAATTTTCAGATTTTCAGATTCTTTGTGGTCACGATAACGAAAAAAACTAAAATGTTTACGTACAAGGTGTTAAAATATTCACGGAAGTGTAGAACTTCTGAAATTTTTCTAGTCCGGATCTGATTTATTCAATTGCAGAAATATTGGAAGATGGCAATCGTAGAGGGTGACAAAACTTCAAAGTCTGAAATCACTCGGTCGAATTGTTTAAGAATTTTTGAACTTTGAAATTTCAGCCATAAGATGAATATCACCTTGTTTATACAAAACCGAGGCCCTCAAACCATTAAAACCTCCTTGATGTCCTTGATTCATGGTATCCGTTTGTCGCATTCTTCCCAGGACACTCTGTATAGTCCGTTCACGAAAGTTTGAGCTGTCGGTTGACCATGACAATTTGGCACATTTCACTGTGTAGATTGAAGTTTTTTGGTTATGTTGTTTATTTCCTTTTCAGATTGATACGCAATGTTATTCATATTACAAGAAGGATGTATAAATCGCGGATTTCTTACAATGTCAATTAACATCTGAAAATTGACAAATTGATAACGCAATTCGTAAGGTCTGAATACCTGACGACAAAAGATTGAAATTTCAGATTACAGATTTACTACTTGAATTGAGTAAAAATATTATTGTTTAAACAATGGAAACTAATAGTCAATAGAAGTGCGAATGAACAGACTCGAGTCAAATGAAGAAATAGTTCCGAAGCAAACATTATGTGACGAACAAAAACAAACAATGATACCTTCAAATTAAGCAGAACCTTCAGCTGAACATTATTATGAGAATTCATATCTTGAATAGTTGAATGTGAAGATGTTCAATAATTCCTGACAGTATGTAAAAAAACAATATAAACCATAATTAATCGAGCCGTTCTACACATCAAGTATTTACTTTTCGTTTCGCATATGGAAAGTAGTCAAAGAATTCTGGTTATAATTAATGTGAAAATAACGATTAATATTTGTTAGGTGATCCTTCTTTAATTTTTTGAGCGATCGTTCTACTTGAACGAGTGCTATATAATTTGGCCCAAATGTCTATAATTTTCGAATTTTGAGCCGAAAATGGTCTCAACCGATAAGGTTAGACTTTCGAAGGGATTGTCCTAAAGACTCGAAATTTTCAGGATGAGTTCGGGTCCGAAATGGCTCGGTTAAGTTCGTTAACCAGCCAAATCGTAAAATATGACCATTAAAAATTTTTGTTCCTCAATATCTCAGAAAATACGAAACCAATCGGAACGAAGATTACGGCCAAATGATGACAAGCCTCATGCAGAATTTTGTGGCCATAATGTTAACAGAACCATAGAAAATTCAATTGAAAAAAAAACTTCATATTTCCATAAAAAGATATTCGATTCGAGATAATTTTTTTGTGAATGGAAATCGATATTCTGCATTTTCATCCAAACTTTCGTGGCCATAGTTTCAATAGAACCATAGAAAATTCAATTCTTATATTGAAAAGAAAAGTCTTTCTATTTCCATAACAGGATATACGATTCGAGTGAAACTTTTACTGTGAATAAAGATTGATATACTGAATCTTCATGCAAAATTTTGTGGCCATATTGTTGACAGAACCATAGAAAATTCAATTGGAATATTGAAAGAAGAATATTTTTATTTCCGTAACAGAATATCCGATTCGAGTGAAATTTATCTTGAGAATGAAAACTACTATATTGAATGGTCATGCAAAATTTCAAAGGGATCGCATCATCAGAACCATCAGATTCGGGTGAAATTTATTTTGTGAATCAAGACTGATATACTGAATGTTCATGCAAGATTTCAAGAGGATCGCATCATCAGAACCATAGAATTTAATTTTTGTAATTATTTATTTTTTACATATTTCATTTTTTGAATAATTTCCAGGATTTAATTCCGATTGTGCTGAGATTCTGCATTTATATAGTTGATATCAATCTCAAATCACATATAAAATTTTGAGGTAATAGGCTTATTGCTCCACCAAAGAACGAGTTCTCAAAAACTCCTGCTCAGGATTTTTCTTAAATTTTTATTAATCATGAACAATAATTTCTGACAATAGTTATAAAATATTTCAGGTAACATTTGTATTCATAACTTCAGGCAATATAGTTGCAATTGTAAACCAGTATAACAAAATGTAAAAAATAATTGAAGGCATCTGTCAACAACAATACATTAAATTAATTAAATCATGATTTCCATACATACAGCTGTAAAAAAAACCGTGACGTATAGGTATATAATGTACATACAAGATTCTTCAAATATCTAGGGAGCATAAGACAACTTCCTTGAACAGGAATAGGAGAGAACGGGAGAAGAAACTTTTCGATTGAAATTTGTTTTGAATATAAATAAGAATACAAACACTGAACAATTCAGGTGAAAATTTCTCTGCGATTACCAAATGTGGGAAAAGATAAGAATTTTCAACATTAAACTTCAATATTTTACTAGCATTCTGCTACATCTTGGTTTTTTTTTCATTTCTTTTCACTTCAAACCATCCGATTGTAGATGACAATATAAAGACTTCCTAGCAGTAACTTCAGAGGTGTAAATTGAGAACCAACAATGGTATTTCAAATTTTTGAATGAATATCTGAAATATTAAGAATATTTGTTTGAACTAGGTATTTCCAGAGAATGGAGATTGGTTAAAATTATGTCAGTAGTAGCTAAATGGATAACTACTTACTAACATATGTTTTGAAAGTATGATTCCAAATTTATTTTTGTACTAGTAAACATTATTGGAGTAATTTCCACCATCAGAAACATCCATATTAGTAACTTCAAATGTCTCTATAGAAATCTGGGAGTCGATAGATGTGAACGATGTTCAAAATTGTTCCATATATTATGTATACCTGAAATGAAACAAATTGAATGAAACTTTCTTGACAATATTCTAATAACTAAATGAAGATAAGTCTTATCTTACCTTATAACACTTATTTGAGAAATATACTCAAAGTTACTTATATGCATTTCGTATTCTACCTAGAGAGGTTGAAGTTTCTTCTGAATGAAACATTCATTATCGTTCATTGAATGAATCGATTTCTTGGGGGTATATTTATATAAAGAAGTGGACGACAATGATCGTTTTCTAGCTTTAATCAATGGCTGCGACAGTTTGGGAAATTCCAAATTGTTGGTGCTGACGATTCAAATCGAAATATGTAATTTCTGTGCCTTTTGTTCTTATGGCAATTCCAGATAATTGAAGTGTAGATATAGAACATGGTTACAATGAAATATTCGTTTTTCAGTAAAATTTTAAAGACATTGTAATAATACTAACGCAATCTCTCGAGTAATTACGTCGTGAAGTTGAAATTTTTTTAAATGTAGAATATGGACCTGATTCGATCTCTTTCGTTGAAAATATTCGAAAAATAAAATTTCGAATTTTGATAACTCGAGAACTATTCGACCTGTTTTGCGCATTAAAAAACTCAACCGAGCCATTACGACCTACTCTGAAAATTCAGAAAATTTCAAATGTCTAGCTTTTTCCGCTCGAAAGTTATTTTGCGTACGGTCAGATATTATAGAGTTTAACCTCGAATTCTTCATCACTGAGTCTAACTGAGTCATTTCAGACTACTCACGGATAAAAATTCGCAAATTATAGATATTTGGTTGAAACAAAAGCACGCTGTTCCTCTAAGAACAATTTGAAAATTTTCTAATTGTAGGTTCTCACGAATTTATACAGGAGTTTACGTATCATTATTCTCCATCGAAATATCAAATTTCGAACTGATCGGATATGAGGTTTTAGAAATATCGGGAAATAATAAAAAAATCAACTCCGAAACTACTGGACCGATGTGGCTCCTCAACAAACTTAACCGCCGCATCCGGAACTCCAAGCTACGCTTGACATTTCAAAACCCTAATTTTATCCTTTTGAGAGTTATCGTGCTCACGGCCGGTCGGTCGGAAAGATCGAATTTGTGTTTGTACTTGAAAAAGGCTATAGTTATAATAACTTATGCATTTGAAGATTTTTCCGTAGCACCTTTACGAATTCTTTTGAAGTTGTTTTATCAATTGTTCCTTCAATTTCTTGATGTTGTTGGCTCTAAATATGTAAATTCATATGATCAGAATCATGTTTGACCACGGATTTTTCATCAGTGAGTTCAGCGGAGTCGTTTGAAACCACTTCCGAAAATTACAGACATTAGGGCAAAACTATAGTAAATTCTTCAGGAACAAGTGCACGATAAAGGAGCCTCAATTGCATTAGATTATATTCTTCACGGCCCGTTACAGAAGAAAATTATCGTGTATTCTTATTCACAGCTATTGAATGGAGCTTCGGGAGAAGGTTTTGTAACTGGAACTGCTGAGTAAATATGAATATTTCAAACCTAAAGTGCAATTGCATATTGGATAATCCTCGAGACTCGAAACTTTCCAGACATGAATTGATATAAATTTAATAGAATGCTTTTTTGCCTTCGCGTTTGAAGCCGATATTATCCATCTGAATGTCTGTAATTATTAAATTTTAAGCTGTATGAGGTCTCCTACATAATGAATATCTCAGAGTCGAATTTTATTGTGTCTCGGTGTGTATCATTTCATCAAAAAATTCATAATTCGTATGACGTTTTGGTCAGCTGTTCAGCAGGTCTGTATCTGTGATATTTATGCTCAATAATTTTTGCGCTCTTGTTCCTATAGGCGACCAACGTGCTATAATTCTGCTCGAATAGCTTAATCGTCATTGCGAGTTATTGAAATTTAAAAACTTATTTTCCTAATATTTCTGATAATTTTATTAACTAGTAATCCGATCGAAATAAAGGCTTGAGCACGAACATCCTTGAGAAAAACAAATATCAAGAATCCCATGTTTTCGAAAATATTAGAGATATATCACTATAGTCGCCCAAAGGCGGCTGTACAGTTTGGGCGAGACACTACGAGACATTACGACCGCGAGAGTGTTCATGGTGACTTCGCTTTGCCTCGTAAATGCCAAGTCTCGACCGAAAGTGTAGAGCGGCCATTAGATTTCATAAGAATGCGTCTCTCAACTTGTTGAATATAACATCACATTCTTTCTGTGGAATGAACCACAAAATGTTTCTTGTTTGAGAGAATACAGGTTTTTTCGAGTTTTATCAGTTCTCAACGAATAACAAGAGTTATTATATCGAGAATATTCGATGGAAATACCAGCACATCTTATTTTTCAGTTTGACCGAGCAAGAATAGTAGCTCCTCATTAAGAAGCTTTGCGAACCATGAGATTGCGCCACGGTTGACTTTATAGTAAGCCGCAAAGTGGCTCTTAACATAAGCAAGGGAAGAACATTATATCACAAATCTGTTACAGCTCTTCGAAGTCATTTTTTTGAGTACCTATAGCAAGATAGTGTCAACCAGTACCATAGTATTTGAGAAGTTTAAGCAGACTGAAGCGACTAAATTTCTCCCGGGAAGATTGTGCCCCTTCAAGACAGATCAATAATATGCTAGGTGGTATAATAATAATAAACTTTATTCATCCTGTCAGACAGACAAAATAGAAAGAGTTAGAAGAACACATCTAACTCCGAATCATTCAAATATTCGGTAACCGAATAATATCCTCTGCTCCATAACATACTTTTCATCGTATTTTTGAGACGTACAAGATTCAAGTTTTTAATACTCGCAGGTAGATGATTGTATATTCGTATACTCTGGTATAAAGGCGAATGTTCAAACCTGGCTGTTCTATGTGCCGGCACAACGAGGACATCCCCATTCCTTGTTGGATATCGATGACAACTAGAAAGTTTTTTAAAAGATTTTTCGCTGGCTTTTACATGAAGAACGCACTTGTATATATATATAAACATGCGACTGTCATGATTTTATTTGTTCGAAAATAAGGCCGGCATGAATGTTGTGGAGGTATTCTGAAGATACATCTAATTAATCTTTTCTGACATAACAAAACTCTATCCAAATCAGATGCACTACCCCATATAAGAATATTGTATGATATATGTGGGTAAGCAAGACAGTAGTATATGTCCTGGAGCGACTGAAGAGGAAACAAATTTTTTATCTTGTTCAAGGCGTAGTAGGCACTATTTAATTTTTTACAAACCATATCTATGTGTTCAGTCCAACGCAGATTTTTGTCAATCTGAATTCCTAGAAATTTAGTGGAATCTGTTGAAGTTATTGACAAATTCTTATGATTTAAAACAAGTCGATTTGTACCCATATTCTTGAGGCAAAAATGAATGCAGACTGTTTTTTCGATATTCACCACCAAACCGTTGCTGCGACACCAGTCAACAAACATCTCAAGTACCGCCGAGATACCAGCTACAAGCTCCCCAATGCTCCGAGCTGCCATCAAGAAGGAAGAATCATCTGCAAACAGTGCAACCAGAAGTGCAATTATATGTTCAGGTAAGTCATTGATGAACAGAAGGAATAATAGAGGTCCGAGAACGGAGCCCTGAGGAACCCCCATATCCAGCATGCTAAACCCAGAGTCAGCACCGTCGATCCGGACCGACATTTTGCGTTCCGTTATGTAACTCTTCAGCCACTCCAGGAATATACCTCTAAATCCTAGATTATAAAATTTACTCAACATAAAACTGAATTTCAAGGAATCGAAAGCCTTCGACAAATCAAAAAACAAACCAGCCACATAAAGCCCGTCATCTAACTTTTCGTTAACAGTCTGCACAAATGAGTGAGCTGCAGTCTCGGTTGAGTGACCTGGCCTGAAGCCGTGTTGTGAACTCGTAATTACATTAAACCTATTCAAAAAGGCAGGCATTCTGTCTAAAACTAATCTTTCGAATACCTTTGAATAACAACTAAGAAGGGATATCGGACGATAATTTGCAATATCAAGAGGATCTCCCTTCTTATAAATAGGCACCACTATGCTTTTTTTCAAAATTTCCGGAAATCTGCCAGAAGAAACCGAGAGATTGACTAGGTAGGCGAAGTGCTCAGAAATAGAGTCACCAATAACTTTCATAGTTCTTGACGATATACAATCAATACCTGTACTTTTTTTGTTTTTCAATTTTTTGATAACATCACTTACTTCATATTTTGTAACAGGATAAAAAAAGAAATTTGAACTAAGCATTTTCGAAGTTGTACATGAAATTGATAAAGTGTTACCAAAATATTCTAAGAGTATTCTAGAAGTAACTGTCGAAAAATATTCACCAAATGATTCCGCTATAATAGCAGGGTTTGTACATAAATTTCCATTCAGAAGCAGATTTATTCTTTTGTGGTTTTTATTCGTTTTACCGATTTCCTTATTCACTAGGTTCCATGTTGTTTTATTTTTTTGAAAAGAATTATTCATCACATTCACATAATATTTCTTTTTACTAGTTTCCAATAATTGATTGTAATCTGATTTAGCAGTCTTATACATTTTCAAGGAATCAACTGTTCTGATATTACAGTGCAACCAATAGATATCCTTCAAACGAATGCTAGCCTGTTTTATCTCTCGAGATAACCAAGGCTTAGAAACATTTTTAGGTAAAATTCTCTTCAGAGGACAACAATCGGTGAAAGCTTCTTTAATGATATTAATGAATTCATTAAAGCAGTAATCTATATCGCAATTGGCATAAACATCTGCAAAGCTTGTGTTTTGAATTATAATATTAAGTTCGTCTAAGTTTTTTTGAGTAACTTGTCTAACATAGCATATTTTATCAACAGAATCACAAGAATTAACAGTTTTCATTGAATAGAAATAGTTTAGGGAAATAACCTTATGATCAGCCAGATGAGCATCAAAAATATTAGTTCTACATGATGTTAGATCTACATCTGTCAAAATATAATCTAGCAAGGAAATTGATGTTTTACCAGAAATATCTGTAAATATTCGTGTTGGTTCGAATGATGTGATACTCAGATTGAAGCATTGCAGAAAGTCACTGAATCGAGATCTCGGTCTTGAGTCCAAGTTGTTGAAATCTAAATTCATATCTCCACACAAAAAAAGTGAGTTGGTTTGATCTGTGCACTTTTGCACCACGCTGGTGAGTTTATCAAGAAACAAGTTGAAGTCACCCACGGGTAATCTGTAGACACTAATTACACCGACTCTCAAGCAATTACTCAATATCTTTACCGCACAGACCTCGCAATTCAGTTCTTCTGAGAGATGAGAAACACTAATGCTCGTTGCCTGTAGAGAATTCCTCACGTAAATGGCAGTTCCACCATTTTTATGTGAGGTACGACAAAAATACGACACTAGATTATAAACAGAAAACCTCATAAGTTCTATATTGTCTTTCACACACCAATGTTCGGCAATGCTAACTATGTCTGGTTGCTCTTCCATTAAGAGCACTTCCAGATTATTGATCTTGTTTGATAAACATTGTATATTTATTTGAAAAATTTTCAATCTTTTTGATGACGTGTTAACAATTGGAATTACTTGGTGTTTTGATTGGATACTTTGGGCCTGAAAAATGACGGACATTTGCATGATTTGGCCAACTGGAAGGTAAAAGGGCCTTATCGTACTCACTTGCTGGAATCATGACCTTAAAAGAGGAATAGCTCTCTGGGAATCTTGATTTCAAAGCTTCACAACTTACATTTCCCGAAAAATTCTGCTTGAGAAAAGACACCAAACCTTCAGCTGTAGTATCCGGTCGTAAATTTGTGACATGGAGTGGTCTTAATCTTTCTATTCCCTGCACATTGGTAGCTCCTGCGTAATCACCGGTAACCAAAGTACGGTTGGGTTTTCGTTTCGACTTTTTGGATGGAACTTGGGTCCATTCCGACAAATCATTTTTCTCTTGATCGTGATCAGTAGTTCTAGAATTAGTCGGGTTTCCAGACTTTAATTTTTTTACCTTCTGAGGGAGTAATTGACTTTCATTAATATTTGTATTTTCAGATACTTTTTCAGCATATGAAACGTTCACTGTTTGTTTACGTCTAGACTTATCATTGTTATCATCCTTGTATGTGTTGCGAATGCGGGAATCTCCGCTTTTTTGTTGAACATTGGATTCTCCCAGTTCATTTGTTCATGTTTCATCATTCATTCATATTCTTTTTTAATGGGCTAAGCTCAACTAACGGCTATGTACCCAATCTCAATATTTTTATTAGTCGTTCAACATTACTTCATTCACAATCTTACATACCACTTATACAATTTTTATTTATGACATCAGGACATACACAAACATCCATGCACCGGATTCGAACCGGACCTCCAGCTCGTATGAACTTGTAGGCACACGCCAGTTCAGCCACCGGAGTTTTTCCATGTGTGATACGGAATTTGTGTTATTCACCAAGTGATTATTCATCAATAAACTCACTTGATTCTGAAGAGATCGAATTGCAATTGCCTGATTGCGATTACAAGATCTTTCTGGATCAGAAGTTCACTCTTGTATTTAATTTCCACTTGTAATGATGTATTACTTCTTTCTCCTGGAATTTGTGTGAACATAGTTACCACTGACTTTCGGATCAACTTCATTACTTTTCGACGATTTTTCACGAAATTTTTCAGCGAAAGATATTAACGCTTCATTAGTGACGTTTTCGGGTAATTCACAGTGAATTATAAAATCAATTAATTCGTTTTTTCGAATTTTATTCAGCTCGTTATACACACCATCTGCACTCTCTGACATCTTGACGTCTAATGTTCGGTCGCCGTACCCCTCTTATTATCGTTGAACGAACAATGACTTGTACCATCTAAGTTCTTAGAAAAACATCATTGAGCCAAGCATTGTTCCTCTGCGCAATTAATTTGGGGATAATTTCATTCATGAGGATTATACCGCCTTACCACCACACACACGAAAGGCTCAAATCCTTCTTCAAGACAACGAAATCCGTAGAATGATTGGCCAGTAAACTCACCAGACTTAAATCCAACTGAGAACGTGTAGAAATACTAAGAGAGAGCAATATCCAATCGCCAAAAACCCACCTTCACCTTCACTTTCAAAGAATTGAGCTTAGCCCTTTAGCAAGAATGGAACAATATGCCTGTAATATTCATTAATGTCTCGATTCGTGGGATGCCTAGGCGTATTGGGCAGTTGATTGAAATGTGAGATGGTAATGCGGACTATTAAATTTAGATTCTGTTGTAGAAATACTATAACCTTTAACTACCGACGTGGGACCTGTAGAGCCGCGGCGGGTAGACGATTTGTGAGATTAACCCCTTTTAGCACAGGACAGCCCTGCATTCTTCAGTAGCTGCAAGTATAGTTGCATAAAGATTTTTGAGTCTGATAGTAGTGATGGTTTTTACTATTCTGGTAATTTATGCCCATTTGAAACTCCGATGCGGCCTCTCAGGCCCAACGTCGGTAATTATGTGACTTTTTTTTATTATGCCTTTTAACAGAAATCTAATTGCTAATTTGAAGAATGGATATATATGTTACTTCTAGAGGTGAACATGATTTAGCTACAGATAAAACAAGCCCTCCCAAGAGGCTCGATATTCTTAATAAAGCAGCCACCAAACGGGAGGGTGGCCTATGATTCTTTTATACAGTGTGTTTGGTCATGACTTAGCGATAATTTAAGTTGAATGTTTTTATATTGTTATACTTCAATGATAGGTGGTAGTGTCATTTTTCAAAAAACATTTTTTTCACATCTGTAGGATCTTTATGTCCAAAGAAATCGATATTATTTGGAAGGTCAACGAAAATAAAAGAGTAAATTTAAAATGGGGGCTACTCCAAAACTAAGGGGGTAAACTTCCAAGTTTGGGTGTTTTTGTCGATAATATTAGGTATATTTGATGACCTTAAATTATCGCTAAGTCATGACCAAACACACTGTATAGAATTCAGGATATAAGCTCAGTCGATGAGCATCTACAAACAATTGATATTGTGGTGTTCATTCAACAATTAATTTAAAAAAAATTTGATGAAGTAAGCCTTTTCAAGAAGTGCTCAATACCAGTAGGTAATAGACCAGCACCAGTCGAACGAGATGTTTAGTTATGGCACTTTTTCAGTAAATGCGCATAAAAAAACTGATCCTAGTGTGTTGTCAAAATAATTAGCTAACTTCGCGCGGCCCGAAAATTACTTTACTTTACTTTAGCCATTTTAATGTGCAATCCTCATGGCAACCGCACACAAAATATTCAGAAGCATTACGAGAAATGTCAAAACTCTACTGGAACATAGAAACATAGAAATTCCTTTACGTCAAATGTATGTCTTGTGCGAATTGAGAATGTATTTTAATCAAGAATTTATACACTAATCATGTTGAGATCGTCGGAAAAATCTTGTAATAAACTCGGTTATTAATCGAGCGACTAATGGTCTCGATCTATTAACGCTTTCACTCCGCTCACGCATTAAAATATCTTGACCATTAGTCGCTGTCTTTAATAACCTAGTTTATTAAATAACTATTAGAGGATACCTATGAAAAGTAGCCTACCCAAGAGCTTCTTATAAGTCTGACCCGAATACTCGGTTCCTTTTGACAGATAAATTTCAAAATAAAGAGAAAAAAGAATAATATGTGTTTTCTGGACACCTAAACGAAAAACAAATTCCCATATCAGTATTAATCATGCTGAAAACATGTTTGTTCGTGGTACGCAAAACGAATAATGTGCACTGGTTTTGATTAAGTTCATTATTGGACATTTTTTTTTATTGAAGCAGTCCAAGTACTATAATTTTTTTAATATAGATAGAACCCTTTCTTGAGAGTATATGTTCGTTTTAGTATCACGATTTTTTGTAGTAGTCTTTTTTAAGTTGAAAAAGGAAGTCAATGATATTGAGGCATATATTTACAAAGTTTAATAATATTTGTTTGAAATTTTTGACTTTTCTTTCATTTATACCCCATCTACTATTGTAAACTATAATTTTTCACAATGTACTCATATTTTTCGAGAAAATCAATGTTCTATAAGCGGCCGCTCAGGCACCACGTCGGTAATAGCGTGAAATAAAAGCCACATCGGTAGTTAAAGGATAATCAACCTAAAATGAAAGATCGATACATTCAGATTTTGTCTCATTTTTCCTCTTCTATCTTATCCCACATAAAGCAAAGAGTAAAGGCTTGTTCGCATTACGCTAGCAATTTAGTTGAGTAACGAGTAATTTAGTAGCTACTGTCCATCGAATCACTAAACTCTACTAAATTCTTGGTGTTCACACACCTTTAGTAAATAAATTACTCGCTACTCGACTAAACTACTAGTGTAGTGCGAGCTTGGATTTGACACTGAAAATTGTTCTCATCCGGTTCGATCAGATAACAAGGTTTGAAATCATTTTTCAAATAACTCTTCAACTTTCTGGTCCATTCGTCCTGACAGAGATATTCATGCTCCAAACCATAATGAAAATTTTGAGTCTTTTAGTCTCTCCGTATTGACTATACCGCTGACCCGTCATTATTCGATAAGGCCAAAGGGTATCCTGTTGATAAAAATATAACTTCGATTTCAGCAACGGGAGGTTCAAATTTCCAATAAAAATGTATTCCATAACAATTTTTCCATCAACTCCACCCGATATTGCTGTTTTAGTATGCCATATACCGCGCACCCCGTCTTCAGCCTTTCAACATTTCAAATTCTGAAGTGAAATCGAATAAGTGGGTACACCTTTATTTCATTCGACATAAAATAATTATTTGAATTATAACGACGCAAACGCTCCTAACTTGCGAGAGTGCTTTTCTTCAATATTCTCTAACTCCCTCCCGTGGAAGGAAAATTGTGCTGATTGAATTTTGATTAATTGAATTCCAGACTAGGTCTTTCCATACCGGAAAAACAGCACCGTTCTTGTTTGTTTTTCGCTATGGCTCTGTTAGTTTAATGAGATTTCTATCACTCAGCAGTAGTCGTTCAATGCATAAATCGTATTCTGGAAAATAATATGTCGTACTTTCTATTTCTAACCCGAAATCTGTTTAAGCTTGATGCGTCGGATGGGATGAAGGAACATTCAGTTATTCGTTTCTGATCAACAATGTTTTGTACGTGGCATCTATTTCAGCCGTTCGTAAATTGTCGTCGTTCGAATGAGATTATTTGATGTGTGCGAAGTTGGCCCAGCACTTTTTCATTTTCGAAAAATTTTTTGTTGTGCTGATTTGTGCTTGCTCTGTGCTACTTTGTGCCGATAATTTTTTCCTAATTTCAAGTGGTTTTCGAGATATTTTAAAAACTGAAAAAATTATTGATAAAAATTGTGCTACACATGTATAGTCCGTTCACGAAAGGTTGAGCCGTCGGTTGGCCATGGAAATTTGGCATATTCCACTGTGTATATTAAAATTTAGGTTATGTTCTTGTCAGATTGATACGCAATGTTGTCAATATTGCATAGAGTTGTCTGATAACTCGCAATCTCGTCGAACGAGGCCGGTTACATTCGGCAACGTTGACTTTATTTTACGTTATGACAGCAAATACTGCCAACTTCAGATAAATAAAAAAACGCCTACTATGTGCTCAACCTTTCGTGAACGGACTATACTGAGTTGTGCCGTTCGAATTTTCTCGAAAGTTTCGAACGAATGAAAAAATTTGTGCTACATTTGTGGTGCTTTGTGTCGTAAATACTTTCACAAAAATCTTCTCCACAAAATTAGAAATCTTTACCAACTATAGTTTCCATAAATGTCGGCTGGCATCAAGGTCGCGCCACTCAGTAGAGTAAAGGATGGCACTCACTTAGGCGAAGTGTTGCGTTCGGTAGAGGCGCGTCATTTGCTGACGAAGAAGAATTGCATTGAGTCAAATGGAGAACCGCTCATTAAGGCGGCGCGAGGGGGGCGAATCGTTAGACACGGAACAGATTAAACACGCACTTGGAAGAAGCGGACCGTTTGGAATTGACTCGTCGTTTTCCGCTGGAGAAGTTTGCATTGAATCAAATGGAGACCCGCTCATCTAGGCGGCACGAAGAGAAGCGGCGAGTCGTTTGACGCGTGAACGATCCTAGGGGGCATGTGCGCGTCAAATTTCTCGAAGCGGTCATCAACATGGTTGCCGGCGACGGAAATTGGGTCTGCTCCAAATTCGCAATGAATTTTCGGATTTTTATGAAAATTTTATACTATCCATCGGGAAATACATGGTAATTTTTGTATCAAGTGTTTGAAATGAGTTTGTTTTTATTGGCTTATGAGAAAAGTAATTAAAATTCTCTAGATTGAGTCCTGAAAACACAAATTTTATATCTAAGAAATACAAGCAACATTTTTGTATTTTGTATTGAAATATACAGGGTGTTTCATCATAAACTGGACAAACATATATTTTCGTGTAGAGGACATCGGGAGAATCATTTTTGCCTTATACAATATATCCCGTTTTCGAAGCATAAGCGAGATACAGGGTGTCAAACGTCATTTTTAAGCAAGATTCTTATGAGTGTGGTCAGTTATGTATAACACTTGGTGTGATGGTTTTTGATCAAATCTCAGTATTTTTGGGTCCTCTATTCAGAAAAGTTGACGAACTCCGAAAAAAAATTTAAAAAATGGCGGAAAACCTGCAATGTTCCTAATTTTTTTTTGCGGTTGTCAAATTGACTTTTATTTTCTGAATGAACATAATTTTCTTAGAATTTCTATGAAAAAATTTTTTCAAAAATCGAACACACATTTTTTTTTACATGTCTACAGCGATGAAAAAATTTCACTCAAAACGGATGAAATTTTGTACAATTGTACTTCTTGAATAATTATCAATCACGAATATGAAAACAGAATCGTAAAATATCGAACGGTTTCGTTACTACAGTCATTCGAATGTTTCGTTCGGACCTCTGAAATATTGAAAATAAAATTGTTTTGGGTTCTAGAATCAAAATAATTAAATTATTGGCATGTCTTAACATTTTAGATGAATTTAAACGAAAAAAATCAGTGAAACTTAGTTGGGTCTCGAAACGACGTAGGTATTAAATAGGGAAATGGAACTGTTCTAAGGATATTAATATTCGTTGCCAGGCAACGGTAGTTCGTAGTTCATAGAGTTTGACTACTGGCTAAATTATATTCACTGAAATTAAAATACCAGTCCAGCTTTATGAACTACGAACTACTGTTGCTTGGCAACGAATATTAATATCCTTAGAACAGTTCCATTTCCCTATTTAATACCTACGTCGTTTCGAGTCCCAACTAAGTTTCACTGATTTTTTTCTTATAAATTCATCTAGAATGTTTAAACATGCCAATAATTTAATTATTTTGATTCTAGAAGTTCTAGAACCCAAAACAATTTTATTTTCAATATTTCAGAGGTCTGAACGAAACATTTCAATGACTGTAGTAACGAAACCGTTCGATATTTCACAATTCTGTTTTCATATTCGTGATTGATAATTCAAGAAGTACAATTGTACAAAATTTCCTCCATTTCGAGTGAAATTTTTTCATCGCTGTAGACATGTAAAAAAAAATTTGTGTTCGATTTTTGAAAAAATTTTTTCACAGAAATTCTAAGAAAATTATGTTCATTCAGAAAATAAAAGTCAATTTGACAACCGCAAAAAAAAATTTGGAACATTGCAGGTCTTCCGCCATTTTGTAATTTTTTTTTCGGAGTTCGTCAACTTTTCTGAATAGAGGACCCAAAAATATTGAGATTTGACCAAAAACCATTACACCAAGTGTTATACATAACTGACCACACTCATAAGAATCTTGATCAAAAATGACGTTTGACACCCTGTATCTCGCTTATGATTCGAAAACGGGATATATTGTATAAGGCAAAAATGATTCTCCCGATGTCCTCTACACGAAAATATATGTTTGTCCAGTTTATGATGAAACACGCTGTATATCCTTCTTTTTCCAAATAAATGAAAATATCTGATAAAATTGTGGAATGAACTCTTCAAGAGATATATGATAGGCAAACATGAAACATGTTCTGGAATTAATATTGGAAGTCATTGTTCGAACTTCACTATCGATTATTATTCCAATAAATGTGAATAAAATGATAGATAATCGATTGTGTTAAAAATAATTCTCTCATGAAGTAACGATTCATTTTTATTTGGTGACGATGAAAAATAAGGAGAAATTCTTCTTCGCCCAAGTGAGCTTTAAGGTTTAGACTGGTTTATTTGTTATAGGTATCACCCACTGATTAAGGCGGAGGTTGATGATTGGGAAAAATAGAGATTAACACACCAGGTCAAAAGACAATCATATACACTGATTACATATTCAGAAGTGAAGGTTCAAGAAGGTCTATCGGTATCACAGGTCACTTGCACAAGTTCAGTAAGGATATCTGTATAGTCCGTTTAAGAATGATTGACATCTCGGGTGGCTGTGGGAAATCGAAAATATGTTGGTATCGGTCCGTTCGGTGAATTTCGATTTGCCGATTTTAGGTTGGTGTTGAAAATATCACTGACTTTGACTTTTTCCAATTTGAGTTAACCTATTGAAGATATTTCGAATTTATTTGTGAATATTCTTGATTTAATCGGCAAGTGGATTTAAATATCTCCTAAATCTACTTTGATTTGATTACTGAATTGAAAATGGCCGGAATACAACCAGATACCTCTCACCTTACTGCAAGAGAACGCCAGGCAGTGTATCGGTGTTACTGCGAGTTCTTTAGTTAGGGATTCAGCAGATATTTCAGCTAGTATTAAACGCATTGTGCTGGTATTTCAGGTAAACGATCATGTACAATGTGTTTTCTGATTAAGTAATGAGTTTTAAAATTTCAGATTTCTCCTAGAACTGTCTGAAGAATTTCGGAGAAAAAAGTAGAAGGCAAGTTGGTAGAGCCAGAGTTAGCACTGGAAGGAAACCTATTCCACATGATTATACCTTCAAAGAGACATTAAACGACTTTATTTTTTCTAAAATCAAAAACAACGAGTATATCAGTTTGGATATCATTTTTGAACTGGCTAAAAATCACCTGGATTTCGATCATTTTAAGTCAACACTATAGAATAATCAGAAAAATTGGTTACAAGTACGAGAAAGTTGATCGAAGGAAAATTCTTATTGATAAACATAAAAATATCGTGAATAGAGTACGGTTTTATGGTAAATATATTGAATACTTGAGAGAAAATGTAAAATTTGTTTATCTAGATGAAACATGGATATTTGAAAGTGGCAGTCAAATCCGCCAGTGGACATTAGAAAGTAATCCTAAAGGATTGCCTAGTATATTCATAGGTGAAGGCAGGAGGTATACAATTTGATGGATTTTTACCTGGATGTGATCTAATTCTTGACAGTGGTATCAATGATACGGATTACCATAAGACAATGAATGGGGAACTATTTCATTAATGGATTACTGAACAATTAATACCTTCTTTGCAGTTATTTGATACAAAGTGTGTCATTATCATGGATAATTCACCATACCATTCAATCAGAGTTGATCAAATACCTACGACTGCTTCTCGTGAAAAAGTTATTCGGCAATGGCTACAAGAACATAAGTATCCCATAATTGATTAACTCAAGAATACTTGAATCCTTTATTGGATTTTATAGAAAGTTGAATTGTTAATACAATATTAATGTTTACTCTAACAGTTATTTTATGTTATGTTCGCTTTGGAGCACTGCATTCAGAAGATAATGTAAATAGTAAAATGTACATATAAGTCTATAAGTATTCCACTGTACTTTCAATAATTATTTTCAATGAATCTATGATTGCATATAATATTTCTGTCTCCAATTAACAATAAAATTTTTGAATAATGTTCTGAATGAATTTTCTCAATTTTGTACAGAAGCTTATTTTAGTTTTTCACTGTAAATTGTCAGATTTAAGAAATGTTGAATAAGTGTGTTCCTTACCCATACGGTAAGGATTTAAATAAAGATTTTATGCTAAAACTTTAACTTTTGCTTTCTCTGAATTAACACTCAAAGGAACTCAATCAACTTTTTATCTAAAATGACACCGACAAGACCTAAATAAAGCTAAATTGATAATAGTTTCCATTAAAAGCCAAAATATTCACCATTTCTCTATTCTCGACTGAGGTCAAACAGTGTTTTCTATTGGGGATCTAAAGAAATAGTACTTAATTAATATGATGGATATATTAAATCAACAAACAAATACTGAATTATTCATATCAAACGTCACCAAAGCATATACATGAATGAAATCATTATTTAATCTGTGCAATAGTATATTCTGAAACAAGTATGAATTTCATACAAAAATGATAACATCTTGTGGTCCACATTCTTTCACTTCATTTAATTTTAACACCTTTGCCATTTAAGCTCTGTTCATTTTTTTTAGCTATTCAATGAAATATTCCTCTTACTGGAACAGACAGAATTGGTGATAAGTTTATTAAAGTTATACAATTAACATACCTACTGAATAGATTCTTTTATTTGTTATTATGCACATTTCAAAGTATCAACAAGTTCTTACTGTTTCGTTTCACCAGTTTGGCTACCCCAGTTGATTTTGAGTTGAAGACAATCACTTTAGTTTTAATTATGAAAGTTTGTCAGAGAAAAGGAACATTTATCTCAATTATCTTCAATAGAGTCTCAATCTTCATGGGTGAATTATGAATTACATCTCATTAGAGTACTTCGATAGTTTATAGTTTTATTTATTGAGGCAGCGATATAGTAATAGAACCTGAATCCCATTGATTGAACTGGACTGAAATAATAAATGACTGTTTATTTTTCATGATATTCGTAAGCTTAGGAGCTATACCTATTCTGGTTTCGGTTACCCTGGTTTCCTCGCTCTTTAGCTGCAATTGATGGTGAATACGAAAATTTGTCAATACAGTGTCAGAAATTATTCTGGTAGGTATAGAGATTTACACAATCCTAATGGTATTTAAGGATCAGGAACATTCTCAAGTACCAAAACTTGCTTTGGAAAATCAAAATTGTATTAAATATATTTCTAGGTTATATTTATTTTATTTATTTCGCTTCTCTGACTCTGATGAACCCACAGAAATTTTTAGTGACTTTTTAGTAACTAGAAATAAAGCCCCGACTGAACGTTCATGGCATGCTTCGATGTCAATAATTCTTAAACGGACTATAGATAATGTGGCTCGGCCACAGAAAACATCGATCAAGTATTATGCCAATACTTGTTGAATATTGTCCTAACTATCAAAATTGTCGATTTTCAAATTTTCTTCCAGCAGCCTGGGTTCAACTCGATTTCCTAATCTGATAAAAACATATTTTGTCAATATACAAATAAGTCACTGACTGTATTCAAAAAGTTCACCATCACATTCTTGTGCAGGTTCCCTATTATTTCGATACGTGTAGTTGTCAAAATATAGTTAAAATACGGGCATTAGCAATAGAAACTTCGAAACATATTCACTGATCCAGCAAGTTCTTAATTAGTTTCAGAAACAGCCGAGTTCGTAGATGTCTGAGAATGATCTGAAAGTTCTCAGGATAGTGTTGAACGCAACGGATATATAGAATTAGAGGATCATCATTGGTCCTCATATTATGAGTTTTCCCTTGCTCGTTCCTGTGTAAAGCACGGTATCATTCTACTCAAATGTCTCAAATTTCTTAACTTCAGTTAGAAATTATCATTATGCTTACTGATAAAAAATTCGTGACGAAATTCATTCCACAGATGAAAATGAGGAAAAACTCATTGAGGATTAGATTATAGGAACCGATATATCCGAAACCTAATTATTTAATAATTAATAATATTTAATATAAGGCATAGTGATCAGATGAAGATTTTTGTTCAATGGTAGATATGCGTGTGTATCATGACGTCTTATACAACCAATAATATACTAACTGAAAGCGAAACCGCAACACCCAGAAGGAGCTGTTTAAGTTTTATATTTTTTGGTGAAACATAGAAAGTATAGCAAGAAGTAAATGATTAAAATTTGGAAAAAAATGTTCTTTCAAGTAAAACGTTTTTGTTACTCGACTATTGTAGTCGTTTTTGCAATTTTCTTGAAATTTTACAACAAATCCACTGTTCGATTAAACCCAAAGTCGATGTTCAGTTGTTTTTTAAAATGCCTAGAGCATTAAATTATCCCCATTTAAGTGAATTTGAAAGAGTTCGAATTATTGGTTCATGGGATAAATCCAACCACTGTTATGAGATGTTGTCAAGCATGATTTGATATCGTGCAAAATCTAAGAAGAGTAGGTACCGGACGTCGAAGTGGCGCAAAAACTAAATTCAAGATCGACGTCTAAGACTTATGGCTATTAGAGACCGATTTAACACATCTCAATCTTTGGCTGATGAGTGGTTAGTAGAAAAAGGCCATCCTGTAACTGTCCGAACGGTTTACCGCCTGATAAGATATTTATTACACTGGGAAATATGAATAGTATATTCCGATTGTCCTAACGTTACATCCCGACGAAGCCTGTATTGGCAAGAATGTATTCATATTTCCCGTTTTGTAATCAATGTTTTTTTTCTGATCGATACAATATCATTCTTGAATGAAAAATTACTATATATTGTAATTAATTGCAATTGGATTTTTTAACCTAGGGCCGTGTTTTAGAATCATGGTGACTGGTTTTAATTTTGACGTCTCAGACTATCATTGAAATACGAACTCGTCTATCGCGGCGAAACTGAATTTTATTCAGGCCAAATCTAGCTGCTCATAGTAGAGTATTAAGGCTTTGACAAGAAAAAGTTTGGTGGAACGTGTCAGCGAAAATATTTTGCTAGCATGAAGATTTGGTATGTTGCTGATTCTTGTTCTTTTCAATGTCATGATTAATTCATTCGATCTTGAATTTCACCAAACACGTTATGCCAATTATCTAGTTAAGATCCATGCTTTTGAAGAAGAAACTAATGTCAAATTATTCGATGAAGTGGAAGTATTTGTTAAGAACAAGAATGATCCGTTCCCAAAACAATCAGCATTGTTGTCAGCAGATCAAGAATTTTTGATAAAGCACCAATGACTGTATAATGTTGCCAACTATTTTGAGTAAAATATGACTTGACGTTTCATATTTCCCTGACAATAAGACTGACGTTTATATTTCTTGGGATATAGAGTGTGTATGACATGGTAACTGGCGATATTGCTCATTATTGATTCGATCAAAAAAAGTGTTATACGCGCATTATCGGCCCCATCTTGTGTTACCTCTGACTATTGAGCATCGCCGACAACGATTACAGTGTTGCAGAGAACGTCAACATGGGAATGTGGAATGGCAACAGGTCATCTTTTCTGATGAATCTCGATATTATTTGGGTGTACATGGTGGCTAAATAAGGGTTAGATGATGTCGGGAGAAAGACCTGAACCTCGGCGTCATGTACATCGGACAGTAGGCGTTATGGTCTGGGATGCTATATTGCATATGCAAGAAGGTGACGTTAAATCTTTATTCGTGGTAACATGAGAGCGCTGTGTTACTTTCAATAAATAGTATGGCCATAATATATGTTCTCTATTACCTTACCCAGCTCGAGAATCCAATATTTCAGCAAGATAATGCTCAACCTGATGTTGCCAGAGTTAGTTTAAACTTTTTTGATGCGACCCATTGGACTCTTTTACCATGGCTGCCCAGATCCCCCTTTCTTTTGCCCATAGATCATGTTTGGGACAACATGGGTAGAAGGTTTAGAAATTCACCCCAACCCCCACGAACATTGGCGGCTCTGAGACATGAACTACAGATAGCTTGGGAATTGGGATAGTACCTCAAGAAGAAAAAGACCATCTTATTGCATCAAGGCCAAGACGTGTTGAGGAGTGTATAGATAATCGCGGTGGACAAACACATTATTAACGAATTTATTGAGAAAATTTGTACACCTTCCGTTTTTCTTCAAATTTCAAACATTTACTCCTTCCTATACTATCTATTTTTTCCCAAAAAATATTTAAAATTTAAACAGCACTTTCTGGGTGTTGCAGTTCCTATGTCAGTCAGAATATTTTACAAACTGATCGACATATATCATTGAAATTTGAAGTGTAAGGCCGAAGTCATTTCGATAATTCGAACTCATTGTGAGTTACATTAATAGAAGCCATTGTAATTATATTAATGCCGCGAAATAATAGTTATTTAATCAACTAGGTTATTGAAGACAGCGACTAATGGTCAAGATATTTTAATGCGTGAGTGGGGCGAACGCGTTAATAGTTCGAGACCATTAGTCGCTAGATTAATAACGGTGTTGATTACAAGATTTTTCCGATAATCTCAACATGAATAGTGTATAAATTCTTGATTGAAATACATTTCCATTTTGCAAAAGATATACATTTGACATGATGGAATTTCTATGTTTCTGTGTTCCAGTAGAGTTTTGACATTTCCTGTAGTGCTTCTGAATACTTTGTGTACGGTTGCCATGAGGATTGCACATTAAAATGGCTAGAAAATTCAGCATGAAATAACCTTTTATTTCGAGCTCGGCGGAAAAGATGACTTAATTTAATCTGCTTAATAGTTCCGGAACTGACATCACCAAATTTATAGAGATGATTTAGTTTCGGGTGTACCCCTACGTTCAATCAGCTGTTTCGGTTGAATAAAAGTTGTATAATTAAATAAGATAATTAATTTGTTATAAGTTATAATTTTCTGATTAAGGAATTGAATATACCATATACATAATTACAATTGAAGATTCTTGGTTTTATCTGGATTCTCTGAAGATGGTTAATTTTGCATAGTGAACTAGATAATATTTCATGAGACGAAATCCATGGCTTCATCTTTTTAACTGACTAAAGCATTTGTTTTCAGAACCAAATGTCCAGTTCAGAAAGTTCTGAAGATTCCGAGAGGTGGCAGGCCATCTTTGCAGCTGTCACGGATAGTGAACTACGATTCTATGAGAGTGCGCCATGGTCTGGTGAATCTTGGAAGACTCCAGCAGAAGCATACGCTCTCATCGCAACCAGATTAGTTGGATCGGTCAAACGGCAAGATACCCCTGAATTCAGCATTCGTTGTGCCACTGTGGAAGGAGTAGTAACGCATAGTCTTCGAGCTGAAACGCACCGAGATTTGGCTGTTTGGGCGAAAACATTGGTCAATGGAAGTCATTCAAGCGCAGTAACACAAAGGGAATTTGTATGTAGTGAGTATCATCCACATAGTATTACACTATACTTTATTGCAAGGGTCTCCAAATTACGGCCTGGAGGCCAAAACTGGCCCGCCAGTTTCAAGAATCCGGCCCGCGAAAGCTCATCAACTTAGGTCTAATGTTGTATTTTTTCATAAAACCCCTATTACACCATGACTTTTTCGTGCCCTTTTGTCGGCCTGACCGATTCCTCCTGAAATTTCAACGAAATGCGCATGCGTCTGGGGTCATTTTGGTGCCTATTTCAGGCTTTCAAATAAATAGAACATAGAACCGGTTCTACCTTTCACCCCTGAAACGTGGGTATTTCGTGCCTTTTCCTAGAAATGTCCAGTCGGGTCCAATAACACAACATTTTTCTGTCTAATTCCTCAGTAATGAATATGTTCATTACTTTTTATCTTTATTCAAAGATTCAATGAATGGCAGATTATAATAAACAATTAAATGAAGCGACACAAATTTTTTTAACTATACAGGGTGTCCCGTAAAGACCACGTCAAACGAAAACGGAAAGTAGATCAGAATGTGCTCTATCTGATGTGAAAAAATCGTTTATATGAAAGTCTCACAGTTTTCGAGATATTTGATGTTTTATGAAAATGTTGAATTTTTTCACTTAAAATGCTTTCTCTCTTGCGGGAGCTAAAATTAAATACTTTTCGAATCAGTTTTTTTCCATAAATATTGTTGAATGATTACTTCAATTCATGCAATGAAAAATAGCACAAAATATTATACAGGGATTCTGAAAAAAAAATTTAAAATTCTTGTTTTGAAGGAAGTGTTTTTTTGTAGTGAATTCTATCTGACGTGGTGTAAAAAAAAGACACTAGACCTTTTCTGCATATTACGTTAAAAAGTTGCCCATTTTGTGAGGATTCCGAAAAGGTAAATGACAGGTGATAAACTTCTTCAGAAAAAAAGATACATATTCGAATGTTTATCGAAAATGGAGCATTTCTGTGAAAAACTGATTTTGCACATTTTCCACAAATACTTTCATTTTGCACTTCCTGCTGAAAATAATCAATCAACAAATCAATAAAAAGTTATTAAGATGCCAATTCACTCACTGAGTTTTTTTATTTCTTTTTCTTTGCCTAAAGAACTCTCGAACATCGATATGATGTGATGCGATTCAATGATTCAATCTTAAGATACTTAAGGTATCTATGGAAACGTCCATCTAGTGGAAGTTAATGCGTAACAGTATACTGGGTAAAATGTCATCAGAAAATGTTTCGTACACTGTAGAGAATACGCCGACATGCACCTTATTTATGGAGAAGTAGGTACGTCTTAATGCTAGAGCAGCATCGAGGCTTTATTCAGAGCGGTACCCCAATCGCCGACATCCCAATTACGAAGTTTTTATCCGGACCCATAATGCAATTGTCGAAGGAAGAGTTCCTGGGAGTCGTAAAAGTAGTGGCCGGCCTTCGATCGTGGATGATGACACCATTTTGAATGAAGTCGAAGATAATTCTTCAGTATCAACCAGAATGATAGAGCTCATGACAGGCATATCAAGATCAAGTGCCCATAGAATCCTGAAGAAACACCAATATCACCCCTACCATATTCAGCGAGTTCAACACCTACTACCAAGAGACTATCAAGCCCGAGTAGAATTTTGTCAACAATGTTGCTGAAACATACAGAAAATCCCGATTTTTTCAATAATATCCTTTGGACTGATGAGTCTTCCTGTACTCAAAGCGGGTATATTAATCTGCATAATCTTCATAGTTGGAACATCGAGAATCCGCACAATATAAGGCAAGATAGATCCCAATATCGATTTACGGTGAATTTATGGACTGGAATATACGATGGAAAAATATTCGGTCCGACAGAATTGCCGCAATCGTTAAACGGCACCAACTATTTAATTTTTTAAGGAACAGTGTACCCTTACTTTTAGAAGATGTACCACTGGAAATGCGACGTAGTCTATGGTTTCAACACGACGGGTGCCCAGCACACTACAGTCGTCATGTTAGGGAATATTTAAACCAAACATTTCCTCACCGGTGGATCGGAAGGGGCGGTGAAATTTCGTGGCCTCCCCGTTCACCAGACTTAAATCCTCTGGATTTTTTTTCTACTGGGTTTTTTAAAAAATGAAATTTATTCGAATCCCATAAGAGATGAAGCACAACTAAGGGACCGCATTCGTATTTCAGCAGCCAAAATAGCGGAGAGAAGTTTGTATGGTTTGAAAAGATCATTTCTCAATAGATGCAGGGCATGTATTAGCGAAGGGGGTGGTCATTTTGAGCATTTGCTTTATAACAATCCTGAATTTTTATTATTATATTTTTTATAATGTTTCTCTTCACAATAGATTTGTTGATGTTGAAGGTCCTGTGCGTTATTACGTAGGTATATCATTGCAATAAATGAATAATTTCACTTTATAAGTAATTTAAGGACTAACTGACATTTTTCAAGAGAATTATTCAATAAATTACAGCAGAATCTCTAAAATGAAAGTATTTGTGGAAAATGTGAAAAAATCAGTTTTTCACAGAAATGCTCCATTTTCGATAAACATTCGAATATCTTTTTTTCTGAAGAAGTTTATCACCTGTATTTTACCTTTTCGGAATCCTCACAAAGTGGGCAACTTTTTAACGTAATATGCAGAAAAGCTCTAGTGTCTTTTTTTTACACCACGTCAGATAGAGTTCAGTACAAAAAAACACTTCCTTCAAAACAAGAATTTTAAATTTTTTTTTCAGAATCCCTGTATAATATTTTGTGCCATTTTTCATTGCATGAATTGAAGTAATCATTCAACCATATTTATGGAAAAAAACTGATTCGAAAAGTATTTAATTGTAGCTTCCGCAAGAGGGAAAGCATTTTAAGTGAAAAAATCCAACATTTTCATAAAACATCAAATATCTCGAAAACTGTGAGACTTTCATATGAACGATTTTTTCACATCAGATAGAGCACATTCTGATCTACTTTCCGTTTTCGTTTGACGTGGTCTTTACGGGACACCCTGTATATGAATAATTTAGACTCATGGCTTTTATTGCCTGATTTTCAATTCATCCAAGGCTTCACCTCCTATCTCCTGTAAAACCCTTTTTTTGTTATTTTTCAGAAGTTACAATTGCAATAATAGTTATTAGTGATTTTTTCAAATTCAATCATCTTCTATTGTTTGAATCATTATTTTGCATATCAAGACAGATAACATGGTATTCTTTCGAAAATATTCCAACAAAATACAAGCTTGAGATATTGATATTTTCAATATAAAATGTTTGCAATTTTGGAATTACTACCTGAAACCCCTTGAAGCAACCCTTGAAAGGCATGGTGCTTTAGTGCGACTCATTTGGGGGAAATTTACCCAACAAATAGCCCTGAAAAAAGGCTCTTATATAGACGCAAAAAGGCTTGGTGTAATAGGGGTATAACAGCTATATTTTCATTGCAAATCAAACACAGCACCGAGCACCTTATTATTGGACTCAATCACGAAATATTGAAAATTCCATTGATCTTTGAATTTTCTTTTCCATATTACTAAATGATACACAATATGTTTACTATTTTATTTTACAATGAACACTCCCCCCACGTATCAACTATTTTGCGCTACTGATTCAAATTGGGTCAAGCCCTTCGCATTCGCTGGAGTAAACATTGTGGCCCTTGGGCTGATAAGTTTGGAGACCCCTACTTTACTGAGTTGAACTCATAGAGAAACGCATAGAAGTTTATTCGGTGGACAGTTATCATATTGAATGCCTGGAACAGATCATACATACATTTCAATTATGATACGGCCTATCAATTGAATGCACATTTTCTACCATTCTCCAGACAAGCAAGTAAAAAGATGCAGGCTGTTGAAACTGCAAATTTTTTACTGCAACTTCGAAGAAAAGCAACATCGATTTCAAAAACCACGAAGTGTCGAATTTTTGAATGAGGGAGTAGAGAATCAGTCTTATGCACAAAACTGTTCACAATATACACATATCGTCGAAACTCTTGCCCCCCTGTCAACTCTCAACTCGTTGAATGTTACGTGGCAATTTTTTGTGTATTGGCTTCTGCTGACCAGCGATACGCACTCTAGCGGTTGAAATCGAACTAGAGCTAAGATAGTAGTAAACAAAGCGTTGAACGTATTTGTGTAATAATTTCATAATTGTTCATAAACTTTTGTTTAGAACAAATATTCAAGGGAAAATTGAAATTGTTATTCTCTTGAATATGATTTCGATCAGAAATGACTACAGTTGTGTGCCCCGATGCAATTTATGGGCGAAAAATTGCAAACTTTAGGTTAGAGTTATCACTTCTTCCCTCAGGAAAACCAAATGAAAATATATCTTGAAAACGAGTTTGGAAGGAAACTAATAGTAAAAGAAAGGCGTGTATCTTATATACTTCAATAAATATAGGAAAATAATTCATATTGTCGCTTTAACCTGTTACTTTAGAATTTGAATCGAAGGTTTTGATATCACAGCAGATTACAACAAGCTCTCTCTACTTCTTAGGATCATTTAAAATTAAGGTACACATACCATACAACATATTATTTCACAAACCTGTACTTGGCTATTGCAGAATTGGTAAAGAGTTCATAAAATATTTCTACATATTATCTTCTTGATTTATACCATAGGACGATACAGCAAATTCCTCTTTTAAGCAAGGCATATTTTCTATAGACGAACCTTTATTTTCTTACATCAGCCTTCTGCTAATTCCATAATAACTTCAATTCTGTATGTGATATTTCTTCAAGTTTGGATAGTTTTTCCCCGATAAAGAAACACGCAGCAGGAAAGGAGAAAAAACCATGAGTTTTGACATGATTCTGTCATGCATAAATAGAAACATCATGTACCTGATCAATCTAATTAAAGCAACTGTAATGATATGTTTACATTTCCTCCTCACTCCACCTTAACAAGAACATATCGTGCATATTAGTTTTGTTTTACTTTATCACTCTCCACAATAAATGAACCATCAATTTTATGAGGCTCTGTATTAAGGGCTAGGGCAATAGTTTTTAAACACAAAGAGCAAATGTCTATAAAACTGGACCCACAATTTGTTTTTAACACAATAACACATTATGACATGCATTCAGAACTTCTTCTCGAACTTCTCTTTCTACTGGGGCTCTAGAATTAGAGGTTAAAACTCTTAAAATTTCCAGAAATTCTAACGGCTGCACTGCACTTCACATATACGTGTTACATGTACGATATAAATGAACTGAAAGAAATTTTTTTTAATATAGTTTAAGATTGACAACATCTACAACTAGACTTACTGACTTGTAACCTTTATATTGATTAAACACTTGAATATCTACTATATAAAAATAAGTCGGGTTTTCCTCCCTGACGCTTTAACTCCAGAACTCGCAGCGAACCCGATTTCAACGGTTTTGCATTCGTTGGAAAGGTCTCGGGCTCCGCGAGGTTTGTAGCAAAGAAAATTCAGGAAAAATTTCAAGATATCGAGAAGAACGTAGGAAATTGGTACATTTCTGAAAATTTCATTATTTATGACATCGAATTCAATGACAACTGTCAAGTCTCCTTTCGAGAGGGAAGTGCTTCCAACAATTTCCTCATTTCAGAAGAAAAAGGCCAGATCCGAATCAAAAAAGGTACGAATATCGTTTTCGAGTAGTTCTATAATGTTAATTAACGAAGATATTCGTTGCTGGAATTCTGAAATAACCAGGAAGAAGAAAATATTTTTGACATAGGTACGTCTCATGTGAACATTTGTTCGTTTCGAGTGGAAAACGTTATTTGAATAGGTAAGTCCATATGAAATCATCAACTTCAACGTTCATTCAACGAATTCCTGACATTTCAGCAATCAAAAGCATCATTTCAGGTCGTAGTGATATTTGAAGCTTCTACTAAACCGAATTTCCCTGACAAATAACGTAATGAGAACAAAATTCGGGGATTATTCGTATTTTAGGAAAAATACGCCAGGAAATGATCAAACTGTATGTATTATGATAATTATCGATATTTCAATATATTTTTTCGATTTTTTAGATATATACAGGGTGTTTCTATAAATCTATCAATTATTTCACATTTCTACGTTATAACAGAAAGCTTTCAATGAAATTGAAGGGGCTTTTGAATTTCGAGTGATTCGTTATAGGAGGTGGAATTTTAAATATAGATACTATGCTTCGGATTCATACGGGGTGCTCCTATAAACATGTCGAATATTTTGAATTTCTGCATTATCACAGGGACATTTCCACAGAAACGAAGAAGTTTTTGAATTTCAAATGATTTACTATCGATGGTGGTTTGATTTATACAGGGTCTCTTCATAAAAATGCCAAATATTGTAATTTTCTACTTCCTAACACGAACATTTGTATTACTTTTCCCATAAATGTTCAATAGACGCTCTGAGTATATACAGGGTATGTAGTGTAGTCAGACAGATACCAAGGAATATATCAAATATCTATGAACATCAATAACCAATGATGATCTATTGAGGTATACAAAACGGTTCGAAAGACCTACTGTTCATCTGATCTATCGGTTCAATTGATCTACCGGTTAAATTATCCTACTTAGAAAGGTAGATCTACCGGTTTCACAAATCTTCTTAAAAAGGTAGATCTCTACTGGCCTGACTAGAAAATCATTGTTTTTTACATGGCAGTTATACTTTATACGTGTTCACGAGTTGGAAAACCATCCGCTTTGTTTGTGTTTACGTCAGGCCAAAAAAAAAAATATGGTTTACCAAAGAGCATTTCAAAAAAACGGATAGTTTGCGGAAACGTATAACGCTTCGATTCAGTATTTACTTTGGATTCTCTTCATTTACTTAGAGAAGTTTAACTAAGTAACACTTCATTTTTGTAATCGAAATGAATTTATTACTGTTGTTCCTTTTCAAATATAAAAAAAATGTTTTTCATTTTTTTATCACCAAACGAAATGTTACAGAAAACGAAGCCATCTGGTGGCGAAACGGAGTTCGCCGGGTTTGCTAGTTAGTGATAAAATTATTGAAATAATGATTAAATCATTAATAATTCAACAAAGATTCCAACTCCATATTAATTTTCAGTTTATTCGTAAAAATTTCGATGAAACTCCAATGACTTATCTGACCAAAACAAGATTGTTTACATTTACTACTATCTTAGCTCAGCTTCGATTCTCGCCACCTTGGCGCTGATGTCGTCATGGAATACGCCAATAGAATATTCACTATCTCATTTATTATTCAAAGAAAACAATAAACCATCAGAAAATTTTCGGGAGTATACAAATGTGTATAATATTCGGTCGCCGTTACCCTCTACTTATCGTTAAATGAACAATAACTGGTGTCATCTACGTAGAAAACATCTTTGAACCATTCATTTTTCCTCTGGGTAATGAATTTGAGTATAATTTCATTTGCCAGGATGATAACGTCCCATCACACCACACACGAAGGTTTCAAACATTCTACAAGAGAACAATATCTAGTGAATAAACTGGACAGCAAACTAGACATGAATCCAATTGAGAACATATATAGTACGGTGTAATTAGACCTAAACCTCAACATCCAAAGTAAAAGTTTTCCTCCAACACCAAATTTCTACATAGTCCCCTTATTCTATGGTAAAAAGTTACACCATTTTGAGCGTCGGGTTTGGGGGTGAGGGGGGTGGAATTTGAAAAATCACTAGTTTTTTTTAGTTTTTTGTAAATATTTCAAAAACTAAGCGCTTGATCCTAATTATTGTTATATACAAAAATGTTCTGCGTTAAATTTTAAATAAGAATGGTCCTTTTCATAATCACTCTAAATTGTACGGTTCAAGAGTTACAGACGGTGTAAATGTTAACTTTTTCGTAATTTTGATAATTTAAAAAAAAATAAGCTTCGTAAAAGAATGTTGCTATTTCAGTGGCCGGTGGTATGTTAGTGATAAGCGCTTGAAGGAACGACAACCTCACCACCTTATCAAGGGGCACTCTTTTTTAAGGGAAAAGAGGCTTCCACAGGCCTAGGCCATATAAACCTGTGGTAGGTACGGAGAAACCCATCCTGAACATTCTACGAACATTGCAACATAAATTCACTTCTTAAGCATAAATATCTTTCAAATTTGGAATGTTCAATGTCTTTATTAACTTCACTCATCCTCCAGCACATTATCCTCCTCCTCTAGCTCGTCGTCTAAGATGTTATTATTGTCCATGTTATCACATGCTTGGCCTGAGCAATTGATGCATATGCTAGTGCAGTTTAGACCACTCCTTCTGCATTCACAATTACGAACGCATTCATATTTGCAAGTACACATTATAAGGGACAGTAATTCCTGGGGGGCTGCAGGACGTGCTGTTGTAATTGGTGTCAGGTGGTCGCCAATCTTCTTCCAACCCCACTCGATAAAGATCCACCTTATCGTCCTTATCTTCATTTAGCCACTGTTGTACCTGGTGGTAGGTCCTAAATGAATGCTGTCTGGACGCTCCTGAAGTGGGGGTAGTGCATCCAACTTCAGTAATGCATGTTAAGGCTGCTTTGCAATCGTTTTCAAGTAGGACTGGTAGCGGAGACAATCTAGATCTTCAGTGTTCTTGGCTCCAAACATTGCAAGTAGGAAGTAATTTCCTGCATCAGCCACTGCACTGGGGTCGGCTTTGGGGTTGTTGAAGACCAGAAGTTTTTCACGAATAATGTGTACTTGCAAAGATGAATGCGTTCGTAATTGTGAATGCAGAAGATGGTCTAAACTGCACTAGCATATGCAGCAATTGCTCAGGCCAAGCATGTGATAACATGGACATTAATAACATCTTAGACGACGAGCTAGAGGAGGAGGATAATGTGCTGGAGGATGAGTGAAGTTAATAAAGACATTGAACATTCCAAATTTGAAAGATATTTATGCTTAGAAGTGAATTTATGTTGCAATGTTCGTAGAAAGTTCAGGGTGGGTTTCTCCGTACCACAGGTTTATATGGCCTAGGCCTGTGGAAGCCTCTTTTCCCTTAAAAAGAGTGCCCCTTGATAAGGTGGTGAGGTTGTCGTTCCTTCAAGGGCTTATCACTAACATACCACCGACCACTGAAATAGCAACATTCTTTTACGAAGCTTATTTTTTTTAAAAATTATCAAAATTGCGAAAAAGTTAACATTTACACCGTCTGTAACTCTTGAACCGTACAATTTAGAGTGATTATGAAAAGGACCATTCTTATTTAAAATTTAACGTAAAACATTTCTGTATATAACAATGTTTAGGATAAACCGCTTAGTTTTTGAAATATTTACGAAAAACTAAAAAAACTAGTGATTTTTTAAATTACCCCCCTCCGCACCCCTAACCCGACGCTTAAAATGGTGTAACTTTTTACCAAACAATAAGAGGGTTATATAGAACAATTTGGAGTTGGAATAAAACTTTTACTTTGGATGTCAAGGTTAGGCCTTTTTTTAGGTTAATAACACCGTACTAATACAAATTAGCATTAGAGAGTAATATCCAATAGCCAAAACCCATCTTCTACGTTTCTGGAATTGAGTTAAGCCTAGGCGTATAAAGTAGTTGATTAAGAGAAAAGGTGGTAATACGAACTTCTGAATTTGTGTTTTATCTATTAATCTATTAATTTAGATTTTCTCTCATTTTTCATATTTTATCTCCTCATCTTGCATGAAGAGTAACAAACAAAGACTTTCTATGGAATATATTGCTGTTGAAATAGAGAAATATCATTTCCAGAACATGAATTGTTTATTTATTATAAAACCTTGAGGGACCAAGACTTTTGACGATGTCCGTATATCAAATTCAACCTTCCATAATGATGAATATTCTCTCAAAAAAATGTTGAAGTAACCTCTACTAGGGGCTGCTTCGAAAATGCACTAAATTTAAACTTATTAAAATACCATTAATAGTCATTTAATAAACTAGGTTATTAAAGACAGCGACTAATGGTCAAGATATTTTAATGCGTGAGGGGAGCGAACGCGTTAATAGTTCGAGTCCGTTAGTAGCTCGATTAATAACCGAGTTTATTACAAGATTATTTTTATGTTCCAGTAGAGTTTTGACATTTCTCGCAGTGCTTCTGAATACTTTGTGTACGGTTGCCATGAGGATTGCACATTAAAATGGCTAAAAAATTGAGCATTAAAATGGGTCATTAATGCTCAATTTCGTACACATTAAAAGAACCTTTTATTTCGAGGTCGGCGGAAAAAGTATATACGATATTGCGAGACAACTGCAGATTCGACAACAAAAAAATGTTGGCTGTCCAGAAAAACAATATAAGAGATTTATGCTCAGTTGCAGGAACGTCCATTAAAATTTAAAGGTCCATTAAACCCTTAATCCTCCATTAGTTCCTTGTAATAATGGAGGATTAAGAGTTTAATGGACCTTTAAATTTTAATGGACGTTCCTGCAACTGACACTATGATACAAAAGAAAGAATACAGCATCATGAGCCTTATGAGTTATTTTAAAGAGTCTTCTTCGAAAAAATCCTCCGGAGTAAGTATATAGAGCGTTTGATAAATCAAGTATCCCTAAACCGATTAGGCGTCATGTTATCAGTTGTTCAAAAATATTTGTTTATACTGTTCCAGAAATGTCAAAACATAAAGTTAATGTATACCTGATTGCATATCCGAAGTTGATTAATTAAGCAGAACACGACAAGATGAGCAGAATATTGAGAAGCAAGTATGGATAGCAAAGCTCGCAAAGTCAGAGTAAAGGGAAATAATACCCAGCGTAATAATTGAGCAGCAACTGTCAGACAAGTACACATTCTTCACCCTTCAGACTTAACATGCCATAGACAAGGGTATAGAGGTACACTGATGATACCATTGCCTATGTTGACAGCCTGTAGACTTAACGAACTTAATAACAAAATAGTCGATCGAGCAGGCATTATAATTTAGAAAATATTGAAGATAGCCCTGGCGGAAGCCTTTTCGCGCTTGTTCATATCGAGATAACGGAATTTAATATGAATCATTTTTGAACAAGATTCTTATGAGTGTGGTCAGTTATGTATAACACTTAAAGTAACGGTTTTTTGTCAAATCTCAGTATTTTTGCGTCCTCTATTCAGAAAAGTTGACGAACTCCGAAAAAAATTTTACAAAATGGCGGAAGACCTGCAATGTTCAAAATTTTTTTGCGGTTGTCAAATTGACTTTTATTTTCTGAATAAACACAATTTTCTAAGAATTTCTGTGAAAAATTTTTTTCAAAAATCTAACACAAATTTTTTTTTACATGTCTAGAGCGATGAAAAAATTTCACTCAAAATGGATGAAATTTTGTACAATTGTACTTCTTGAATTATCAATCACGAATATGAAAACAGAATTGTAAAATATCGAACGGTTTCGTTACTACAGTCATTCAAATGTTTCGATCAGACCCCTGAAATAATGAAACAAAATTGTTTTGGGTTCTAGAATCAAAATAATTAAATTATTGGCATTTCCAAACATTCTAGATGAATTTATACAAAAAAAATCAGTGAAACTTAGTTGGGACCGTTCGATATTTTACAATTCTGTTTTCATATTCGTAATTGATAATTCAAGAAGTACAATTGTACAAAATTTCATTCATTTCGAGTGAAATTTTTTCATCGCTGTAGACATGTAAAAAAAAATTAGTGTTCGGTTTTTGAAACAAATTTTTCACAGAAGTTCTTAGAAAATTGTGTTAATTCAGAAAATAAAAGTCAATTTGACAACCGCAAAAAAAAATTGGAACATTGCAGGTCTTCCGCCATTTTGTAATTTTTTTTCGGAGTTCGTCAACTTTTCTGAATAGAGGACCCAAAAATACTGAGATTTGACCAAAAACCGTTACTTTAAGTGTTATACATAACTGACCACACTCATAAGAATCTTGCTCAAAAATGACGTTTGACTCCCTGTATCTCGCTTATGCTTCGAAAACGGGTTATATTGTATAAGGCAAAATGATTCTCCCGATGTCCTCTACACGAAAATATATGTTTGTCCAGTTTATGATGAAACACCCTGTATAAAAAAGTGATAAAAATTAAACCACGAAAAAATTCACCAGGGTCCTAAGCCTAGCTTCAAAATTTTAAAGGCCTAACTTCGTCCGTTCGAGAGTTGTCGTGTTTCAACCGGTAGGGCAGAATCAGTTTTGACCTCATATTCTTCGAGGGGTCGAACCGAGTTGTTTGTGACCACTCCTGGCTCAAAATTAGGAAATTACAGACATTGATCTCTTAGGAACAAGCTCGCAAATAGTTTCTCTACCGTGGTCTAGTGCGGGTTGATTTATTTCATAGTCTGTAGTCTTTACTGATTACATCTTTTTGATTTTCATTACAAATTAACTCACGTTGTAGCCACAAATCACTCCACAAAGCTGTAATATTTTCGAGTCGTTAGATAGTTCATTCGGAACTAGAATTGTCATGGCGTTCGTTTGAAAATATAGCTTCATTCACACATTGTATATAAAATTAAGAAAAACCAAGAGCAGGTCATTGGTGGAGCAATGAAGTTATTACCTCAAAATTTTGTAAAGGACTTAAGATTGATACCAAATATAAATAAGTGCAAAATCTCAGCACGATCGGAATAACATTCTAGAAATGATAGAAAAACTGAAATATGTAAAAACTCGACAATTCAGAAAAATCAATTCTGTGCTTCTAGAGATGCGCTCCTCTTGAAATTTTGCATGAAAATTCAGTATATAAATCCTATACACAAAATAAATTTCACTGGAATCGGATATCTTGTTATGGAAAAATAGAGATTCTTTTTTTCAATGTTCCAATTGAATTTTCTATGGTTCTGTTCACACTATGGCCACAAAATTTTGCATGCGGCTTTTTATGAGGATCTTGCATGTGGCCACAAAATTTTATTCCGATTGGTTTCGTTTTGTCCGAAATATTGAGGAACAAAAATTTTGAATGTAACATCCTGTATGATTTGGCTGAACCTTACTGAGGCATTTGGGAAACAAACTCACCCTAAAAATCTCAAGTCTCTACTACAATCCCTTCGAAATTTATCGTGCTAACGGACGGACGGACGGCCCCACGAACAGAATTGAATTTGACCACGAATACGTCCTACATTTTCGGCTTAAAATTCGAAAATAATAGAAAAATTTTGCACAACGATATAGCACTCGTTTAAGTAGAACGAGTGCTCAAAAACGTTCAGTAACTCAGTTATGAATTTTGTTGTCTACTTTATCCACTGGCTGTATTTTTCCTTAGGTATAAATGATATTTTGACCGTAGGGCCAGAATATATAATTTTTAAATATTCTCTATAGAAAGAATATTCAAACATGTCACGGTCATTATGTCTTCACTACTATTCGTATCTGCTAGAAACCGCTTGTATATGAATTCTTGCCTTGTAGTGAAATATTTTCGCCAAGATAACTCTGAAAGCATCCATGCAGTAATTTTCTTCACTAGAATTCGCAACCGCGAACAGTAAATCCTGAAATTTGAAATTTGTGTTTTCCGCAGGATGTACTTGGAAAGGCAGGCCTGCTCAATTAGTGATTCATTACGAGAACGGTTTCACCCTGTTGGAGGCAGGTACAGGTTCCCGCACACTCTGGAGGCATTCTTTTGATCAACTCAGGCATTCCTCGGATGATGGCAAGAGAATGTTGTTTTTGGACTTCGGCGGTAACGGAGAGGAATCCGAAGTGGTAAGTTCAAGCTCCGAGTCATATATGTACATATTCTCGTAGGTTAAACTCGGATATACTATGTATAGGGTGTGCAAAATTCGTTGTCTACTGAAGGGATCTCGAGAACTACATATATCAGCTAGAACAAAACTGATAACACATTTTCGGGCTTTCTTCCATAGATTTTGAGTAATGAATGATTATTGAGAAATTGTCACCTTCAATAATGGAGTCCTATTCTAATTTTCCTGTTGAAGTCAATTGGAATATTTTCATTTGAAATTACCACTTATCTATATCGAAGAGTCATCTCGAAATATGGCAAATATCAATGATTAATACATACTCTTATTATTATAAATATTTTTTGAATAAGATTTCGAGTTTTTCATGCAATTTTCACCTCTATTCTGTGCTAATAGAAAGATTATTTTGTATTATCCCATATATTTTTTAGATTTTTTATTGATATTTGTTTTTTTGTTTCAGGAACTGGATGTGGAAGTTTGCCCCAAACCATTAGTCTTCATACTTCACAATTTCTTATCGGCCAAATTAAATAGACTAGGTTTATATGCGTAACATTCAATTTAAAGATTTCGTGGTTTTGAATTGAAAGAAGACATTAACATTGAGAAACCAGAATCTGAACTTCTCGTCAATTAATCATCTATATTTTGGTTCCTTATTTTGGAAGAAATCTCTTCATTGCCATCCAAAGAAACAAATGAAATATTTAAAGAGACATAATATATCACAGCAAATCGAGCATCTCTGAAAGTCATAAGTGTCAATCATACAATAGCAATCTCCTTCCTAGATTTAATTCGTAGGTCAATTTGCACAATGGTTTTGACCACATAATATGAATAGTTGGTAAGTCCCTAATCCTGCAACATATTCATTCAACTAAGAACAAGGTGAAATAACATATCGAAGAAACGATTATTCTTTAATATACATATAAAAGTTCACAAAATATTAGTTAGAGATTTTCGGACATCATTATGATTGAAAAGCAGTAAGTTTTTCCGAAAACTCATCATCGGATCATAGTTGTGATATTATTGGAGTCTGCCGCTAGTATTTCAAAACTATCTGAAGATATTCAACAAATGAGATTCAAAAGAGTTCTGAGTGAATTATACAGAATGTTTCCGAATAGAGTGCCGTAAATACGGGATCTTCATCCTTAGATGATTTTATGTCATAAAAATTCTATGAACTATGGGTCTCTGACGCATTGTTTCTGAGATACGAGGAGTTGAAATAAAGGAAAAAAATTGGTTTTTCGGAAATATTTTCGAAACCTCACAAGATTTTTGTTTACTTTTTGGTAGGTTATGAGTGCTCATCAAAACACAACAGTATTTTTAATTTTTATCAGTAGCGTCCGTACAGACTTCTGTCCGAATAAATTTGATGAAAAAAATAGTACGCCAATGCTTTTTTCAAATTTAAAATTATTTCCTTTATCACCACATAATTTACAGTGAGAATGGTTTCCTGAGTTTTTTACCTGTGACGAATAATTTCTTTGATGAAAAATAAAATGCTATTTCATCTAAGAGAATTACGGAATTCTTTGATTACTTCCTGATTACTGCAAAATTGTTTATTCAATGCGAACACTTTTTGTTCAATGTATTGAATAAGGAATGGATGCATAAGAATGTAGTTTATTCGCGACTATTTTTCAATATAATTGATCACTAGTGAATAATGGGTCATTATTCACTGCTGTCAGATGCCTCCTCGATTTAGCTAAAATATTACATTGTTACAACTGATATTTATTCAGTGTTTTAGAGCTCCAAGCACACAAATGTGGGTGGGAATACCTTTTAATCGCGGGCCAAATCGAAATTCCATTCTTGTTATAGAAGGGTCATATTGCGGCCATTAAATGTTGAAAAATTCGAGAAGAAAAATATTCAGTAGTCGTGAATAAAGTATAGTATTCTATTCGTATAATTACTATTGTTCACTCGGTGACTTTAGCACTCGTTGCATAATATACTATATGTTTCGTTGAAATATTTTGATTTGACAGATATAGTGTTTCCCAATAAGGTTGTAGAACTTTGTAAGGTTTTAGCGGCCATATTTGTTTATCAATTTTGACGTTCGAAGTGTCATTTTATTCAGAAAGGTTCAAAGTTTTACCATGAAAAGTTTCACACTCACACAACGTTTGGAAATCGTCCAAATTTATTACGCAAATTCGCGTTCGCCGGTGGCCACGCGAAAAGAGTTTCATTTCTGGCTGAACGGCTTCGTTAACAAGCAGAATTGCCGATATTGGAGCGATTCTAATCCACAAGTGGTGCAAGAAAGACCTTTGCATCCACAAAAGATCACAGTTTGGTGTGGATTGTGGAGTGGTGGCATCATCGGGCCGTATTTTTTCCGAAATTACGCCGGACAAGCCGTTACTGTGAACGGCCAGCGCTATAGCGACTTGCTGCGTGAATTTCTCTTCCCGAAATTTCATGAAATTGGTGACGACGATCTTTATTTCCAACAGGACGGCGCCCCCCCACACATTTCGAACGACAACATGACTTTATTGCGCGATAAGTTCGGCGACTCATTAATTTCGAGAAACGGCCCCATCGCCTGGCCGCCAAGATCGTGTGATTTAACGCCCTTGGACTTTTTTTATGGGGATATGTGAAATCACAAGTGTACAGCAACTCTCCAGCGACAATTCAAGACCTTGAGGAGAACATTACGAGGTGTATCGAGGCCATACCACAGGAAATGCTAGGCCGAGTCATGGAAAATTGGGTCAAACGAATTAAGGTCTGCAAACGAGCTCGTGGAGGCCATTTGAACGATATCTTGTTTAAATCATAAACTTATACACCATATCTTTCGAATAAATGTTTGAGAACCAGAATCGGTTAATTTGTTGTTGTTTTATTCAATTTCAAAGTTCTATCAAGCTTATTGGGAGACACTGTACATTGTTTGCCGTGACATTATGGTAGAGGACCAGTAACTGAAGTTGATGATATAATTCGAAAGGTATTTTCTGTTGAAAAAGAAACATGCCCCGTATTCATCATTCTTCGAGCATAAAACAATTGGAAATATGGGTATAATTGATGTCGTTCACTTCAGAATTGTATAGTTCATCTCCTTGCCACGCATGCAATAAGAATTTTCTGATAAACAGAACTTCCCAAAGTTAAATATGCAAATAACTGTTATTCCCATGAAATTGGCCTCTTTGAAAGAGGACGCCCTAAATTAAGAAACTTTGTAGTTTCTACTCTTTTCTGAAAAAATGTCAGATACTGTCGTCAAACTGTACAATGTGCTTTGGTAACCTATCCGAAGACCTCAAATCTGATGCAACTTCCAGTTAGACGTCCTGAGACTATGCGCATGCCAGTTTTAGGATCCTCCAGACACAGTCTACATTCATAGTCTCCGATACTGCTATAGTCTATTAGAGACTAAATTGACTACTTTAGGAGGTTATGGTGGAACGTACTGTAGGAGAGCCTCCTTCATCCAGAAATGGTCTGTCAGGATGTCGAGAAGTGTTTCAAATTTCAATCTGCTCAGACCTGCACGATATCTGCCAGCTCATGGTCCAGTTTAGAGTTCATTCCGTCTGTAATTTGTTGTTTAGCTACGTCATATGAAATTCCCATACATTTTTACAGAACTTCACAGGCGGCTTTGTGTCAGTGGATCTGCTTCCTCGTTTTGTCAGTAAAATAAGTGGCTCGATATCCTGACTAGAACTTATTTAAGGCTTTTCGGCAGTTCAAAAGTGGTTTCGATGTACAGCTGCTGGATTGGAATGTTATTATCGCTGCTGGACACTATCCAAATTTCTTGATTTGACTGCGACGGATTTGCCATTCCATCGGCAGATTCGCCGTAGTTTCAATGCCTAGTTATAACCTGGAATATGTTTAAAATAAATAATGACTCTCAGTTTACTCCAATAGATTCTCACTCCCGTAACTTTTGTAGTACCTATTGATTCTGCTTGGTGAGGCAGATTCTTAATATGAAACAATAAGACATATGTAATTCATTAGAGTAGATTTATACCAAAGATCTATGAAAAGTTTCTTTTTGCTGTGATATGTTAATGAAAGATCGGTCTATTGAAATTGGTGCCTTGTTCGCTTCAAAGAATGGTATTTAACCACGAAACGAAAATGTTTTTTCAAAAAGCAATAACTTTTTCAGTTGCTCCTAATGAAAATATACCCTGATAACAATCTATTTGTGCAGAATATGTATAAAGTTTATTTCTCCATCATAGACAATATTGACATTTCCTAACTTGAGTGGTGTAATAATTATAGTTGGATGTCATCATCTGAGAGAGATATGTTCTGAGCTAATAGCTAATGATATCCTTCCGCTATGCTGAAGTCGTATGTGTATATTGTAAATACAGTGAACGTCATATGTTCAAAAGTACTACGTATTTTACACAAAAACTCAATATTTTCCTTGAAAAATACACATTGTTTCATTACTATTTGTGAATATTTCAGCTTTGTTTCGAACTCGAAATTTAGTTTTAATCTGAAAAATTCAAAAGAAGTCTTTCGTTCGACTCAGCTGTATGGTACTTTATTCATTCAAAAAGTTGTAAGTTTAGTTAACCCTATTGGGTAATCACAAAATATTACAAAGTGCCCAAATTGGTGCCCTGATTCCTTAGGAATGAGGGTTCTTAGTAATTATTTAGACTGATAATACTACTGAAGAAAATACTCCATATACAAATAAGAAGATTGAAGAATATAAATACATCGAAATGAATCAACTATTTTCAAATATATACATGGATGCATATCGCTGGAGAGATCCAAAACGTCCGTGAAATCTCATAACTCATACTGATGTATGTATGTATAGGAAGGTGTATAGGTTACTCTGCCTCTTTTGGTACAAAAGATTCAAGATGCTCTCAGTAATGAAAGCTTTCGGATGAAATCGTGCAGGTGGACAAACAAATTTTGACCACTAATACACAACATTATCGCATATGAGATCGCCATAGATTATCGTGTGTCAAGAGAGAACGAGTTTCTGTCCAGGACAATATCTTTCGTTTTTGCCGATCGATAATCTGAACCGGCCTCTTCACCGATGGCAGACATAAGAGGGGTTGCTAAATATATACGACACTAGCAAACCCGGCGAACTCCGTTTCGCCACCAGATGGCTTCGTTTTCTGTAACATTTCGTTTGGTGATAAAAAAATGAAAAACATTTTTTTTATATTTGAAAAGGAACAACAGTAATAAATTCATTTCGATTACAAAAATGAAGTGTTACTTAGTTAAACTTCTCTAAGTAAATGAAAGAGAATCCAAAGTAAATACTGAATCGAAGCGTTATACGTTTCCGCAAACTATCCGTTTTTTTGAAATGCTCTTTGGTAAACCATATTTTTGTTTTTTGGCCTGACGTAAACACAAACAAAGCGGATGGTTTTCCAACTCGTGAACACGTATAAAGTATAACTGCCATGTAAAAAACAATGATTTTCTAGTCAGGCCAGTAGATCTACCTTTTTAAGAAGATTTGTGAAACCGGTAGATCTACCTTTCTAAGTAGGATAATTTAACCGGTAGATCAATTGAACCGATAGATCAGATGAACAGTAGGTCTTTCGAACCGTTTTGTATACCTCAATAGATCATCATTGGTTATTGATGTTCATAGATATTTGATATATTCCTTGGTATCTGTCTGACTACACTACATACCCTGTATATACTCAGAGCGTCTATTGAACATTTATGGGAAAAGTAATACAAATGTTCGTGTTAGGAAGTAGAAAATTACAATATTTGGCATTTTTATGAAGAGACCCTGTATAAATCAAACCACCATCGATAGTAAATCATTTGAAATTCAAAAACTTCTTCGTTTCTGTGGAAATGTCCCTGTGATAATGCAGAAATTCAAAATATTCGACATGTTTATAGGAGCACCCCGTATGAATCCGAAGCATAGTATCTATATTTAAAATTCCACCTCCTATAACGAATCACTCGAAATTCAAAAGCCCCTTCAATTTCATTGAAAGCTTTCTGTTATAACGTAGAAATGTGAAATAATTGATAGATTTATAGAAACACCCTGTATATATCTAAAAAATCGAAAAAATATATTGAAATATCGATAATTATCATAATACATACAGTTTGATATCATTTCCTGGCGTATTTTTTCCTAAAATACGAATAATCCCCGAATTTTGTTCTCATTACGTTATTTGTCAGGGAAATTCGGTTTAGTAGAAGCTTCAAATATCACTACGACCTGAAATGATGCTTTTGATTGCTGAAATGTCAGGAATTCGTTGAATGAACGTTGAAGTTGATGATTTCATATGGACTTACCTATTCAAATAACGTTTTCCACTCGAAACGAACAAATGTTCACATGAGACGTACCTATGTCAAAAATATTTTCTTCTTCCTGGTTATTTCAGAATTCCAGCAACGAATATCTTCGTTAATTAACATTATAGAACTACTCGAAAACGATATTCGTACCTTTTTTGATTCGGATCTGGCCTTTTTCTTCTGAAATGAGGAAATTGTTGGAAGCACTTCCCTCTCGAAAGGAGACTTGACAGTTGTCATTGAATTCGATGTCATAAATAATGAAATTTTCAGAAATGTACCAATTTCCTACGTTCTTCTCGATATCTTGAAATTTTTCCTGAATTTTCTTTGCTACAAACCTCGCGGAGCCCGAGACCTTTCCAACGAATGCAAAACCGTTGAAATCGGTTCGTGCGTTCTGGAGTTAAAGCGTCAGGGAGGAAAACCCGACTTATTTTTATATAGTAGATGATATAGAATATTTCCAACCGAATCGAACCGATATCGCGGAAATTGAAACCTCCAGCTAGTCCACATAATATACCATCTTTCGAGCAGGAAAGCGAGACAAAAATATCATCTCAAAAATTTTGTTTGAGGAAAAGATTCTGAAAGGCGCATTTTTCGTCATTATTGCAACTATATAATTTCAGATTTGCTAATCCGCAAACAAGAATAATGATTTTGTGTTGTATTCATTATTTAAACTCTTTTCGAAAAGGAACGACTTAGTTGGACCACTGAACAAATGCGTGCAGCAACCTCAGAGAACTAATGAGATGTTGCCAGATTTATGGCAGGAAACGTTGAGGATCCGCTTATTATCTTGATAATGAGGCATAAACATCTATAGCTGAAATATTTCCAATCGTTGATGAAATACTCTGTGTGTCAGTTATTTATAGCATAAGCAATCTATATAGAACACTTTTATGAACCTTCATATCAACTCTTCATCTATAATCTTAAAACTTTTGAACAAAGTGAAAACTGCTGTGAAAATTATCGCGAGAAACATATGTATCAAATTGTAACAAAGTTTTTTCAGGTTTTGGTCATATCTGCGAAAACCTCCTCATTTGTAAAGAATACCTATTCATAAAAATTCTACACCGCATTAGTGGTTATTAAAATAATGGGTGGTTGTGAATAGACTATTGGTATACAAGTCTTCCAAGCCTTAGAAAATGCTTCTTTGTATCCTACCAGAATTACCCGAATTTCTGGAATACATACCTAACGGTGAAATCGAAGATCCTTCTTTTTAACATTAGATGCGATAGTTTTTTTCGGGGCGGTACGCAGAACAAACAAAAGAGTAAGGTCAAATATAAATTTTGAATTCAATTCATAATGAATTCTGTAAGAGAGTAGGTAAGGTTCAATGTCAACCAGATGAATGAAAGTTTTCTTCTGAATTTCTCTGTGCTGGAGATGTTTCGGTATTCCTTCGGCAGAGCGTTGTAACATTTCATGTCCTGGAGCCTCTTCAATAATATTCTGCCCTAGAAAAATCTCTTGTTTCAAATGATTAATGAAATTGGAAAACTCAAACAAATTTGAAATTTAGGTCAAAATTCATAATCGTACTATATATCCGAAACTAAAAACCTCATGATACAAAAAGAGAATTTTCTGTTGAAAGGCTTGAAAAACTAGCATTTACTTACCAATAGTCCATGGCCAATTACTCATGTAACACCTCAAAAAAAAAACAAGTTCTCCATCACAAGATGAATTGATTTCCGATGAATATTTTTTGTTAATTTTCCTGTCAAATATTTCGAATTCAAGGAAGAGCCCGGATAAAGAACTTTTTTTCTAAGATTTATTTATCAAGAGCAAAGCATCGAAAAAGACTATATTATGACCTAACTACCTCTTTTAGCAAATTTTGAAGACGAAAAAAATACCTGAAGCTATGAAACCTTATTTCAAGAGTAATGAGATTGACACTCGCATTGCTGTGAAACTGAAAATTGAACTTCGAAACTAAGGACAACTTAATAAATAGTCTTATAAATCTTTATTTTAAAAGAGACTTATACATTTTAAGATCAAAACTCTCTGAAATTTCTGCTCAAACCCGATTCATGTTTAACCTATTCAAATGGTGGAAATCTAATAAACGCATGGTCAACTGTTAGATCCCATCAATAGCAGCTCGTATAAAGTCAGATTGAAAGTGAAATAATAAGGTAAATTTCAGGGAAATTTCGAATTGATGAGTTAGAAAAAGGAATTCGAGAACAGTAATTTGCAACTTGGTTACAATAAACTTTAAGTCCTTAAGTATTAGACCGAAAAATTAAATTGATATTGAAATTCTGCCTACTTTTGACATGTTCGAATTGAATTGATTATCTCGTTCCAAATGTGCAGTTCCTTGGAATGCCCTAAAAATTAAAAACTTGGAATTTTCATGCTATGTTAACGTACCTACTGAAGAGGAATTCAATTAATAAATGTAGGTACATCAGTTTGTCAGGTTATTAAGTAAAGTTGGAATTATCAAATTTTCCCCAGAACATGGAAAAGGGCGCTAAATTAACTACATTTAATTGAAGTTTTTGTTTTATATAATAACTATTCACTCTATGCTTATCAAACAAATTGATCGAGCTTTTTCAACTCACTGAAAGAATTCCAAAGTAAAGATTTATTAGATTTATATCCTCCCATTCTGCAGTTGTTTTACTAAAATTTTTTAAAAATGAATAATTCATTAATCGTTATATTCATGATCATAATTATGACTTCCATGTATATCACTACAGTACAGTTAACACGAATAATTTCGCTAGATTCCACGTCTTCCATATCAAAAGTTCCATGAATATTAATTTTGGTCCCTTCAGAAATTGATGTTTTTCACATGACAATTATTTCGAAGATGCACAATGAGTATCCCTCTGTATCATGTGCCCATATTGTTGATTTTTTATATATATAAGGCGATTGAAAAAGTTACTGTTCACTTTTGTATTCCATCTGAATCTTGAAAGACAATAGAACATTCCGATAACACTTCTACATCTAATCCTAAATATGTATTATTTTTTACTCAGGTATATTGAATATTAGTTTGATAGAAATTATATTTTACATATTTCGTGGAGACTTTTAACGAATTATAATTGTGAATCGAATGTTTAATACTTGCTTTTAGTGTATATACATATGTTATTGAGCAATTCAACTTTTCGAATTGTAAAAAATTTGATGAGTGCAGAAAACTTTGTATTTTAGGATTAATTGTAAAAAATTATACTTTCACAAAAAACCAAAATTGTAAATGAGGTAATTAAGTAGAATCATGAACTTATGAAAAAATTTGTTTTCAATTATTCGAATCGCAAAATATTATTGTATTAAGTGAGTAAAATAATTAAAAGTGACAATGGCAACAAGTCTGCAATATCAGAAATGTTAGAACATTGAACTGTTATAACTAATACATGCATAAAAATTTTGAATATATGAATTCACACAATTAGTCGAAGAACTACCAATCTTATACTCATTGAGATTAAAAATGAAACAACTAAGAATTCTTGTATTTATTTCTATTTATATCATATCTTATTCATATCTCTATTCGCAGAAATGTCTTCAATTGAAAAAAATTAATCGTATTGGAATGTCAAAGCTGCCGGAAAAAAACTGTTTTTTTCTGGCAGAATATCGTCTATCGAATGCCAGGGTTGCCTCTCATAGTACAGGATAATCTCAGTTCAAGTTGATGAAGGCTATGGGAAAAGGGAACAAACAGCAAACTGTTAGTTAGGTATCGAAAATCGCTCTTTCGTTTTTCAAAATATTCTCCACATATGCGTTCGAACCGATTGTAAAAGCACTCCAAATTAGCATCAACCACTTCGATATCGACCTTTCGGTTTCTTTATGAGTAACATAGAAGAAGGTCATTCGATGCCAAGTTAGGACTACACGGCGACGTTTCGAGTGGTCTAAAATGCAGTTGTTTGAGCCTTCCAAAGTATCTATACATAGATAATATTCGGGTTAATCGGGAAGCGGGAAATAGCGAAATTTCACTTTGTTATGGGTTTATTGGGTTTGTGACGTTTGTGGTAGAGCGTTTGCTGGTAGGTTTGTTTCCGTGGTAGTGTCGTGTGAATTTTTTCCACAAGAATTTATTATTTTGTTCATTAGCTTTGGTTATAACCAACAGTAGGCGAAATGGCAGTGAGTCGTCTCAAATTTCCAAAACAGATGATAATATAGCAGTACTCAATGAATCAGAAACAGTTTTCGAGTCATTCCTATGAGTATAAATTACACTGCGCAAAAAAATTGAAGCACATTACGGAAATCTCAAATTTATTCTATAACTGAAGGTGTTCTCAATGATAATTATTTTTATCAGAATTATGCATGCATATGTTATCCACTTTCAACGTTTTTCTTCAATACAGATGTTTTTTCCCAGCAGGAATAAAAAAAGATGAGATAAACAGATTTTTTATTGCCTCCATTCTGAAATCAGTTGTTCTCGATTAATTCTGATGATCAACAGTTTTTCTTTCGGTTGATTTTCTACACTGGATCGCTATGCAACGCAAAACACGCAATTTGACCCAAGAGGAATGTGCCCAAGCGGTAGTTTTGCGAGAAGAAGGGTGGACATACACAAGAATTGCAGAAAGGTTTGGAGTTTCCCATACAAGTATGTCCAGAATGTTGCAGCGATTCAGGGAGACAGGTATGAATGTCCGAAGACCAGGACAGGGGTAACAACAACTGCCATTCAAGAACGTTACTTGAGAGTTTCTTCGTTGAGACAACGGCTTGCAACCGCTCGCCTCCTTCAAAATCAGCTTGTGCAAACTCATGGGGTGCAAATTAGCACTCAGACAATAAGAAATTGCCTCAGAGAATATTATTTAAGGCCTCGTGTCGTGGCAAGAGGCCCAGCATTTACCCCAGCCCATCGAAGGGCGCGTTTGGATTTTGCGAGAGAGCATATCCATTGGGAAGAGGCTGATTGGGAAAGAGTTCTCTTCACAGATGAGTCTAGATTCTGCCTCTACCATTGTGATCGACGTTCCCTTGTATACAGACGTCCACATGAAAGATATGCTCAGTGCAATTTTCTGAATACTACTGGTTTCGGGGGAGGATCGATTATGGTATGGGGTGGAATATCTTTGACTGCTCGCACAGACCTAGTGGTCGTTGATAATGGAGCTATGAATGCTGATAGGTATATCGGGTGTCCCAAGGTGAGTGGCCTATTAGATTATTATTACTATTATTATAAAATTTTTTTTGTCTATCCTGTATAATTGACAACTAAAATTCAAAAGCAGTGACATAGATCAGATCAATATCTAATGACTTGTTAAATTTCTGAGTTGAATCTCAAATATTAATGCCCGATTGCACCGTTCGTCTAAGCAACGTTTAAGCCCTTAAGTGAAGTTTATTCCATTGATGAAAAGTCATTTCAGGGCTTAAACGTTGCTTAGACGAACGATGCAATCGGGCATAAGCGAACTAGAGTCATTTTCGTAACACACCAAATTGATCTAATAGGCCACTCATCCTGGGACACCCGATATAAGGAACATTCTTGAAGAGTATGTAGTGCCATTTGCCCCATACATAGGTGAAAAATTCATTTTTATGGACGATAATGCCAGACCCCATCGTGCGCGCATCGTTCAGGAGTACCTTGAAGATGTTGAAGTCTCTCGAATGGAATGGCCAGCAAGAAGTCCAGATATCAATCCGATTGAGCAGGTTTGGGACAACCTCGATAGAAGGCTGAGAAGTTCAGAAAATCATCCAGCTACTCTTAATGACTTAGGAATCCAACTCAAAGAAATCTGGGAAGGATAAGATCAGAACATTTTAAGATTAAAGATCACTCATTTTGAGTATGAACGGTCGTTGCCGAGCTGTAATTAACGCAAGGGGTGGAAATACCAAGTATTAAATCACTTATCAGCATTCCAGTATTTTGCAAATTGTTTATTTCTCTTCTTTCACATAAGATTCGGTGAAATCCTGAATTTTTCTTCCATTTAATGTGTCTTTTTTCGTTCAAAACGTTCCCGAGAGAACATAAAAAATAAGTTATAAAGTCAATGTACAGTTAACTTTCATTAAAATTGAGATTTTCAGAATGTGCGTTAATTTTTTGGTGGCAGAGTAAATAATACATTTTCCGATAGGGTTCAGTGAAGAATTGGTTATAACGACTTGAGAAACTTATCTCAGAGCAATTCCTACCACACAATGAAACGCTAGAATCATTGCATTGAAGCATTAATACCAAAAGATTTATTAAGTGAAGGTAAAAATAACATTCGTCAAATTAAAAATTGTCAGTATAGCCATAATAAGATGAAAATTTGTATTGGATTCAAAAATTCAAATCATCAGTAATGATTTTTTCATAATGATAAATATGCAGCTGACAAAGTAGATTCCATTAGATTAATGTTTTCCTTGTAATAATATTTTTATTTGTTTCTCATTTGTAAACGTCAGTTTCCAAAAACACAATATTAATCAAGGAAGTTTATTTTATCAAGTCGCTAACTTGTAAAATTGACAGTTAACTTGTAAAATTTTTACAAGTTAGTAGTATTATTTACATTGTCAAATACTTGCTTCTAATTTCATTCATCCTTCTAATCTCAGAGTTCCTGGAATAAATGTATCTCTCAATAAACGTTCTCAAACTATTCAAAAACGATATTCGCACCTGTTTTATTCGTATCTGTTTGTTTTCTTTTTCACGTACTTGCTTCTAATTTCATTCATCCATCTAATTTCATCGTTCCTGGAACAAATATTTTTAGTAATAAACGTTATAAAAGTATTAAAAAAAGATATTCATACCTTGTTTCATTTGGATCTGGCCTTTTTCGTCAGAAATTAGCAAATATTCTCGAAGGACTTCCCTCTCGTAAAGCCACTGACAGTTATCATAATTTTCCGATGTCATAAATAATCATAAATAGCTTACGATATTTGCGACAAATTTTTGAGTATTTTTTGGAATTTATCTCACCTTTTTACAAACGAGAAACAAATAAAATATAAAACAATACACGCAAGGTAACGGGTTTTACTGGCTCAAGGAGGTAACTGACTCGCCTGCGGCTCGTCAATTATATCCTCCATTCGCCAGTAAAAACCCTCTTACCATGCTAGTAATGTTATATACTATTTTTTGATCTGCTTCATCATTTTATTCTGTCACAAGCTGCCACTGCTGGAAATCCAATCTATCATTATTTCAATATTGTGAGCATGTATTGTAATTTATCTCAATAATTCCCTTGAGAACTGAATAGGTCTAGAATTCAGGATGAAGTTGTACAAATTCGAAGCAGAATGCGATTTTTGAATTACATTGAAATTTTGCTATTGACTCATTCTTGAAAATGTGAGAGGTAAGGAAAATCGTAGGAACACAATTCATCATTAATGGAAATTTTCTTTATGGTACCTAATTATTCACAGTCTGTAGGTCAATTATGGAAGATCTGTAATTTATTGAAAAAACCAATTAAACAATAAATCAAGCTGAAGAAAGTTTCTTTCAGAGATGATATTTATAGAAAAAAACATGATGTTGACGTACAGATCTGATATCAGCAGAAATGTAGAATTCTAAAATTTTTCTAGTCCAGATCTGCTTTTTCATTTTGAGGAAAATTTGAGGAAGACAATCTTAAAGGGTTATTAAACAGCCAAATTCAAAAAAATTCTACCCATAAGTTCATGATTAATCGAAATTTCACATTTTCACACATAAGGAAAAATTTATTGATCGCACCCTGTATGACTATGCCAAGGGAAGATTTAGATCATTCATTATGAATTAATTCTTTGTGGTTACGAAAAAAAATATATAATCTTACGTACCTACAGGGTGATCTAATATTCACGGCAAGAAAAAGTTTAAAATTTTTCTAGATTGGATTTGATTTTCCATTTTCACGAAAATTTGAAGAGTGGTAAAAGGTGACAAAAATGCAAAATCTAAGTAATATCACCAATAAGATCAAGTGTTTAATGTGCATTAAACATTAAGGAATATCCAGAAGAAATCGCATTTAAAAACCAAGAATTCAAATTCCATGGAAAATTACCAGGAAACAGTAATCGACCACATTCATTCAATATACCATATCTATGCCAAATAATTTGCAAATTTTGCAGATTACAGCAACTTCGGAAGGCGGCCCATGACGAAAACGGTGTGTCGTCACAAAGAATATATAAACTGTAGGTACTCATTTAATTCTCAATAACATTTTTTGTTCAAGTTTTGACGTAAATGAATTATTCTAACTCCACCGCGAAATTTACTTGGTTTGTAGTGGATTTACAACCCTCTACTCTCCACAATCTCAGTTGCTACTTCAACGGAGTAACGAACCGTTGAAGAAAGTAGAAACATATCTTTAGAGGATACCCTCTAAAGATACATGGTCCTTCAACCGGATCGAGAGACAGGATTTACACTCCTTATCTCGATCACTATCAACGCCTGCGAGGAAGCCTTCCAGTGCCAACGGCAGCGCCAGAAAAGAAGCCCTCCAGAGCTATTACCAAATCCGATAAGTAGCCTTCCTGTGCCCTACGAGCCCGTATACAAGCTTTCCGAGACCCTACAAAGATAAATGGATATCACCCAACTCAATAGACTTATAATCTATTGAATTCTATATTGCTACTTCAACGGAGTTACGAACCGTTGAAGAAAGCGGAAACACGTAGTTAGAGGAGACCCTCTAAAGATACATGGTTCTTCGGGCCGGAATTCACACAATTCAATAGACTAACAATCTATTGTTATTCATTGCTACTTCAACGGAGTTACGAACCGTTGAAGAAAGCAGAAAAGTCTTCTGAGGAACACCCTCAAATAATCCGTGGTACTTCAAGCCAAACCAGCCCAGGGATAGCCACAAATCCATTGGGAGACATCAAGCCGAGCCGCAGCCAGAAGCCATACAATCAAATCTTTACGTCCAGACCCACTGAGAAGAAATATCAGAATAATCATGGAAGCAGTTCAGAGCCAACAAATCCAGATCCCAGAGCAGATCAAGAAAATGCACTCCAACATGAAGAAGGATTCCAAGAAAAGGAAAACGACAGAGTACTTGAAGAGGAAATAGATGAACTATGAGCACATTCGAAGCAAACTACGATGAATTACTAGAGGGCCTACCAGAAACACACGAATACCACGTCAAGAAATTTTACGATCAAGCCGCTGCAATACACAATGATGTCATGGAACATCTGAACAAATGTCGCTTGGAAATAACAACAGAAACACCCTCCGGAAAAGCAGGCACGATCCGAAACAAACTAGAACTTCAAATTGCGGAATTTCATAAACAACTAACCAAGATTTGGACCCAGTACGAAGCCAATCAAAAACCCTACCGCTTTCAGAGAGAAGCGGTCCAGACTCAATGGAAAATCATCTCGGAGTCCTTTCAAGAAATCCAATTAAATAATATTGACATGAGCTAAGATCATCTGTTTCAAGAAACTTATTCAACTGTACATGACGAATACGAAGAAATTATGAAGAAATTCGAAGACGATGAACAACCAGACAGAACTTCACTACAAGGACATCCCAACCTTCCAACATTGCCTACAGTATCAATACCAATATTTTATGGGAACTACGAAGCATGGCCAGCATTCAGAGCCATATTCCTGCAACTCACACACTATAATAAATCAATTGGGAATGCTGAGAAAATCCAACATCTAAAATCCAACGTTCAAGGTGAAGCCGGTAAATTAATTCAACATATTTAGAATACTGCGGCGAACTATGCAGGAGCATGGTCAATAATTCAGGAGCGATATGAAAACCAAAGAATTTTATTTCGCAAATGCATGGATGCCATATTATCCCAGCCCATCCTCCAGCTGGAATCAGTACAAGGACTAAAGTTACTTCACAACGTGACAAAGGAAAATCTGAACGCAATCGAAAACATGGGAATCAACCTTAAAGAATGGGGTCCGATGATAACGCATCTTCTAGAATCCTCTCTTTCATAGAACGACGATTCCAAGCGTTAGAGGGAGGCAAAACACCAGCTAAAAAACGGGAACCAATTAGAAAGCACCATCCTTTTGAATCAAGAGAGTCATGGTCGGCTAACACAGCTCACCTACAAACAGCCAAATGCCCATTATGCCAAGCAGGTCTGCACTGCGAACCTGCCAGAACTACTTATCAATGACCGTGAAGGAAAGACTAGACTACATAATTCAAAACGAAAGATGTCACAATTGTCTAGGACCACACCGCACAAGTTCTTGTTTATGCAAAGTTACGTGTTTCAAATGCAGAAAGCATCATCATACAACACTTCACATAATATCTACTACTGGCAGCCAAAGTCGTAGAACAAACAACAAGGGTGATCAATCAAACTGGAGAGCTACAGCAACCACTTTTCGCCCACCACAGAGTACCTAATACGAAGCGACACAATTTACAACACAAATGAACATCAGCAAGAATGGACAAAATAGTTCCAATATGCAAATGGTACGAAACGAAACCATGGGAACGATCAACGGAAATAATGCCTATATCACTACAGGAAATAAAGAATCTCCGAAAAGGCAATTGCATTCGGTTGCACTGCTTGCTACAGCATACGTCAGAGTTAAATCAAGAAATGGGACACTACAAACAATACGTTGTCTAATTGACCCAGGATCTGAAGCATCATTCATATCAACAAGCGCGGTGCAGATGCTCAAGTTACAGAAACACTAGAACGAAGCACAAATCATTGGCATAGGTCAGTCTCAATCAGGGTCATCGCAACACATGGTATTCTGAGAGGTCAGACCAAGGCTCCAGAGTTCATTTATGATAAACGCAGCGTTGCATGTACCGGGTTTTTCACTATAACCCCCCTTTCAACTTTGTTACTAAAGGATATACAAAAAAATGTTGCTCATAAAAGTTTCACGATATCGACTGAGGTTTTTTGATACGAGTCCAGAAAGTGAAATATATACAGGGTGACCAACATATTGATGGCAACTTCATTTTTTCAAATGGAACACCCTATATATTTTTCCATGGTCTCTTTTATTCTCAGAACCACAGAGTTTCAAATTTTAAGAAACACCTGCCAAGATCTGTAATCATTTTAAAGGTGGCAGAGTGCATTTACTGAAAATGTTCATTTTTGGAGTTATAATAACGTCAATGGGAAGACATACAGGGTGAACAACATTGAATGCAACTATATTTTTTCAAATGGGACATCCTGTCCTGTATATTTTTTTGATAGGCTATTTCCTCCTGATCTCGAATATAAATGCGTATGTGGATGTGTCTCTTCAATTTTCAGAGTTTCAAAGTTTTGAAATGATGACACTGAATAAAAAAATATGTGAAATACCTACGAAATTCGTTATATCCAAACAATCTACTTAAAAGTATTATTTAAGAATGAATACTTAACAATTACTTAACCAATGAAAAATGATAAACTATGGTAGTATGGTAAGAATAACATCAACTAGAGAAATTGCTCAAAATGACCACCTTCATTCAATACACATAGTTCATATAATAATAATAATAATAGTCCTTTATTGTACCCAATATGATATATCATAATATGAACATTTATTAAATAAACCCATAAGTTAAATAAAATATAAATCAATATGCTACTTGAAACAAGAATAACGGAAGAAATGAACAGAATATCATATAAAACAAACACATCCACACTGAGTCTATCCGCACTTTTACATGCACAGTAAACTGGTGCACGCTCCAGCGTACGAGCTGCTGGCAGATAAAAAGTAGACACCGTCCTTGCAGCCTAGGAACATTGAGAGCCATCTTCGATAATAAATATGGTGAGTTGATTTTACCACTAAGAATTCTCTGAGCGAATCTGGCACACTGAACCTCACGTCTCGCAGAGTAAAGATGAAATCCTCATCTCATTCATGATAGGAGAGAGATCAGCTCCTCGCTCCGGATATCTACCTGTTCTCCTGAATAGTACCTACATGCTTGAAAAACTTCCTATGAATACGTTCTAAAGGAGCTAAGCGACACTGATAGATAGGGAACCATATCAAATTCGAATATTCCAACCTGCTGACAACGAGAGCGAAGTACAGACTCCTGAGTACCGACAAATCATTGAATTCTCTTGTGTTTCTGAGAACAAAGCCCAAAGTTCTACTAGCCGATGCACACACCTCCTCAATATGAGAAACGAAGCTGAAGGCTGAGTCGAACAGTACGCCAAGGTCATACATTTCATCTTTATTTGTAATGCAGTTGCCAGATATATAATAGTTATAAAGCAGTGGTTTAGACTTCCTAGTATATGCGACCCTAAAACATTTATCAATATTCAATTTCAATCGGTTGATCACGCACCAATCACTGATACACTGCAGGTTGGACTGAAGCATCATCACATCTAAAACATCACGCATTCTCAGGTAGATCTTGAAATCATCAGCATACGCCAAGGCGGGACAACCGAGGGAAACTAAGAGAACAGTGGTCCTAAATTTGATCCCTGGGGTACTCCATACGAAAGCTCATACTCGAATGATCTGAAACCATTGAAGAAAACATAATTCAGTCTTCCCTGTAGATATGACCTAATCAGCCCAAGATATGCAGGACTAAACCCGAACGAGGCAAGCTTCTTCAAAAGTATATTGTGATCAATGGTGTCGAATGCCCGCGATAAATCGGTATATATCACATCCACCTGTCCACCGTCATCCAAACACTCTGCAATATACTGAGAGATCGTCGCCAAGTTGGTCACCGTAGATCTTCCACGAATAAATCCATGCTGCTCTGGGGATATGAAGGAGCTAACATTAAAATAAATGTTTTCATAGAGCACTTCCTCATAAACCTTCGCGAAGTTGGAAAGAATTGATATGGGTCTATAATTATTGAACTGCGACTTGTCTTCCTTCTTAAAAACCGGAACCACTCTAGTCCGCTTCCATCTACTAGGAAAAACACATGAAATGAAGTGGCCTTGCAAGAGCTGAACTGTAGTCTCTTATGAAAGACGATAGAATGCCATCATCTCCTGCAGTTGACTTTTTAGGAAATGCGGACATTATTGAGCGGACCTCCTCTTCAGAAACGAATGGTACCGAAATTAATGGAAGTTGAGTAAACGGTGTCGACTGTTCTGCGCCAGGACTCCCGACATCGACTGCCTCCGAGAAATGCTCAGCTATAACACTTACACAATATCCTCCGGATCCTCATGAAGAATATCACTGCTGTACATCATGCCGGGAATTCGGGTAGTTCCTTTTTTCAGGTGAATGAACTTCCAGAACTCTGAAGGATTGGATCTCATATCTTCCTGTACTTTAACCAGATAGTTACTGTATGTCGTCGATATCTTTGACTTGACCAATGCACGCAGGCGCTTAAAATGTTGATGATATTCAGTTCTATGAGTTTTCAACTACTTGGATCGATAAAAGCTTTTCAAGCGAATATAAAGCCTTATACTGTTTGTGAACCAAACAGGACAAAGCCGCCTGGCAGGAGTGCAGCTTCCACGAGGCACATGTCCTTCAACTATCCCGAACAGTTTGTCGTAGAAATAGTTCAATGCTTCATCGGCGCAACTGAACTTCTCCAAATGATTCCAGTCAAATCCTTGAAGGAATGACAATAAACCTTCAAAGTTAGCTTTCCTGTAGTTGAAGAACAAGTTGCCTGATGCCGGAAACCTAGCGTGCCGACCCCGAGAAGACGACACAAGGTCAACATTCAGTGCCGGATGATGGTGATCCTCAGAAACAAAGTTGTCTCAAGTTGTTTAGACTATTTTTGACAGCATTATTATGGCTCTGATTCAAGTCAGAAATTATAGCTTCAAAATTTGTTTCTAATCATTACAATATTATCATTATTCTTTGTGCGTTGACGGGATTAGTTCCGAGTTATGGGTTTAATAGTGGTTGATTTTATATCATTAATATTATTCTCGGCTTTCATTGATTATCATCATTGCTGAAGTAAATTTTTCCTTCAGGAACGGCTATAAAAATGTGTCCAACGGTGTTAAATCAGGACTATTTGGTGGCCATAAAATGGGTGCGCCATTACCAATCCAAAGATCAATTTGGCCACTTAAATATTCACGAACTTCCAAAACACTATGCCAGATGGTTATTGAAATTTGAAACTCTGTGGTGCTCAGAATAAGAAAGATAGACCAACATATGTTACATATTTGAAATCAGGGGAAAAAGAGCTAACCAAATATGGAAAAATATACAGGGTGTTCCATTTGAAAAAATAATGTTGCCATCAATATGTTGGTCACCCTGTATATATTTCAGTTTCTGGACTCATATCAAAAAACCTCAGTTGGTTTCGTGAAACTTTTATGATCAATATTTTTTTGTATCTCCTTTATTATTATTATAATTATTATTACAAAATTAGAGAAGAGGCATTGCCTATTAATTTCTCAATTTACATTACAAAAAAAGAGTAACCACAATAAATCAATACCCTAAATCAAACTTAACCATGATTGGTAAGAATACGAGAAAAAATACAAAAAGAACAAGAGAAAATCATCTCTGAGTCCCATCATACAGATTCTTGAAACAGTTAACACTTGTGGCCGACACCACCCGAGCAGACAGAGAGTTCCATCTCGAGAACACGCGATTGCTAATGAAACTCTCCCGCTGCGACGATCTGAAGCTTTCTCGACGGAGTTTGAAAGGATGTCCACGTAAGTTGTTTGAATTTAGTTCGAAGAGATCACTCAAATCACTACCGAAAAGACCGTGTATCGCTCGGAACATTATGATTAAGTCACCCCGCAACCTCCGTTCACAAAACGCAGTGAGACTAAATAAACTTAATCTTTCCTGGTACGAAGGTCTCCTCGAACCGTAAGGGATTCGCGTCGCACTGCGCTGAATGTTTTCCAGCTGCAGCTCATCTCTCCTCAGGGTGGGACACCAGACAGGACCAGCATACTCCAAGATTGGACGAACATATGTCGTGTAAAGCAGTTTGCATGTTCTAAGGGAGCAGGATGGAAATGATCTCCTTATAAGATATAAGATTCTCTTTGCTTTGGATACGACGTGCGAAATATATTTCGACCAGCACAGATCCTCTGAGATGACCACACCAAGATCGCTGTGCTCAGTTACCGAATCAATAGGATGACCACCAAGAAAGCACGTATGTCGGATATTATTCTTTCCGAGATGGAGAACTTTGCATTTAGAAACATTCAGAGCTATCAGCCAATCATTTGACCAGGCTGCGATAGACATCAAGTCCCGTTGCAAAGAACCGTGGGAGGAAAGCGCATTTGCAAAAATCTTTGTATCATCTGCAAATGAGGATGAGTCACAACATAACATGGTGGTGATATCTGCAACATATAACAGAAACATAATTGGGCCTAAAACTGACCCCTGAGGAACTCCACTAACCACTTCTTGCACTGTTGATAGTCCTTCGCCCACTCTTACTTCGTTCGCCGTTCTCTCAGGTAATCCGTGAACCAATCAAGTAGTTGCCCCCTGATACCGCAATGTTTCAGCTTGGCCAGAAGTCTCATCGGTGGAACCCTATCAAATGCCTTTGCACCAAGACATGATGTCCACTCATTAAGACACTTGAGAAGGTTGGTTATGACCGATCTACCTGGCACAAAACTATGCTGTTCCTCAGAAATAATGTTGTTCTCCAAAAGTAAAGTCATTAACTTTTTGGCAATTAACCTCTCCAACATTTTAGCAACCACTGATAGTACACTTATTGGTCTGTAATTGCCAGCGTTAAGGCGATCGCCCTTCTTAAAGACTGGAGTTATCCTAGCATCTTTCCATGATGAGGGTAGTCTACCTTGTTGTAGAGACATGGAGAAGATTTTTGTCAGTGGATAGCACAGGTGATCAGCACAATTATTCAGTAACATTGCAGGGAGTCGGTCGGAACCAGGCGAGGATGAAGCATCAAGTGAGTTGAGCGTCCGATGGGTGGAAGATGTATTATATTACTTATAAGATTTTCGTCATTAGTGAGAAGTAAATGTAGGAAAGAAGGTTTTTGACCATGCACAAATCTAGTGGGTTCAAGAATCAATTGTGAAAGACCTGAATCACGAATCATCGAGACAAACATGCCAGCGATGGAGCTGTCCAGGCAAAGGTCGAACAACTGGCCACTGGATTTCGCGAAAGTTGAAATCACCCACAATAACGAGATTTTTTTCAGATTGCGAAAGTGTGGAAAGGAGATTTAGCAGGGCTGATTCAGTTGGGGATGGTCGTGGGCGATAAATACATCCAAAATGAGCAGTAAATCCGGGACAAGAAAAATGTAAGAATAAGTTGTCGACTCCTGGAAGATGTACTCGAGAATCAACAACTGTGAAGTATCTTAGAATTGTCTCTCGAACGTATATGCAAACACCGCCGTAACCGACATTGGCACCATCACTACGATACAGCCGAAAACCTGGGATGTTGAAGCACTGGTCTGGAATATCATCTCGTAGCCAAGTTTCAGTTATAAAAATAATGTCAGAGCTCATTTGATGGACAAGTACGCATAGTTCGTTAAATTTGTTTTTCAATGATCGTGCATTTGTGTACATGATACACCTATCATGTAAACCATCTAGTTTTTTCTTGTCGTCTTGGAGTTATCTACAATCATCGGGGTTCCCTTTACATATTTGATGGTGATGTCCGTCTCACCCGCAGTTTGTCGACGCTTGAGCTTCTCACGGAGTCTCCGCAGATACAATGATTGTTGGATGGTAAGGTCATCAGATATCTTGAAATTTTTAAATGTATCATTTGAAGGTAATACTTTCTTATTCCTGAGTATGGACCGAACAGTGCCAGGGTTAGAAAATGTTAGCAATAACGGGCGAGCATCTCAACCTTGAGATCGCAGTCTGGTTGCAGACACCAAATTTTCAGAAGAAGCTGAAATAAAATCGATAACACTCTTTGCTGTCGCCGCATCCTCATTTGGACTGGATTCAGGAACCTGATGTATTAAAATATTATAGGACTTGCGAACCTGTTCCACAATCTCAGCCGGGTCAACCGATGAGGAAGCGACCGCTCCAGAACCAAGGCCCGCCACAAATGAACGGAGATCACCAACCTGCTGCTTAATTGAGGTCACATCACCACCCAGGGCCTCCACTGCCGAGACGCAATCATCAATACGCTGGTCATGCTCCAGAAGGTGTTTCTGATGATCAGCCAAATCAGACATACAACTCGACATCTTGTCCACCAGTGAACTCTGAGTTGATTTAATAGCGGCTATATCCTCTCTTATGGACGAGACATTAGAAGTGAGCTCATCTAGTTTAGTCATAGAAGAGGCCAAGCTGTCAATCTTGGACATCAAAACATTAAATTCCCGTAGCGTAAGAGGAGCATCATCAGGAGTCGGCGAAACTGTAGCACTAGGTAACTTCTCAGTACGTCTATTACGTCTTGAAGATGAGCAATACTGACAGACCCACTTGGAATGAAGTTCTATAATTGCCTTTTTGTCATTCTGAGTAATATTTGCGCATAGAAGGTGAAAAACATTAAGACAACTGGAGCAGGTAATACTATCCTCACCACTGGATAACACCTTTGAACAGCCATGACAACCGGGCATAGTTACAAATAATTGTATTCAGACAATCAACGGAGAATTCGGACAGTGTATGGTCAGCTCCACCTCTTGCGATATACGCTTATCGCGATAACAGTATCTAGTGGAGATAAGAGGTATTCGGTATAATTGAGGAGCAACTTTTCAAAACGCATTCAGTCCAAAAACCATTTTATTGGGAATCAACGAAAAACGATTTATTCTTGAACCGTGCTTTATTATTTGAATACGTCGAGTTTGTTTAAAAGAAATTCACTTCAAGAAGTAGTGACTTATCTCATTTAAATCAATATCCTTCAGATAGTCACAAAAAATTCAAAAAACGTTTGGACTTAATGCGTTTTGATTCACCAAACTGTATAAAATGCTTTTTGTTCTACTTGAAATTGGACATAATGCTGATTGATGCGATTTATTAATTTCACAGAAGAAGTTTTGCAGTAAATATTCAACTGATACCTGATTAAAATTAACACATTCTTGAAAATTCAAATTTTTTCCTCTTTTGTTTTATTTGTTTCAAAAATACAAACGTAACGTTAATATATTCTGAAATAACGATTCGTGATGAAGAAAATTAAATTTGTTCCTGATTAGGGTCATCGAGACGCACAGGATTTCTTCAGCAGGATCTGCTATTTCAGACTCTGCTGCGTCTACGCAAAATCACATAATGCGTTATGATTCGACTACAAGGCTGGACATAATGCTTTTCGATGCGGCTATCATACTTTGGATGTGAATTACTAGAGGACATAATGCGATTTGGAACATTTTGTTAACATAGGCTTATAGAGCAATAGAACGCATTTTTGAATCCGCTTCAAACTCAATTTTGTCCAAATTGGACATAATGCGTTTTGAAAAGTTGCTCCTCAATTGTAAACAAACGTAAGGTATCTTCGTTAATATCGATTACGGTGTGCACAAAATACTCACTCAGGACCGGGAAGAATACAGAGAATTAATAATATAGTCCTCAATAAATATTTCACCAGAATAATAAACAAAGTTTGGAGATTTGTAGGAGCGAATCTCAACACAAGTGATTAATCTAAAGCGGTTACTACACGTAACAAAGTTAAAGGGGGGGGTCAAATTATAGTGAAAAACCCGGTACTTCCACAAATTTCCAACTCAATTCCGAAAGAAAAAATTCACAACAGTCTCATTACGGAATGGAATGATATACAATACGCATATCCACATTTCTCAAATCCTGGGCCAATTGACATGCTTTTAGGAGTTGATATATACAAAGACATCATTTTGGATGGAGTAAGAAGATCAAACAATGGGATAACAGCGCAAAATAGCGAAATTGGATGGTTACTATACGGAAATGTGAAGAATATAAGTCCATCACTTCAGATAACTAGTTTAACGATCACTATCAATGATAAGCAGTCACTATCAAGATTTTGGGAATTGGAAGAACCTACAGACGAACGACGATGTTCACCTGAGCATGAGCTTTGTGAGAGACATTACCAAAGCACTCATACACGAAATCGAGATGGATCATACACAGTCAGACTTCCCTTCAAAAGTGATTGTCCAAAAAACAAGCGGTAGCGCGCCTGCTGCAAATCGAGAGGAAATTCGAAACCAATCCAATCATGGAACAGAACTACAAGGAATTCATACGCGAATACATAAAATTAGGTCACATGAAAACAGCAGAAGCTCAACCCTCAATGGTATTCAAGTTTTTCTACCACATCAGTGAGTCATAAAGGCAGACAGCACTACTACTTCCACAAGAGTTGTTTTCGATGGATCGGCTAAAACGAGCACAGGATGTAGTCTCAATGATATTTTACACTCAAGTCCTAAGATACAACAGAATCTCACTGACATTCTCATCAGATGGAGGAAACATCGAGTCGCTCTCACTGCCGATATCGAAAAGATGTGCAGGCAAATCAAAATAGCCGAGGAATATCAACCATACCACAAAATAGTCTGGAGATTCTCAAAGGATGAACCAATACAGGAATTTCAGTTAACCACTTTAACTTATGGCACGGCCCCAGCAGCATATCTGGCAATACGCATCAATTAGCTGAAATCCGAAGAGAAATACAAAAAGCAACGGCGAAACTACCATCCCAGCTCCCCATTATAGAACAGCCAACGGCAAACTTGAGGATGTCCCATTCACAGAATGAAATGAATATTCAAGTATTTTTCCATAATTATTATCTACAGCCAAAAATTCGACGTAGTTCACACTACAGCTGTCCCAAGAAAAAACGATACGTTCATTGAGATCCACATAAGCCACCCATACCTAGCGATGGAGTACAATGTGCAAAAGTATTTCGAGCTCAGCAGCGAACAGTTCGAACAAGCTATACGCATCAGCCAAAACGAATATATTCTCAACCCGTCCATAATTCGAGACATGGAAAATGATCCGAATTGCATAATTGACGAAATCTACAATCGCAAGGAAAAGTCAACGTGCAGAAAAACCAATATACAAGTTAATGACATAAAATGGAAAGAATTACGAAAGGAAAATACCTGGCTTTTCGTAACCAATAATTCCCGCAGAATTGGCGTAATATGCAACGGAAAACGAGAGGACACAACCTTGAATGGAACTGGAGTTATTCATTCTACATCAGGATGTACTATTCAAACCAAGAAAAGCAGCCTGCAAGCCCACACGAGAGATGAAACATCCATAATAACCACGTTCAACAAAGAGGTGCCCCCTAACATTCTTTCATTCAACAATGAAAAGGACAACGCGGACATAGCACTCGAACCTTCTTGGAAAGCCCCGGATATGCTGGATCAACTTCTCATTGACCGGAACGATTTAGATAGCCAATCCGAAACTCCCTGGAAGAGCATAACCCTTCATACGTCCATGACAAGCTTTGCAACTACTCTTGCTGTCATACTAATAGCAATCACGATTTATGTAGGGCTGAAAAAATTCACAGCACGCTACGAGAAAACCCCCAAAGAGAGATCACCGACCAGGGAAATACCTCAACCATCACCGAGAAGCCAAAGACCTGCCGAAAGTGCATCACGTTTTGAACTTGAACCTATTTATTTCCGAGTTCAAGCTCAAAACACAATATCAGTTTAATATTACGTCAAGAAACCTGACACCTTACTATGCCCACATCAACTACCTGGAATCCGGTGGCATAGTAAACAGGACGACCACAATACTGAGACCTGCCTTCTTCACTTCAAGGGCCCCCCGGAGTATGTTTAATGTTAATTAAACATTAAGGAATATCCAGAAGAAATCGCATTTAAAAATAAAGAATTCAAATTCCATGGAAAATTACCAGGAAGCAGTAATCGACCTCGTTCATTCAATATACCATATCTAGGCCAAATAATTTGCGAATTTTGCTGATTACAGCAACTCCGGAAGGCGGCCCATGACGAAAACTGTACTCATTTAATTCTCAACAACATTTTTTGTTCAAGTTTTGACGTAAATAAATTATTCTAACTCCACCGCGAGTTTTACTTGGTTTTTAGTGGATTTACAACCCTCTACTCTCCACAATCTCACTGCTACTTTAACGGAGTTACGAACCGTTGAAGAAAGTAGAAACATATCTTTAGAGGATACCCTCTAAAGATACATCAAGAACTATAAAATTTCACTTATGATGGAAAGTTTTATTGATCACCCTGTATAACGATACCAAGCAGACTTTGAGTTTTTCTCATGAATTGATTCTTTGTGGTTACAAAAATGAAAAAAAAAATCATTATGTTTATGATTCAATATTAACGTTAATAATAGAAAAAGGCTTAAAATTTTCTAGTTAGGATCTGATTTCCCCAATTTAAGAAATATTGAGAGATTAGTTCAAAAGTTATTGAACTATGAAAGATGAAAATCACCCTGTATATACCAAACGAAGGCCCCCAATCGATTAACACCTCTTGATGCGAGTACTCCTTGGTGTCATTGATTAATCCTTTGTCTAAGGATTAATCCATGGTATCGGTTGGTCGCATTCCTCCGGGAGACCCTGAATAGTACAGTAAGTAAAAAGTAAGTAGCGACAGCAGTGGCGTAGCGGGGGTGTTTTTTACACACAGAGTCTCTCATCTTGTAGCAAAATTGCCCTTTCCGAATATCGAAGAGAGATGAAACTATGTCAATGACATACTGGGTGTCAACCACTATCAAAGTATATCAATGACTGTCAAAAATATAACTTCAGGGAAATTGGTGTCTCCTCGAATATTCAATCGATATTTATTGAAAATGTGAAGGTAATACCAAAATATCAACATTCAACTATAGTTCGGTAATAATAACCATAGTTTTGCAGTAAAATTAGGAACCGAATTTCCCTACTGAATGTATCCATGTACTTAAGGTGTCAATCACTATAGCTTTTACACATTTCATTTTCAAACCATCTATGACGAAAAATATCCTGAGGAGATTATTTTTTTTCATGTTTTGTGGTGATTAAATTCCTCGGATAAAATAGAACAAAATTGCCCAAATGTCCATTGTGACTTATAACTCGAAAACAGATGACGATAGAGCAATGCGGTTGACGGCAAAATGAGTTTCTCAAAAAAAGTTAAACGTAATGTGCCACTCTATTTCTCTATGTAACATTATTGTTATTGCAATCAGACAAAGGATTTCAGTCAAATACAGTAAGGTGAATCTCTCGACTATACATCTGTACAACTGGACGGAAAAATTCTCCGTCGGATGTATTGCAAGTTGTATGTATATCTTATGTCTCCGATGTGAATTTCCAAACCTGTACATCGCCCATTTCAGATGCTGTTTCGTGAATATCCTTTCAGAGTGGATTATTGTTGTTTCATCGGTGGTTTCGGTTCGCAGCCCGGAAAGAGTTTTCATAAGCAGTTTCTTTTTCCTTTCATGTAGAACTGAAGCCACAGGTGGGTAAAGAAATTAGAAGGATGTAAGGAAAATTATCTCCACAGAAACCTTCAACGGAAAGAACAAGTAGTTTAATTGTACAAACACGAACAGAAACATATAAATAATTGCACCGACAGAAGAAATCCACTTTGCCAAAGGCAAAGCAGTCATAGACATCGCCCTAAAGAAGCACATCAATGAAAGCATCTCAATAGAAGTACCAAACGACACCACATCTCACCATCATTCAATTGAAATCACAAACAGTAGAGGAGAATCTCGTGAGAAGAAAATCATCAGTGATTGGGCAAAATTCGGGGAAAATCGAAAATCTGACTGAAATGAGTGTGGGAGTTGCTTTGAGGCCCATGAGGCACCCACAACCTCTTAGTTGGGGAAAGGCGTTTCGTCCCTGGTACCCAATCGTAGGACTCATCAGTATAACCAAAACTCAAAGGGAGCCTTGCCATAGACATTTTGGGAACCAATGGGAACTAGTAAGATGTTGCGACATCTATGAAGAGAAACGTATAATGCAGAGGTTCCCCACATAAGAAATTTCAGAAACCCACAAAACAACCACTTTGTTATCTGTGAGAACAACTTGAACAAGAAACAACGGACCAAATTATAATCTTAATGAAATCAAGGAACTAATTAAACTGGCAAAGAATGAACTCCTGATCCTAAACACAAAATCATAACCAACAAACTGCACGTTATGATGCAAAAGGAATCAAGGGAACACTATAATGAAAAAATTAAGAAAAGCCCAGAGCAGGAGCTTTTGAGCGCTCGTTCATTGGTGGACCAATAAGACTATTACCTCGAATTTTTATATGCAACTTGAGATTGATACCCAATATATAAATGCAGAATCTCAGCACAATCGGAATTATATTCTGGAAATTATTCAGAAAATGAACCCGAGTACCTTTAGCAATAAATATTCTTCTTCCTTCTGTGAACTCCACGATTCAAATATGTAATTATTTTTATGCATAACTAGCTGCCCGGTACGTGCTTCGCTACGTATAAGGCATAGTAATAAACTTAGAAATATACAACAAAAAATAAAATTTCTTACTTAGTCTGATTTCGAATGTATGGAACCTCATCAAAACTCACTACAAAAACATAATGTAAATTTTTATATTATATTTATCAGAAATAAACACAAAGATACACTATTAAATGTTATTTCTCAACTATGACAAAGAGTAAAACTATATTAATATACATTCGAGGTAAAACATTCTAAAGACGATGTCCGATTCCCAATTGCCAATGCCTTCTAAATGATGAAGACTGCAAGGAGTAAAAACTAAAAAATTAAAAAGAATTGGGTACTCTCACTATGGTAGGTGTTAGTCTAAAACAATTGGATAAACAATATTTTGTTTTTCCATTTTCAGCATGAATAAATAAACAATTGGGAGTACCGACTCTGGAACAGGCAACATAAAGTTGGCCATGTGAAAAACATGATTCCTTCAAATTCACACCACAAACGTGAAGTGTTCGCCCTAGGGCCTTGTTTATGGACATCGCAAATGATAAACGCACGGGATATTGTAACCGTTTGAATTCAAATGGCATATCCGTTGGAATCATAGGGATACGCGGTATCAAACACACTTCTCCTTTTGATTTACCAGTAATATGGTGAGCAGTCCGTTGGTACTGTCCATTTGTATTTTGCCATCATCAATTTCTAACAATTGTTTTGAAAACTCATAGGCATTTGCATCATTATTTAGTTGAAAACGCATATCAATATTCAGTGTCAATTTTCGTACATATATCCAAAGAACTGATGACTTCAAACAGGCATTTATTTCATCAACAGTAGTTGATCGAGGAATGACAGGCAATGTTTGACGAAAGTCTCCTGACAGCAATACAGAGCACCACCTAAAAGCTGTTGATTACCCTGTAAATCTTGCATTGTTCGATTAAATGCTTCTAGTAATTTATTTTTATTCGCAATTGTGCACTCATCCCATAAAATAATTGACATTAATCGAAGAACTTTTGCTATAGCAGAATTTCTCGAAATATTGCAATTTGGAGTTTCAATCACCTGTACATTCAATGGCAATTTCAATGCAGAGTGTGCGGTTCGACCACCTTCTTATAATGTAGCAGCAATTCCCGAAGATGCAAGTGCCAATGCAGTTTTCTGTTTCGATCGAATAGTCGCTAAAATATATGATACAACGAAAGTTTTGCCTGTACCACCAGGTGCATCCAAGAAATGTAATCCACCTGCATTATTGGAAACGGCTTGAATGATTGTGTCATATACATGTTTTTCTTGAATATTCAGTTTGGTTATATTCGATTGTATAAATAAACGTTAATCATTAGAATTGAACTACTGCTCACGTTGCAATTCACGATCAAACAAATCATGTATCTCACGATTTGGTGGGGTCATACCCAATTGTTCTAATGCTTTATTTCCAATAGTAGAACACATATCTTATCAAAGCTTCGTTGTACATTTCCAAGGTTATCAACAAATCGGGATTTCTTGCATGATGACGAATACGATTTAAAATATCTTCTGCCATATAATGCTTAAATATTTGTTTTTATTCCATAATTTTTGGATTTGATCACAGAACATAAAATATATTTGATTTGATGGCGAATATGTTGATAATATAATTCTATGCCATCCATCTGTACTCGAATTTTTATTGAAACATAGACGTTCCTTTGAAAGAAGTGATGAAGAACGAACTCTGTATATTAGTGTTCTGTGAACTCTGAAATTACGGTCAAATAATAAATATTTCAGATTTCTTTGATTAGTTATTACAATAAGTACCATTATGATGATTATACACTGAAGTGTAATATCGGTAATTTTAATATTTCAATTCGTTGAAAATTGAATCTCTAATAGTTTTTACAGGTTCGCCATCTATGACAATTTAATCAAATTATATGGAGTATGAAAAAATAGGAAACTGCCTTGCATTCGTAGTACTCGAAAACGACTACAGATGGCACTGAAAATGAAAAACCTGTAATGTTGATTTTACACTTTTCCAAGATTTCCTTTGAAATTTCTATACGTTTAAATCTTCCCTAGACTTCCCGAATAATCAAGACCAAAAAAATTAGCCAAATCGGTGAAGGCGTTGTTGAGTTATTAAGTAACAACGAAAATTGGCACTTATTTATATATTAGATATAGGAAAATGTAGAACTTGGGAACAGCTCTCCAGCCGTGAGAAGGCGTTGTGGGTGGCGTTGGGGGCGGCAGGGACGAATGTATTCCAAAAAATTTTTATCAGGAATCCTGCCACCTTGAAATTTTGAGAATTGGTTACTTATAGGTAGAGAATGAAAATGTAATACTCGGTTTCAAATATCCGGACGTCAGAGAGGCGGCCGGCGGGGGCAAACGTGTTCAAGCAATATTTTTACTAGGAATCCTGCCACCTCGAAATTTTGGGAATTCGTTACTTATGGGTAGAGAATGATAATGTTATACTCGGTTTAAATATCCGGCCGTCAGAGGGGCGGTGGAGGTGGGGGTGTTCCAGCAATATTTTTACTAGGAATCTTGAACTTGAATCTTTTACTAGGAACCTTGAAATTTTGGAATTTCGTTACTTATGGGTAGAGAATGATAATGTAATACTCGGTTTCAAATATCCGGTCGTCAGAGCGGCGGTGGAGGCAGGAGTGTTCCAGCAATATTTTTACTAGAAATCCTGCCACCTTGACATTTTGTGATTTCGTTACTTATGGGTAGAGAATGATAATGTTATACTCGGTTTCAAATATCCGGCCGTCAGAGGGGCGGTGGAGGCGGGGGTGTTCCAGCAATATTTTACTAAGAATCCTGCCACCTTGAAATTTTGGAATTTCGTTACTTATGGGTAGAGAATGATAATGTAATACTCGGTTTCAAATATCCGGCCGTCGGAGGGGCGGTGGAGGCGGGGGTGTTACAGCTATATTTTTACTAAGAATCCTGCCACCTTGAAATTTTGGAATTTCGTTACTCATGGGTGGAGAATAATAATGTAATACTCGGTTTCAAAAATCCGGCCGTCAGAGAGGCGGTGGAGGCGGGGGCGTTCCAGCAATATTTCTACTAGGGATCCTGCCACCTTGAAATTTTAGAATTTCGTTACTTATGGTAGAGAATGATAATGTAATACTCGGTTTCAAATATCCGGCCGTCAGAGGGGCGGTGGAGGCGGGGGTGTTACAGCTATATTTTTACTAAGAATCCTGCCACCTTGAAATTTTGGAATTTCGTTACTTATGGGTGGAGAATGATAATGTAATACTCGGTTTCAAATATCCGGCCGTCAGAGGGGCGATGGAGGCGGGGGTGTTCCAGCAATATTTTTACTAGGAATCCTGCCACCTTGAAATTTTGGGAATTGGTTACTTATGGGTAGAGAATGATAATGTAATACTCGGTTTCAAATATCCGGCCGTCAGAGGGGCGGTGGAGGCGGGGGTGTTCCAGCAATATTTTTACTAGGAATCCTGCCAGCTTGAAATTTTGAAATTTCGTTACTCATGGGTGGAGAATGATAATGTAATACTCGGCTTCAAATATCCGGCCGTCAGAGAGGCGGTGGAGGCGGGGGCGTTCCAGCAATATTTCTACTAGGAATCCTGCCACCTTGAAATTTTGGAATTTCGTTACTTATGGTAGAGAATGATAATGTTATACTCGGTTTCAAATATCCGGCCGTCAGAGAGGCGGTGGAGGCAGGGGTGTTCCAGCAATAATTTTACTAGGAATCCTGCCACCTTGAAATTTTGGAATTCGTTACTTATGGCTGGAGAATGATAATGTAATACTCGGTTTCAAATATCCGGCCGTCAGAGGGTCGGTGGAGGCGGGGGTGTTCCAGCATATTTTTACTAGAATCCTGCCACCTTGAAATTTTGGAATTTCGTTACTTATGGGTAGAGAATGATAATGTAATACTCGGTTTCAAATATCCGGCCGTCAGAGGGGCGGTGGAGGCGGGGGTGTTCCAGCAATATTTTACTAAGATTCCTGCCACCTTGAAATTTTGGAATTTCGTTACTTATGGGTAGAGAATGATAATGTTATACTCGGTTTCAAATATCCGCCGTCAGAGGGGCGGTGGAGGCGGGGGTGTTACAGCTATATTTTTACTAGAATCCTGCCACCTTGAAATTTTGGAATTTCGTTACTCATGGGTGAGAATAATAATGTAATACTCGGTTTCAAAATCCGGCCGTCAGAGAGGCTGTGGAGGCGGGGGCGTTCCAGCAATATTTCTACTAGGGATCCTGCCACCTTGAAATTTTAGAATTTCGTTACTTATGGTAGAGAATGATAATGTAATACTCGGTTTCAAATATCCGGCGTCAGAGGGGCGGTGGAGGCGGGGGTGTTACAGCTATATTTTTACTAAGAATCCTGCCACCTTGAAATTTTGGAATTTCGTTACTTATGGGTAGAATGATAATGTAATACTACTCGGTTTCAAATATCCGGCCGTCAGAGGGGCGATGGAGGCGGGGGTGTTCCAGCAATATTTTTACTAGGAATCCTGCCACCTTGAAATTTTGGAATTGTTACTTATGGGTAGAGAATGATAATGTAATACTCGGTTTCAAATATCCGGCCGTCAGAGGGGCGGTGGAGGCGGGGGTGTTCCAGCAATATTTTTACTAGGAATCCTGCCAGCTTGAAATTTTGAAATTTCGTTACTCATGGGTGAGAATGATAATGTAATACTCGGTTTCAAATATCCGGCCGTCAGAGAGGCGGTGGAGGCGGGGGCGTTCCAGCAATATTTCTACTAGGAATCCTGCCACCTTGAAATTTTGGAATTTCGTTACTTATGGTAGAGAATGATAATGTATACTCGGTTTCAATATACGGCCGTCAGAGGGGCGGTGGAGGCAGGGCTGTTCCAGCAATAATTTTACTAGGAATCCTGCCACCTTGAAATTTTGGAATTTCGTTACTTATGGGTGGAGAATGATAATGTAATACTCGGTTTCAAATATCCGGCCGTCAGAGGGTCGGTGGAGGCGGGGGTGTTCCAGCAATATTTTTACTAGGAATCCCGCCACCTTGAAATTTTGGGAATTGGTTACTTATGGGTAGAGAATGATAATGTAATACTCGGTTTCAAATATCCGGCCGTCAGAGGGGCGGTGGAGGCGGGAGTGTTCCAGCAATATGTTTACTAGGAATCCTGCCACCTTGAAATTTTGAAATTTCGTTACTCATGGGTGGAGAATGATAATGTAATACTCGGTTTCAAATATCCGGCCGTCAGAGAGGCAGTAGAGGCGGGGGCGTTCCAGCAATATTTCTACTAGGAATCCTGCCACCTTGAAATTTTAGAATTTCGTTACTTATGGGTAGAGAATGATAATGTATTATTCGGTTTCAAATATCCGGCCGTCAGAGGGGCGGTGGAGGCAGGGGTGTTCCAGCAATAATTTTACTAGGAATCCTGCCACCTTGAAATTTTGGAATTTCGTTACTTATGGGTGGAGAATGATAATGTAATACTCGGTTTCAAATATCCGGCCGTCAGAGGGTCGGTGGAGGCGGGGGTGTTCCAGCAATATTTTTACTAGGAATCCTGCCACCTTGAAATTTTGGAATTTCGTTACTTATGGGTAGAGAATGATAATGTAATACTCGGTTTCAAATATCCGGCCGTCAGAGGGGCGGTGGAGGCGGGGGTGTTCCAGCAATATTTTACTAAGAATCCTGCCACCTTGAAATTTTGGAATTTCGTTACTTATGGGTAGAGAATGATAATGTTATACTCGGTTTCAAATATCCGGCCGTCAGAGCGGCGGTGGAGGCGGGGGTGTTACAGCTATATTTTTACTAAGAATCCTGCCACCTTGAAATTTTGGAATTTCGTTACTCATGGGTGGAGAATAATAATGTAATACTCGGTTTCAAAAATCCGGCCGTCAGAGAGGCTGTGGAGGCGGGGGCGTTCCAGCAATATTTCTACTAGGGATCCTGCCACCTTGAAATTTTAGAATTTCGTTACTTATGGTAGAGAATGATAATGTAATACTCGGTTTCAAATATCCGGCCGTCAGAGGGGCGGTGGTGGAGGCGGGGTGTTACAGCTATATTTTTACTAAGAATCCTGCCACCTTGAAATTTTGGAATTTCGTTACTTATGGGTGGAGAATGATAATGTAATACTCGGTTTCAAATATCCGGCCGTCAGAGGGGCGATGGAGGGGGGTGTTCCAGCAATATTTTTACTAGGAATCCTGCCACCTTGAAATTTTGGGAATTGGTACTTATGGGTAGAGAATGATAATGTATACTCGGTTTCAAATATCCGGCCGTCAGAGGGGCGGTGGAGGCGGGGGTGTTCCAGCAATATTTTACTAAGAATCCTGCCACCTTGAAATTTTGGAATTTCGTTACTTATGGGTAGAGAATGATAATGTTATACTCGGTTTCAAATATCCGGCCGTCAGAGCGGCGGTGGAGGCGGGGGTGTTACAGCATATTTTTTACTAAAATCCTGCCACCTTGAAATTTTGGAATTTCGTTACTCATGGGTGGAGAATAATAATGTAATACTCGTTTTCAAAAATCCGGCCGTCAGAGAGGCTGTGGAGGCGGGGGCGTTCCAGCAATATTTCTACTAGGGATCCTGCCACCTTGGAAATTTTAGAATTTCGTTACTTATGGTAGAGAATGATAATGTAATACTCGGTTTTCAATATCCGCCGCCGTCAGAGGGGCGGTGGAGGCGGGGGTGTTACAGCTATATTTTTACTAAGAATCCTGCCACCTTGAAATTTTGGAATTTCGTTACTTATGGGTAGAGAATGATAGTAATACTCGGTTTCAAATATCCGGCCGTCAGAGGGGCGATGGAGGCGGGGGTGTTCCAGCAATATTTTTACTAGGATCCTGCCACCTTGAAATTTTGGGAATTGGTTACTTATGGTAGAGAATGATAATGTTATACTCGGTTTCAAATATCCGGCCGTCAGAGGGGCGGTGGAGGCGGGGGTGTTCCAGCAATATTTTTACTAGGAATCCTGCCAGCTTGAAATTTTGAAATTTCGTTACTTATGGGTGGAGAATGATAATGTAATACTCGGCTTCAAATATCCGGCCGTCAGAGAGGCGGTGGAGGCGGGGGCGTTCCAGCAATATTTCTACTAGGAATCCTGCCACCTTGGAATTTTGGAATTTCGTTACTTATGGTAGAGAATGATAATGTTATACTCGGTTTCAAATATACGGCCGTCAGAAAGGCGGTGGAGGCGGGGGCGTTCCAGCAATATTTCTACTAGGAATCCTGCCACCTTGAAATTTTAGAATTTCGTTACTTATGGGTAGAGAATGATAATGTTATACTCGGTTTCAAATATCCGGACGTCAGAGGGGCGGTGGAGGCGAGGGTGTTACAGCTATATTTTTACTAAGAATCCTGCCACCTTGAAATTTTGGAATTTCGTTACTTATGGGTGGAGAATGATAATGTAATACTCGGTTTCAAATATACGGCCGTCAGAGGGGCGATGGAGGCGGGGGTGTTCCAGCAATATGTTTACTAGGAATCCTGCCACCTTGAAATTTTGAAATTTCGTTACTCATGGGTGGAGAATGATAATGTAATACTCGGTTTCAAATATCCGGCCGTCAGAGAGGCGGGGGCGTTCCAGCAATATTTCTACTAGGAATCCTGCCACCTTGAAATTTTAGAATTTCGTTACTTATGGGTAGAGAATGATAATGTAATATTCGGTTTCAAATATCCGGCCGTCAGAGGGGCGGTGGAGGCGGGGGTGTTCCAGCAATATTTTTACTAAGAATGCTGCCACCTTGAAATTTTGGAATTTCGTTACTTATGGGTGGAGAATGATAATGTAATACTCGGTTTCAAATATCCGGCCGTCAGAGGGGTGGTGGAAGCGGGGGTGTTCCAGCAATATTTTTACTAGGAATCCTGCCACCTTGAAATTTTGGAATTTTGTTACTTATGGGTAGAGAACGATAATGTAATACTCGGTTTCAAATATCCGGCCGTCAGAGGGGCGGTGGAGGCGGGGGTGTTCCAGCAATATTTTACTAAGAATCCTGCCACCTTGAAATTTTGGAATTTCGTTACTTATGGGTAGAGAATGATAATGTAATACTCGGTTTCAAATATCCGGCCGTCAGAGGGGCGGTGGAGGCGGGGGTGTTACAGCTATATTTTTACTAAGAATCCTGCCACCTTGAAATTTTGGAATTTCGTTACTTATGGGTGGAGAATGATAATGTAATACTCGGTTTCAAATATCCGGCCGTCAGAGGGGCTGTGGAGGCGGGGGTGTTCCAGCAATATTTTTACTAGGAATCCTGCCACCTTGAAATTTTGGGAATTGTTACTTATGGGTAGAGAATGATAATGTAATACTCGGTTTCAAATATCCGGCCGTCAGAGGGGCGGTGGAGGCGGGGGTGTTCCAGCAATATTTTTACTAGGAATCCTGCCAGCTTGAAATTTTGAAATTTCGTTACTCATGGGTGGAGAATGATAATGTAATACTCGGCTTCAAATATCCGGCCGTCAGAGAGGCGGTGGAGGCGGGGGCGTTCCAGCAATATTTCTACTAGGAATCCTGCCACCTTGAAATTTTGGAATTTCGTTACTTATGGTAGAGAATGATAATGTTATACTCGGTTTCAAATATCCGGCCGTCAGAGAGGCGGTGGAGGCAGGGGTGTTCCAGCAATAATTTTACTAGGAATCCTGCCACCTTGAAATTTTGGAATTTCGTTACTTATGGCTGGAGAATGATAATGTAATACTCGGTTTCAAATATCCGGCGTCAGAGAGGCGGTGGAGATGGGGGCGTTCCAGCAATATTTTTACTAGGAATCTGTCTTTTATGGATAGCGAATGATGATGTTATTAATGTTGAATTGAAAAATTGTTTTTTTCTCTGAGAACGGCTATAATTTTCCTGGGGGATAATTGTTCCTATTTCCCCTTCTCCGTAGTTGTGATTAGAAAACTCTTCTGGCAAAAGGAGCTAAGAGTTAACTATTTTGTGTCTGAATATTGGAGGTATTTAAGGAGATAGTTTTTTCGTCTCCCTCGAAATAAAAAGTGAGTCCAATGTGTATGAAATTGACCATTAAAAACCCATTTCCAAGTTAAATTTATGCTATTTAATGTGCAAATGTCATGGGCAACCGAACAAAAGTATTCAGAAGCAATAAGAGTAATGCCTTAACTTGACTGAAGCATAGAAATATAGAAATTTTTATTATGTCAAATATATGGCTTATGCAAAATAATACTGTATTTCAATCATGAATTCATTTTTTAGGATGAATATCTGCTCAACTCGCACTGGTATTATACGAAGAATAGAATGGTTCCCTGTTTTGCACTAAACTCATCTAGGAACTTTTCTGTAGCATGTGTTGTAGTTTGTTAGGTTTTAGTTCGGAAGAATATATTTAACACTTAAACTTTCTAAGATAATGAATAGCGAAAGCATTTATGCATAAACTGACACTCAACCAAAAATATATTTGGTTCAGAACCAGTGTATTTTTTTCATTATTTATGATCAATCCCACCCTTCTTCAAACAAAAAGATCATTTTTTCTGTGATGAGGAAATGAATCTTCCAAACTGAATTGAATGTTTGTTATTCATTCCATATGCACCCCTTCTTATCTAACCATCAGTAATTATCCCTTGACGACTGGAAGGGTGATAGTATTGAATACATGACAATTTTATCGTTCTCTTTCCGCCTAGATTTCAAGGTGGCAGGATTCATAGTAAAAATATTGCTGGAACGCCCCCGCCTCCACCGCCTCTCTGACGGCCGGATATTTGAAACCGAGTATTACATTATCATTCTCTATCCATAAGTAACGAATTTCCAAAATTTCAAAGTGGCAGGATTCCTAGTAAAAATATGCCCCCGCCTCCACCGCCTTTCCGACGGCCGGATATTTGAAACCGAGTATTACATTATCATTCTCTACCCATAAGTAACGAATTTCCAAAATTTCAAGGTGACAGGATTCCTAGTGAAAATATTGCTGCAACGCCCCCGCCTCCACCGCCTCTCTGACGGCCGGATATTTGAAACCGAGTATTACATTATCATTCTCTACCCATAAGTAACGAATTTCCCAAAATTTCAAGGTGGCAGGATTCCTAGTAAAAATATTGCTGGAACGCCCCCGCCTCCACCGCCTCTCTGACGGCCGGATTTTTGAAACCGAGTATTACATTATCATTCTCTACCCATAAGTAACGAATTCCCAAAATTTCAAGGTGGCAGGGTTCCTAGTAAAAATATTGCTGGAACACCCCCGCCTACTGCCCCTCTGACGGCCGGATATTCGAAACCGAGTATTACATTATCATTCTCTGCCCATAAGTAACGAATTCCCAAAATTTCAAGGTGGCAGGATTCCTAGTAAAAATATTGCTGGAACGCCCCCGCCTCCACCGCCTCTCTGACGGCCGGATATTTGAAACCGAGTATTACATTATCATTCTCTACCCATAAGTAACGAATTCCCAAAATTTCAAGGTGGCAGGATTCCTAGTAAAAATATTGCTGGAACTCCCCCGCCTCCACCGCCTCTCTGACGGCCGGATATTTGAAACCGAGTATTACATTATCATTCTCTACCCATAAGTAACGAATTCCCAAAATTTCAAGGTGGCAGGATTCCTGATAAAAATATTTTTGAAATACATTCGGTCCTGCCGCCCCAAACGCCACCCACAACGCTTTCTCACGGCTGGAGAGCTGTTCCCAAGTTCCACAATTTCCTATATTATAGAAAATAATTATTTGAATCGTGGAGTTCACAGAAGGAAGAAACAGAATATTGCTGATATGTATTGCTAAAGGTACTCGGGTGAAAAACGAAATTAGTAAAAAATAAATAATTAAACAAAATTAAGTTCTTATGATGCGATCCTTCCGCAATTTTGCATGAACATTCAGAATATCAGTCTTCATTCACAAAATAAATTTCACTCGAATCGGATATCCTGTTAAGGAAATATATAGATTCTTCTTTTCAATATAACAATTGAACTTTTTATGGTTCTGTTAACACTATGACCGCAAAATTTTTCATCAACGTTCAGTATATCAATCTTCATTCACTGAATAAATTTCACTCGAATCGGATATCCTTTTATGAAAATATATAGATTCTTCTTTTCAATATTCCAATTCAATTTTCATTTTGATTGCTTTCGTTTTGTCTGAGATATTGAGGAACAAAAATTTTGAATGGCCATATTTTACGGAACACCCTGTACGATTTGGCCTGCTTAACGAACCCAACCGAGGCATTTGGGTTGGAACCCGAACTCACCCTGAAAATCTCAAGTCTATAGGACAATACCTTTGGAAGTTATCGTGCTAACGGACGGCCGTCCCCACAGACAGAATTCACTTTGAACACGGATTCTTCATCAGGGTGTCGAACATGGAGTTAAAGGAAGTGGAGGGGGCATGACGATTGGAAAGTGTCACATACACAAAGAAAGCAGGGATACACCAATACGGCCGACTTCGACTTTTTAAACGTTAGATTTTATTGTTTGTGCCTCATTTCCTGTACAGTTAGTAGAAGAAAGACACCCAGTGTCAGTTAAAAATGGTTTCTTGTGCGGTAAATGGGACAAATTCGAATTTTATAAATTCCCGCCTCGCATTGCCCATACAAATATGGCCGATTTTATGTGACACTTTTGCATCAAGAGAAATATAAGGTATGCTCCCTCCCTTTCCTTTACCTCCATGCTGTCGAACCCTATCGTTTGAGACCATTTTCGCCTCAAAATGTGAAAACTACAGACATTTTGGCAAAACGATAGAGTACTTGTTGAAATAGCAATACTAAAGTCCTTCCAGATAGTGCCATTCACAAAACGCCTCCTTCCAAACAAGAGTTGCTTCAAACGCAAACATTGTTCGTATTCAACGGACAAAACAGTTGGGCAACTGTTAAAAAACCCAAGCGGAATCGTTCTGTGACTCACGCGTCGAAAAACACAAGAGATAGCTGTAGTTGGAAAAATGATGGAGTTCGTGTTGGATGTAGGATGTGGATCAAGTGGAAATTGATAGTTAGGAATAACCTCAGATCAATAAAGAAAGTTTCATTATTGATCTGAGGAAATAACCTTCAAGGTTAATCATCGAATTTGTTCGGCTAATTCCTAAGCAATTCGACCAAGAACACCTACATTAAATAGAATATGAAATTAATTTTTTTGCATGTTACAACAAAGAAATTGGATAGTTGTATTCAATAGTTTCTTTGACAAGAAATAAAAATGTATTGAAATCAATTTTGAAGAATACTGTAACCTCTGATGAAATTTCAACTAATCTCTTTATGTTCTCTTGCCTGAATGTAAGGAATATTTTCGTGAATTTATGCGTATTGAAATTAAGTAAAACTCACAAAATTTGTTATTTAATAACAAAAATTGAATAAAATATGTGTTTTATTGTATTTAGTTCCAAATACAGCCAAACTCTACTATAAAAATTAGCATAATTCTAAATTAAAATTAACATCTTATTTTAACAATTCTCAACCACAAAAGTGGTTTCAAATAAAACTATACTCCAACAATTCAAGATAAATCCATTTCCTCAATTTCACCTTTACCTGCTGGAGAGTACAGCTTCTTCATTTCCTTGTAGAGTGCTCGTTCCTGAAATGACATAAATAAATATGAGTGAACATATATCACAACTTTTCAAAATCGCAAATGTGGGGAGACTGCACTAATCAAAAGATAGAATAACAGAATGGGAACTTCCGGACTATACTTTTCTGATATTATCAGAATCGTAAGGGGCGATCAACTCCAATATGAATTGACGTGAAATTCTTGATGATACGAAAGCTTCAACAAGTTTATTTATTTACAAACACAAATAAAACTGTCGTTATTGTTAAATGTAAAAGTCAAAAATTGGCTAAAAGAACTTCAATAAGCATAAAAGGTAAGCAGGTATTATTTAAACTTATTTCCAGAGAGTCGATACTTTCCAACATTGTGGATAACATATAGTGTCTCTGTTTTGGCAGGTAGAATAAAATTATTTCCATTCATGAAAATACTAAAAAATCAATCCTGATAAACAGGCAGAGGATTGCAACGAATATAGAAAAAATGAAAATAAATGTATAAAAAAACTGTATTTCTTTCATTTTTGTGTTTCTCAATTCCTTTCAACATTCCTATCAGAAAACAGAATTCATCTCAATTTTAAGTGGAAAACCAAATAATGAGAAAGGGTATAGCCGGGTTTCAATGGTAAATCTGCCCCCGCGGCCTTTTCGATTCATATTGAGGGGATCGATTAGGCATTGAATGAAAATAATTCAGCCAACTTTTCAGCTTTTTATCTCTAGCCATTTTTGAGATTTCTGTGGAAAACGCATTTTTCGTTTTTATTTTTTTTCTCTTGTGATATCCAAAATTTTCGAATGGTGATTTTTTCTGTTGATTCTTTGCTATTGAAGGAATAGACTTATATTTTTTTCACGAATTTCAGCTAAAAAATCTATTTTTAGAAAAAAAATAAAGTTATTGTCATTTGTTTTTCGGTGTTCTTAAAAAGTGTCCACCGCCATTTTTTGACATGAAGTGTCTTCTTTGGCCCTTTATACCCTGGAATTTTTTCACATTTTTAAAATTGGTGGAACATTTTGAAAAAAAATTAAAACTGTTTTAATTTTAGGATTCAACAGATATCCATCAAATTTTGGTGCCGTTGTATTCATATTGGCTCCCTGAACAATATTAGTGAAAAAAACAATTGGCGATCTGTTTTAGTTTGGGAGTTCTGGGCCCCCAAAGTCTGAAAAATATTTCACCTCAAAGTCACTTTTCTCACCACAGAAACACTGAATTATCGCTTTATTAAGTTTGAAACCTCTCTGAACATTTTAACATTAAGATTTGATTCATTTTATTTCAGAAATATTCAATAATTGTTGCAAAAACATCGAAAAAATTCGAGGAAAAGCCCGCCGTTTCTTATGGTAAGTTTGGCACTACCGCGAATTATTCCGCGCGAATATGACACGATACATACCGATAATTCCCGCTATCATTTCCTAATGGCACTCGCTGAAAGACGCGGTAGTGCCAAACTTACCATAAGAAACGGCGGGCTTTGCCTCGTCTTTTTTCGATGTTTTTGCAACAATTATTGAATATATCTGAAATAAAATGAATCAAATCTTAATGTTAAAATGTTCAGAGAGGTTTTAAACTCAATGAAGCGATAATTCAGTGTTTCTGTAGTGAGAAAAGTGACTTTGAGGTGAAATATTTTTCAGACTTTGGGGGCCCATAACTCCCAAACTAAAACAGATCGCCAATTGTTTTTTTCACTAATATTGTTCAGGGAGCCAATATGAATACAACGGCACCAAAATTTGATGGATATCTGTTGAATCCTAAAATTAAAACAATTTTAATTTTTTTTCAAAATGTTCCACCAATTTTAAAAATGTGAAAAAATTCCAAGTATAAAGGGCCAAAGAAGACATTTTATGTCAAAAAATGGCGGTGGACACTTTTTAAGAACACCGAAAAACAAATGACAATAACTTTATTTTTTTTTCTAAAAATAGATTTTTTAGCTGAAATTCGTGAAAAAAATATACGTCTATTCCTTCAATAGCAAAGAATCAACAGAAAAAATCACCATTCGAAAATTTTGGATATCACAAAAGAAAAAAAATAAAAACGAAAAAAGGGCTTTTCACAGAAATCTCAAAAATGGCTTGAGATAAAAAGCTGAAAAGTTGGCTGAATTATTTTCATCCAATGCCGAATCGATCCCTCTAATATGAATCGAAAAGGCCGCGGGGGCAGATTCACCATTGAAACCCGGCTATACCCTTTCAGTTAAAGTTAAAAAAATGTTTAGTTCATTTTCTTTCATACTTACTAATGAATAGGATAGGATCGTTCATATTACGGAAATGTTTTCAACGTAAATATAAGGTTGTATTCTAGATCACACAGGCAAGGACATCCTGTAGCCATAAGCCGTTTTTGGAAACTTACCTGGGTTACTAACTTGATCCATTAAGGTCACGTGATGGGTATACTCGGATCTCAGACCCGGTTCTAAGTTTACGAATGCATCAGGTTTAAGATTTGGAAGTGTCCGTTATATCAATAACATCCAAATATTTTATGAATTTGTTTTTCATACCCAGTTAATCTACGGATTGTCTCTAGCTTTGCTTGCTTTTATTGATGTTTGTCAAATCTTCATTATAATTTGTGGTGTCCCCTTCCATGTTCAATGCTATCTTTGAGTATGTTAAAGCAGGCAGTAGCTAAGAGTAGAAGGATCCTCATACAAAGTTATGAAGAAGTTGTTCTACATTATTATCTTGGCTAATGGAACCACACATTTTACATTGAGCCGAAGTCTCTTCTCTTTCCATAATTATTGAGAATAGAATGTATGAAATCATTGAGAATAAAGTAGTAGGCTTATTCCCGCGTTTTTCAGATATCAAATAAAACTGCAATGCGCATCCAGTGACTAATAGCGATCAGAACGACCCTGCTTCTTTCCGAACACTAGTTGGATGTTCGGGTTAGGTAAACTAACTCAAAAGTTAGAGATTGAGTGAACCCAAGAAAGTTTCCAAAAACGCCTATAGAGGTCAGGGCTTCCTGATAGCCTCTACAGTGTGTTTGGTCATGACTTAGCGATAATTTAAGGGCATCAAATATACCTAATATTATCGACAAAAACACCCAAATTTGGAAGTTTACCCCCTTAGTTTTAGAGTAGCCCCCATTTCAAATTTCCTTTTTTTTTATTTTCGTTGACCCTTCCAAATAATATCGATTTCTTTGGACATAAAGGTCCTACAGATGTGAAAAAAATGTTTTTTGAAAGATGATACTACCACCTTTCATTGAAGTATAACAATATAAAAACATTTAACTTGAAAACGCCATAAAACATTCTTTAAAACAGTTTTAGTAAAAGAATGTACTGATTTTCTTAGTAAATCCACAATAGTACAAGAACCAGCACATTGAAGTATAATTTTTTTTCAATGATTTAACACGCAAGGATATTAGCTACAAAACAACACTCACATCATTTCTGTAAGTTACATAATTTCAGAGTTATCGCTGTTCGAACATGATCACTACGGGAGCAAAAGACACAAGACAGGTCGTCATGAAGGCCACCGCCTGTCTACTGAGCAGAAGCGGCCATTTTGAGAAATTTTTATGATTCATTTGTTTGTTTGATCATTAAAAATTATCGAGAGTACAGTACTGATGGTTTTTTTATTTCATCAATTTTCATAAGGGTCATGTTCGAACAGCAATTAATTTCTAAATATATAACTTACAGAAATTATGTTGGTATCGTTTTGTAGCTAATATCCTTGCGTGTTAGCTCATTGAGAAAAAATTATACTTCAATGTGCTAGTTCTTGTACTATTGCGAATTTACTAAGAAAATCAGTACATTTTTTTACTTATATGTTTTCATATTGTTCCACTTCAATAAGAGGCGGTAGTATCATCTTTCAAAAAACATTTTTTTCAAATCTGTAGGACCTTTATATCCAAAGATATCGATATTATTAGGAAGGGCCAACTAAAGTAGTGTTGGGAATAATCGAGTACTTTCAATAATCGAGTACTCGATGATAGAGCGATCCAAATAATCGAGCGATAGTCGAGCGATTTTTCGCTTGATACCCACCGAGCGATTTTTCGCCTGATCCCCACCCTCGATTATATTCGTAATCGGCCGAGTTGCAAGCGAATAAGCGATCATGCATTGCTAACCGCTCACCGCTCATTCAGCGCTGTACGGCCTCTACATTCATTGCGTTGTGACTTGCGATTTTGTTTATATCTTCTGTCCACGAAATTGAAGCTCGCGTCACACGTGTATCGTATTGATAATTATTAATTATCATGGGATCAAAACAGAAGTCCGCTGTATGGAATTATTTCCATAAAAATAATGATAAAAAATTTGCGACTTGCAATATTTGTAGAAAAGTTTTGTCTTTTTATGGCAGTACTACAAATTTGAAGCAGCATTTCCGTTATTAGATAGAAGAAAAAATCCTCAAGTTATATATTTGTTTTTCAGTAAAAATTTTAATTTTGTTGATTTTTTTAGTTTTATAAACGAATACCTTAAAACATCTCTACATTTTATTGAGTTCAGACAATACTCGACAACCTAACATTCCCAGTCATCACCCATTCACCAACTAATTTCTGTCTAATAAGAACTATCGGATGAGAATTCACTCAAAGATCGCGATTATCTATGGTTAATGCCGGGCGAAAACACCGAATATCGGGCTTGTACTCAACCATTCAAATAACCGACACAGTCCGATTATCAAGATATCACTCGTCGCTCGAGAAATCGGATTGAATAACACATGACTCATATCGATTTCGAGTGACGAGCGGCTTTTTTGATAATCGAGTAGTGACGATTATTTGAATAATCGAGTACTCGAGTGATTTTCTACTCGAGTGGTCCCAACACTAAACTAAAGTAAAAAAGTTAATTGTTAATTAAAAAAGGGAGCTTCTCCAAAACTTAGGGTAAACTCCCCAATATGGGTGTTTTTGTCGATAAAATTAGGTATATTTGATGCCCTTAAATTATCGCTAAGTCATGACCAAACACACTGTATATCTGTTTGGCTTTTATAATGTTGGATGATTCAAAAAACAGAAAACTGCATCAAAATATTGCAAGGGGTCTCACCTTTTCAGACACTGAAGGTCGAATTTTAGCAACTGCCTCCTCAATATCTTGATTGGTTAATACACCATCAAATTCTTCATCTGATAGGTCCATAGTCCTCTTGTAGTGGATCCGCGCAGCTTCTTTTACCAGTGCCGATAAATCAGCCCCTGTGTAACATGACAGTTTTTCTGAACTACACAAATCTTCCAGATTGACGTCAGGACTTATGGGAGGCTTGGTGCAGTTCTTTGTTATGGTTTTGAAAATTTCCACCCTATCCGAAGGAGAAGGCATACCCACAAACAGAATTTTATCTAAACGACCCGGTCTGAGAACAGCAGGATCAATAGAGTCTGGTTTGTTTGTTGCTGCTAATAAGTAAACTCCTTTTCGATCTTCAACACCATCCATTTCTGTTAACATTTGGTTTACAACCCTTGATGACACATCGCCCTAGAAAATACAAGAATTGTATTTTGTATGAATACAATGATAAACTTCATTTTGAGTAGTCAATTAAATACTACGCAATACAAATCTCACTACTAAGAAACCAGGTAAGTATTAGTGTTCACGTATAGTGAAAAAAGTGAAGCAAGGAATTCGAAATGACCCACTAGATATTTAGATTCGACAGGTCTGATTCTGCTATCAGCATGCCAGATATTAATCGGTTGAGCTACCCTGAATGAAATAAAAAAAAAATTCTTCCTGCCCAAGGATGGCATCAAACTTAAGTTTAACCAGACTTACCAACTGTCAGGTTGGCTGGGGCTGAACTACTGCCATAAACGTCACCTTAGCCTAATTTTAACAGGTCCCCTTTTTGAAATATCTGTTAATTAATTGATTTCTCAAAACAACTGGGATAGAACATTTCCGATTTTTTCCAAAATCGGTAGAATTGTTAGACGGAATTGCTTGCCAACATGTTAATATTAAAATGAATTACAACATCTGCTTGTAACACTATATTGGAACGTTTTGTTCTGACGTCAATAGAGAAACCAACTTGAGCTTTATATTATGTAAGATCAGAATAATATAATTAAGGAATTCAAAAGAGCATAATTGTAGGTTATCGCTAAAATATGAACATTTTTGGGTAGGAAAGCTTTTCAAACAAACCATCTTCTAAAAAATTGTCCACTTCTCTATTATGCAACTACTATATGACAATAGTCACAGTTTTTTATAGCTGAATATTCTTAATACTAACCTCTCTATCAGCTGACCTCCTTGGGCACAAAGCATCCAGTTCATCGAAGAAGATAACACATGGTGCAGAATTTTTGGCCCTTTCAAAACACATCCTTACTGCTTTTTCACTCTCTCCAACATACTGTCAAATAAACAATATAAGTTATTGAGAACCAATTTCCCTAAAATATACCAACCATATTCAGTAACTCTGGACCTTTGACAGAAATAAAATTTATTCGAGCCTCATTGGCAAGAGCTTTAGCCACCAAAGTTTTTCCACAGCCTGGAGGTCCACAAAGTAATATTCCAGCAGGTGTTGTCAAACCTAAATGTTCAAATCTCTTTTTATGCCTGGTTGCCCCCTAAAATCATAAATAATTAAATTTTCATTGAAAACTTGTTGTGAGTAAAATAACTTCAACATTTTAAAAAGCAGTTGGACTTGAGAAGTGTTACACTCACACATAACATAAAACTGAGGAGAATAATAAATAGTGAAACCAGCAGTGTAAAAGACAAAATCAGTTTGCCTAACTCTGGGGGACAAATCGCCGAAGATTTATGAAACGGGAATCAGTCCAACTTCATTTTTCTAGATATGCAGTGGTGGGAATGTAATACACAGGTCTGACAAAGATAATCTTGAGATAAGAATATCATGTGTCGAAAAGAGATGCATAGCGAAAGCAGAAAGTGCGAGAGAGAACGATGATGCCCTCCCTTATTTCCCCTACTCAGACCTTCAGGTGCAAGCGCAATCGATAAAACAGAATTTCCGTATTACTCACCTAGCTTTCTATTTGCCTGAATAATTTCCGAAATCACTTCAGTTGGAAGTGAAGTGATTTTGACAAATAGAACATGACTTTTTCGGATGACAATCGACGAAACGAAAAAGTTTGAAGTCAAAGTACCAAACCAGAATATCGACTATAGTTCAGAAGCAAATTCTACCAAAATGTTAGGTTTTGTTATTGTTATGATGAACTGAAGTGATTGTGGAAATTAAACTGATTTTGTCAGAAAGCAACATCAGTTGGAAGTGATGCGCATCAGTTCAAAATCATAACATTGTCAAATGGAACGCGCATCAACTGATTTTGCATCAGTTTGGAAGAGATGCAGTGTCAAAAAGAATGGGCCTTTAGAGAAGGCAATAAATGGATACTCCGTTGACATATTATTGAGCGCAAAGTAGGCGTTCGTTTATTTATCCGAGATTGGCAGTATCTGTCATAAAGATGAACAAAGTCAACGTTGCCGAATGTACCCCCCCCTCGTCCGACGAGCTTCCGAGTTATCAGAGAACTCTATGCAATATTGACAACATTGCATATCAAGCTGACAAAAATAAACAACATAACCTGAAATTTTTATACAGGGTGTCCCGTAAAGACCACGTCAAACGAAACGGAAAGTAGATCAGAATGTGCTCTATCTGATGTGAAAAATCGTTCATATGAAAGTCTCACAGTTTTCGAGATATTTGATGTTTTATGAAAATGTTGAATTTTTTCACTTAAAATGCTTTCTCTCTTGCGGAAGCTACAATTAATACTTTTCGAATCAGTTTTTTTCCATAAATATTGTTGAATGATTACTTCAATTCATGCAATGAAAAATAGCACAAAATATTATACAGGGATTCTGAAAAAAAAATTTAAAATTCTTGTTTTGAAGGAAGTGTTTTTTTGTACTGAACTCTATCTGACGTGGTGTAAAAAAAGACACTAGAGCTTTTCTGCATATTACGTTAAAAAGTTTCCCAATTTGTGAGGATTCCGAAAAGTTAAAATACAGGTGATAAACTTCTTCAGAAAAAAAGATATTCGAATGTTTATCGAAAATGGAGCATTTCTGTGAAAAACTGATTTTTTCACATTTTCCACAAATACTTTCATTTTGCAGATTCTGCTGTGACTTATTGAATAATTCTCTTGAAAAATGACAATAGTCCTTAAATTACTTATAAAGTGAAATTATTCATTAATTGCAATGATATACGTAATAACGCACAGGACCTTCAACATCAACAAATCTATTGTGAAGAAACATTATAAAAATATTAATAATAATAATTCAGGATTGTTATTAAATCAAATGCTCAAAATGACCACCCCCTTCGCTAATACATGCCCTGCATCTATTGAGAAATGTAATCTTTCAAACCATACAAACTTCTCTCCGCTATTTTGGCTGCTGAAATACGAATGCGGTCCCTTAGTTGTGCTTCATCTTATGGGATTCGAATAAATTTCATTTTTTAAAAAACCCCAATAAAAAAATCCAGAGGATTTAAGTCTGGTGAACGGGGTTCACGAAATTTCACCGCCCCTTCCGATCCACGGTGACGATATGTTTGGTTCAAATATTCCCTAACATGACGACTGTAGTGTGCTGGGCACCCGTCGTGTTGAAACCATAGACTACGTCGCATTTCCAGTGGTACATCTTCTAAAAGTAAGGGTACACTGTTCCTTAAAAAATTTAAATAGTTGGTGCCGTTTAACGATTGCTGCAATTCTGTCTGACCGAATATTTTTCCATCGTATATTCCAGTCCATAAATTCACTGTAAATCGATATTGGGATCTATCTTGCCTTATATTGTGCGGATTCTCGATGTTCCAACTATGAAGATTATGCAGATTAATATACCCGCTTTGAGTACAGGAAGACTTAGACTTAGTCCAAAGGATATTATTGAAAAAATCGGTATTTTCTGTATGTTTTAGCAACATTTGTTGACAAAATTCTACTCGGGCTTGATAGTCTCTTGGTAGTAGGTGTTGAACTCGCTGAATATGGTAGGGGTGATATTGGTGTTTCTTCAGGATTCTATGGGCACTTGATTTTGATACGCCTGTCATGAGCTCTATCATTCTGGTTGATACTGAAGGATTATCTTCGACTTCATTCAAAATGGTGTCATCATCCACGATCGAAGGCCGGCCACTACTTTTACGACTCCCAGGAACTCTTCCTTCGAATCTTAATAACTTTTTATTGATTGTTGATTGATTATTTCCAGCAGGAAGTGCAAAATGAAAGTATTTGTGGAAAATGTGAAAAAATCAGTTTTTCACAGAAATGCTCCATTTTCGATAAACATTCGAAATCTTTTTTTCTAGAAGTTTATCACCTGTAATTAACTTTTCGGAATCCTCACAAGTGGCAACTTTTCAACGTAATATGCAGAAAAGGTCTAGTGTCTTTTTTTTACACCACGTCAGATAGAGTTAAGTACAAAAAAATACTTCTTTCAAAACAAAAATTTTAAATTTTTTTTTCAGAATCCCTGTATAATATTTTGTGCTATTTTTCATTACATGAATTAAAGTAATGATTCAACAATATTTATGGAAAAAAACTGATTCGAAAAGTATTTAATTGTAGCTTCCGCAAGAGAGAAAGCATTTTGAGTGAAAAAATCAACATTTTCATGAAACGTCAAATATCTCGAAAACTGTAGACTTTCATATGAACGATTTTTTCACATCAGATAGAGCACATTCTGATCTACTTTCCGTTTTCGTTTGACGTGGTCTTTACGGGACACCCTGTATACACAGTGGAACATGTCAAAGTGTCATGGCCAACCGAAAGCTCAACGTTTCGTGAACGGACTATATGTATATATATTCTTTTGAATTGAGAGCTAACCAAATACAATACATGAAACAAAAAAGTCCCTAGCTGAGGTTGGTGCAAAACGGGGTACCATACTATTCTGTCGTATGATACCAGAGCACAGGGAAAAACCTCAGTAGAAAAAACCCTGCCTCGCCGGATATATGTGACCTATTAGAATCGAATGGCCCTTTATTAAGCTTCCACGTTTCTCGAAAAATTGACGTTCCGCACAGTTGGACATGTTTTGAAAAGATGTGGGTATAGGTCCTATAAAGTGAGAAAATTCCAAGAAATTTTTCCAAAGAACTGTAGACGCCGATTGGAATTTTGTGAAACCATTAGAGAAAATATGTCCGGAAATGAATTACAAAAAATATTCTGTATACTGATGAATCCTCATTTTCTCTTCATGGGCATCACAATACGTCAGTTGCCAGATATAGGTCACGGAAAAAAGAACATTCAAGTGTGCCATTCCGTAAACAATATCCCAATAAATTGAATTCTTTGGTCGGTATTTTTGGAAAAAATATTATGGCAACCTGAATGGAATGGAAATTTGCAAATGCCGCAAGCAGATATTATACCAACTGAATTTGAATATTAATTTTGGGGAAATTTGGCTTCGGCAGGATGGTTGCCCTGCTCATAATACTAGACCACTTCAGGAATTTTTCACAACTCTGTTTTCTCTTTGCCTCATCTGCTGTACTGTGACCAGCAAGATCACAGAACTTGACTCCCTTCAGCTCTTTTTTGGGGTTACTGGATGAGTACTGCGGAGCAGAGGCCGCCAATCTTTTCAAACAACTAATTTAATTGATTTCAGAATGATTCTTTATTTTTTTCGAATAAGTTTCAACTTGTACGCAAACTTTCAAGACACCAATTTTGTTTCATTTTAGTTTTAAGGCCGATAAAATTTAAACAAAGTTCTTTCTGTCTTTTTGAGCGGTCATTCTACTTAAACGAATGATATATCGTTTTGCCCAGATGTCTGAAATTGTCAAATTTTGCGCCGAGAATGGTCTCAAAAGATAGGATTCGAATCAATGATGACGAATCTGTGGACAAATTCAATTCTGTCCGTGAGGCCGGTCGTCCAACCGTCCGTTAGCACATTAATTTTCGAAGAGATTGTCCTATAGACTTGAGATTTTCAGGGTGAGTTCGGATCCCTGTACAGAACGTACAGGGTGTTCCGTAAAATATGGCCATTCAAAATTTTTGTTCCTCAATATCTCAGACAAAACGAAAGCAATCGAAATAAAATATTGCTGCCACGTGCAAGATGTAAGATGCTCATAATAAAACTCTTTTGTGGCCATAGTGTACACAGAACCATAGAAAATTCAATTGGAATATTGAAAAGGAAAGAAGAATCTCTTTGGGCGTTTTCGGAAACTTACTCAGGGTTATTAACTTGATCCATTTGGTCACGTGACAGATCACATCAGGTTTAGGATTTGAACTAACCGAATATTTTATGAATTTATTTTTTCAATCCCAGTCTATAGCTTTTCTTGCATTTATTGGCCTTTGTGAAATCTTTTTTTTTAATTTCTGGTGTACCCTCCCATGTTTAATCTTATCTTTGAGTAACGATGTTAAAGAAGTAAAGAAAGCTGTAGCTAAGCACATTATTTTCTTGGCTCATTTTACATTGAGCCAAATTCTCTTCTCTTTCCATAATTTTCAGGAATATAATATATGAAATTACTACGAGAAGAGTAGAAGACTAATTTCCGCCTCTTTCAATTACGGTAAATAAACCTGGGTCAGTGATTGAGTTAATAGCACCGTACTTTCCAAACTCGGGTTGGATGTTCGGGTGAAAAAAACGCGCTAAAACAGATCATAACAGAAAAAGTTGCAAAATAGCAACTGAGAATGAGAATGCTGGGATGCCCACGAATACACAAGAACGTGGAAACATCCCCTGTTGAGTTGGATTTGGGTTTATACATAGAAATGGATCTAATGTTTTTTATTTGATGATATTGCATCGTTCTCATCTCCGTCTAACTAATGATTTTGCTATAGCAGAGTTATCTCTGTTCATTGCATTGATTTGCCAGACTTGTATGTGAAGTGGATCTTAACATTGCCTTATGCCCATAGAATATGTCCAGAATTAAAAACTTTCATGCAACAAAGGATTGTTCATTTTGCTTACCAATAATGTAGACATCAATTCTTCCTTAATATCTTTCAGAGAACCAACATCATCCCAACAAATATTTGGAATACTGGCTAGACCTTCTCGTATGGATGAAGGTTTGATCATTTTCGCTGCTTGCAGAAAATCATCCTCTGTGACATTACAAGTTTGAATCACATGTTCGGGAACTGGCTTTGCATCTTTCATGAAATCTGTCTTCTCCTCTCGGGTCCAATTCCATACTGATGATGAGATTGGTTCAGTTGGTTCTTTTACTGGATCAGAAATTATATCAATTTCTTTTTCAACTGATTCAACTGGCATAGGTTCACCTGAATCTGGTATAGGAGATTCTTAAATGAATTAATAATACTTTATATAGACTTGATAAGTAAAACTCAAAAATAGTTGAAACTGTGTAGTGCATCGTTTACGTACAAATATCATGAGAATTCCTCATTTTATCATAAAACTTAACTATGATTCCATAAAGTGCATTGAACAATTTCGGCGCTTTAGCATGCCTTATAGCCACTTGCACCGTTTTCTACCTCAAGACTAGATTTTAAATCTGACTTAGCAGAACTTAAGTTGCACCGTATTCATAAAACAACTTGATGAATTATTTGGTTAACAATGGCGAATCTGGCAATGCTGCAGAATTCTAGATTATCTATGTCAGAGCACCAAACTATTAGATACATTTTTTCTATTTCCAGAACGCCTTTGTAAAGTGATGATGAAGATTGTTTATACAATACAATTGAATTTAGTAGCAAGAAGAGGAAACTTCATAGTGTATTTGTATACAAGTGAGATTGATTCCAGGAAAGAAAAATCACGTATTCACTTTGAAGTGTACACAAATGAATATTTCAGTTAATATGAACAATCAAGAAATTATATGAAATCAATGAGGAAATTTTACTCCTATCAAAGCAAAAGGAGACACAAAAACTGACTGATGTGAAGAAAGCACTCGTTTTAACGGGAAACGGTGTTCTTAACAAAAGAATAACAGATATAGTCCGTTCACGAAAGGTTGAGCACATAGTAGGCGTTTCTTAATTTATCTGAAGTTGGCAGTATTTACTGTCATAAAGTAAAATAAAGTCAACGTTGCCGAATGTACCCGGTCTCGTCCGACGAGCTTGTGAGTTATCAGACAACTCTATGCAATATTGACAACATTGTGTATCAATCTGACAAGAAAATAAAGAACATAACCTAAAATTATTATATACACAGTGGAATATGCCAAATTTCCATGGCCAACCGACGGCTCAACCCTTCGTGAACGGACTATACTTAAGGTTTTTCGTTACTTTTGTCCAGCGAAATCACCGAAAAACTGACAATTCGTCCAAATCATGATAGTGGTCAGCATTGTTATAAATCAAACGTAATGAGGAAACAGAAATCAATGATTTCTGAGATATCAAATCATCTTCGTATATTTCGTGGATTTCACTAAATAAATTGTGAATATCCAATATACTGAATGAAATAACTCATACACAATATCAAAAAAACAACACACAATAGAAGTTGAAACTCGTAATTTGTAAAAGAGTTTACAGGTTCTGTTCAAGTATCTCTTGGAATGCGTAAAACAGCCTTGAGCCATCGAATATTTCCACTTCAAATAAGATCATCTAGAAGGTGCATAATCTGTAGTACATGATAGATGGCATCTTGAGATCTTCTTGAAATTCAAGTTTCACTTCAAACACACTTTCATGCAAAGGTGGAAGTGGCCCTTAAGAACTGGTTTGTAGTTTATAGATAATAATAGGCCATTTATAGACATTTTTGTGTATTCAGAGAAGGCAATTTGAAATGGCTCCATGTTTTTCAGGTTTTTTTAGTGAATCTCGCATGTGATTTTATATTATTTTTTCCTGAAGATTTATAACCTTAATTTCTATTGTGAAAGGCATATTTATATATTATAGGCAATGCAAATAAATAATTATTATTGCTGATGATTTCTCATGTATGGTATAAGATGAATGAAATAGCACAGACATAAAAGAAAATACACTTACTATTTGTTTCTGTTGGTAACGTTGAAGAGGAAATGTTTTCATCTTCCTGTTTACTGTTTTCATCTTCAATTACTAAAACAAGATTTTCCTCCTGATTCGAATTTGTATTTTTTTTATTCAAACATTCTTTAGGATCATCATCAACAATAATTTCTGGTTCAGTTTTATCTGATTCTTTATCTTCTGCATTCATATTTTGATTTTCAAGGATTCCTTCATCTTTTCTGGTTATTAACAATTGATTTTTATTGCTGTTAAGAAATCTGTAAAGGGCCATTTTGTAAGCTTCTTTTATTAAAGCAACTAAATCAGCTCCAACAAATCCTGGTGTTACTGCCCCAATTCGATTCCAATCAAAATCTGGAGACAAACTCTTTGAAAACGTGTGCTGTTTTAGTATAGCTATTCTGCTTTCTTCATTCGGTATTCCTAACCTAATTTCATTGGAAAATCTTCCAAATCTCCTCAATGATGGGTCCATAGCGCCTGGATTTGTAGTGGCACCAATCAATATAACCTGTTTAGCAAGGGGATCCTTATCAAGTTCGTCTAAGCAAGAGGAGAATTGTGAAACAATTCTCTTTTGCATGTCTTTTTGAGAATTTGATTGATTGTTTGTTATAACATCAATATCATCAATAAAAAGGACACACGGGGCAGAGGAGATACCTTTATCAAATAGTTCCTTGATTAACTTTTCACTCTCCCCAGATATCCCTGCTACAAGTTCTGTAGCAGCAACTTTTATGAGTGGGTAATTCAGTTGCCCAGCTATTGCTTGTGCTAACAGAGTCTTACCACATCCAGATGGCCCATGTAATAATATACCCCTAGAAGGAAGAGATTTGCCATCAATTAATTCATACACATCAGGACGTGAAGCAGGCAATAAAATTTCCTCTATTCTATCAAGGGTAGTGTCTATTCCTACTACATCGTCAAAATTAACTTTTGGCACTTCCAGTGCATCTGCATCTGAACGCGTTACTTGCACCTTTTTCTTTTTTCTAACTTGGAACAAAGTTTTGTCATCCAATTTGCGTTTTTTTCCTGGAAAAAATTATCAAGATTATCAGAAAATTCAAATATCCTTGCATCAAAACAATATTTAATATATATTATATTTTTAAAGTAACAATAAATTTATATAAATATGAATTCAATATTTCATTGTTATTTCCGAATAATTTCTATTCAAGCATTTTAGAAGCAAAGAATAACATCCAATTCTTTCCTTCATAAAAAGTTTTAAATTGTTGAGTAACTCATATAAATTCATTATGAAAATTATGTTGGCAAAATGCTGCAAGTATCATAGCGGACACCTGTGTTGAAATATATTTACCACTTTCATTTTAATTGTACCAAACATTTTTCAACCTTAATATTATAATTTCAACCTTTCATATCAATACAGGGTGTTTCAGAATAAAGTGCCCAAAATTCGTGATGTTCATCCTTGGACCTTGGATGATTTTACGACATAAAGTTCCTAAGAACTATGGGTCTTGCTTTTTGGTAAGTTATGAGTACGCATCAAAACACATTTTTTTCAATTAAAAATTATTTTTAATTTTCACCATTCAAACTTCTGTCCGAATTAATTGTGTGAAAGAAATGGTAGGCAGGTAGGCCAATGTTTTTTTTTTTTCAAATTTAAAATTATTTCCGTAATCACCACATAAGTCACAGTGAGAATTGTATCTTTAGTTTTTTACCTGCAACAAATAATTTCTGAGATAAAAATGAAATGCTACTTCATCTATTATCTAATCAAATTACGAAATTCTTTGATTATTTTCAAAATCGTCTAGACATAGATAAAGGCCGCTCAGTCCCTTCATTTTAATTTTTTTTATGAGATGTGGTTTATGCACAACGTTTTTTTTAAGATGAAGGCATCAACTGCATCAATCTGTGTCTAGACGATCTCGGAAGTGATCAAATAAATTCGTTACTCTTAGATGAAATAGCATTTTATTTTTTATCTCAGAAAGTATTCGTCGCAGGTAAAATACTCAATATTCTCACTGTGAAATATGTGATGATTACGCCAATAATTTTAAAAAAGCATTGGCTTTCCATTTTCTTCCCCAAATTTATTCGGACAGAATCCTGTACGGACGTCAATGGTAGAAATTAAAAATGGTTTAGAATTGAAAAAACGGTGCTTTGATGCGTACTTATAACCTGACAAGAAGCAAACAAAAATAGTGTGGGGTGTCGAAAATAATCTTAAAAACCATTCTTTTTTTTAATTTCAACACTCAGTATCTCAGAAATAGAGACCCACTGTTACTAGGAAATTTATGTCATGAAATCATCTAAGGATTAAGATCCCGAATTTAAGGCACCTTATTCTGAAACACACAAATTCAGACATATCAACATAACTGACTTTACTGGTTATTTCTTCTGTTTCTCTAATGGCCGGTTTCTGAGGTTTTACTATAACTGTCCAATAATAAACGGTTCGATAAATATAAGCAACCGATAACCTCTCGATAAAGGTAGCTGAGTTTCTGACGTCTTTTTCGGTTGTCAGTTAACTATCTATTCGATAACAGCTGATTAACGGTAGTCTCGCAAGTTCCTTCCTACATCAACAGATGTCGCGACATACAAATTGACGTTTTGATTATGAGTTTTGCAAATTTTGATTGAAACTTCACGCCTGAAACTCAAAATATTGAGATTTTCCATACGAAATATCAAATCAATTTCATTTGCATGTATATTTATGTCTTATGTATATTTAGATCATTACCAATGATGATTTGAAAAGGTCCTGTCGCATAGAACCGTAAAGATGTAAGCACTTGTTGAAGGACGGTTAAAGTGCAATTCCTTTCAGATATTGGAGCTAATACAGAATTCAATTCATTACACTTATGTAATGTAAAACTGTTTGCTTGTTGAATCTGTACCTCATTTTGAATTAATCATCTGTATACATTTCGAGAGGTGATCTACGAACCCGTATAAATCTGGATACAGAAATATTGCCAATGAATTTCATTGCCTCTTCATCTGATGAAGAGCTGGAGGATAATCTTCTTGTATTATATTCCATTATTACACAACTCGTTCAATATAATATGTTAAGAATGTTGATATGAATCCAAATCCGGTACTGCGTAAAATCAAAATGAAAAAGTGAGCAGTGGCGTAAATAACACCCTCGCAGTCCCGGCGTGCGGGGGCGCGAAGCGCCCTCCGTTGTACGGGTTGTCAATCATCGGCTCGGCCGATCAGTTGGCGGGAGGGCGCTCCATGGCTTAGTTACGCCACTAAAAGTGAGGTTGGAGTTGACAAATCAAATGCCAATGCCCATGCGCCATTCACTAAATCTACAGATAACCGGCCATTTTCGGTCGGTTAAAATAACCTGACTTTATCGGCTGGTTATCTTTCTAAGCGGTACTCAGAAACCGAAATCTACGCTTATCCATCCGTCAAATTTGACAGATAGATAAACTGCGGTTAAAACGACCTCAGAAACCGGCCATAGATTATACAATACACATACATAAAAGTAAATTCAGAGCTAATTTTCACCAAAAGTTATTCTTTTCAAATGTAAATGATGGAAAATAATCCATTAAGTTTTATGCACTGAATAATATGTTTATATTATAAAAAAAGAATAAAGTAATATAATGGTCATACACTTACAAAACAAAAACATATGTATGCCTAGAATATTAAGTTCATATGAAAAAAATTTAAAAAATGTAACTCATTACCTTGAATGACTGTTATTTTTTCACATCTATCAACACTATCTTGATAGTTATTTCGAGAAATTATCGAAATATCTGGTCTTATCAGTTTGAGTGATGTGGAAGGTCCATTAGTTGATTTAGCAAGAGGAGGCTGTGATTCATCTTTGGAGTCATCACTACTTATATCTATTAGTTCATTGTCGTTCATTTTAGGTACATTCATAGATGACCTAGAATACATGTCCACCAGCTGATTGTTCATCATATTGCCCTGCTGATAAAAAAATATTGATACTATTCAGCACAAATTTTTGAATTCTTGCATAGATGCCAAAAATCTCTAAATCCCCTATAATACCATTCACTTTACAACTACATGAAATGAAAAAATTACTTTTTTCGGTAACTGTCCAGGACTCCTTTTCTCTGAGAATTTAGCACTTCCCGGAAATAAATATGATTTTAATGAATGAAGTTGTTCACTCCAGAGCAACGAAATAACGGTTGACAGTTCATATAAGATTAGTTGTCAAAAGTTGGCATGTTTTGTATCGCAATTCGCAATAATTCATCAATTTGTTGAAGTTTCTTCACGGTTGCTGAAACAATAGTGTACGCAACACGTCCGAAAATAGTTTTTGGACTCGCAGACTTCCAGGACCAAAAGAACCCTATTGTTCGGATTTGTTACGTAAATTATCATTTCTCAGTAACATATGCCTAGAGATTTGAATATTCTTCTTGTATTTTCTGTAGATTTGAGAATTTTAGTAGATTGATAATGAAATGACATTCTTTAGATAGTAGCATTTTCAATTGCTTACATGGTAATTTTGCTTTATGCTGCTATCATTAAATAATTTGATTATCTTGAAAATGCATCAACAATTATGGCTATATACCTGTATACCATTTAAATTAAATTGATCTTTGTGTTTAAAGCACCCTAAGATCATTTCAACACAGAGGTGGTTTATATGAATTTTATTTCTAGTTTCAAATAATGTTTCACGTTAGCCAAAATCGACAAAAATCAGAATGAGAAAAACCACAAATTTCAATGAAAGCAAGAGTAGTTTCATTAATTCAGTATAAAGAATTATCGCTGGAGTTGTGATTGACTTTCAGATATCACCAGCACCGGTCGATAACATAACCGTAAAATTAATTAAAGTATGCCTATATTTTTCAGAACGAATGTGGATGATGTAGCCTTCAGGCTGCGGTTGAATATAAACAAGGAAGCAGAAATAAGGCATACAAAACAACTCCAAAGATGTCCATTGATGGTATTGCTTATTGAGTAATGAAGTTTAAAATAATTATATGCAATCACGATGATTTTTATGAATTGAGAATTGCAAGTAACAATTATTACCAACAGAGTCAAAATTTTTTATCAGAATAAATGTGTTCCGATAAAGTTTGTTAGTATTCAATGCACTAATAGTCAGATGAAGTTCTGGCTGTCAATTTTGGGATCACTCGTTTGACGAACATATACGTTTGTGATGTTTTTAGCGATGATTTTTGGGAATTGAAATAATTATATCCATTTGAAATGAATGTTCACTATTGTTGGAACAAGTAGTTGATGATATGCTCAAGAATTAACTTACTTCGAACTACTCTTCCAATTTTACATTTTGACGCCCCGATCAACTGGGTACTTGATTTTGTTTCAACTTAAGGTAGTATTTCTATTTTGTCATTATGGGATGACCTAACTAACACATGTTCTAAACTAAGCATCAGATGTGAGTATATGCAAAATGATTTGAGTACTCATATGGAACTGAATCTCATTTCAGCATGATCTTATCAATACACATAACAGCTTCTGCAGCATCAAAACATAACTGAGATATGTAATAGGTTAAGAAACCTTGAAAAACTTACAAAATGGGCTTCTCTTGAGTTTTCACTTTCAGCTTCTTCAACCTCTTCTTCACTGCTACTATCATTCTGGTCTTCAAGGCCATAACTTCTCAAGACGATTGAATAGGCTTTTTTGACAGAAGCTCGAAAAGCATTACGTTTTCTTCTTGAGTATTCTCTATATGTATTTTGAAGCTCATCAGCCATTAAACCAATGTCCACATATGTTTTGTCAACGTTTGCCTCTAAATACTATGAACAATAATTTTTACAAACATAATACAAGGCTTTCAACATTCAATTTTAAAATATAGTTAAGAAATAACGTAACATGAATTAGCTAAAAGAATTATATTGAAAACACAAAATATATACTGATTTCTATAACTTCAACTTCATTTATCAAAAATGTTTTTAACATCAACGACTTGTGAAGAACCTTTATGTTCAAGAGAATTATGAATTCAAAACATATCCTACCTTCTGAACTCTGGGTATCAACTTAGGATCACTCAAAAATGGAGTTCTCTGCATTTTAACTTGAAATTGTAGTCCTTTGGTTATAATTTCTGCTGAAATCAAGGTTATGAAATTACCCTCATAATATGTGTATGATAAAGTATGTAAATTCTAGCAAAAGCTTTTGTTTTCTATATTATGTGCTGTACAAATATTATTATTCCACCTAAACCACTGTTCGTTTCTTCTCTTTAAGTTTTCATTAAAATAGGGAACCAATGAACCATGGAGGTCAGAGGGATGATAATACCAAATATATAAAATATTCTGAAAAAAATCAACATACCCAATGCAAAATATTCTCAAAAACGCCTATATTTATCAGAATTTAAATGAAATGGTACCAAAAGTTAATCAACATCTCATGGTTCGAAACACAGAATATAAAAACATTTCAAATCAAACTCATAAGTGAAGTTTAAGTTTGTTTGGGAAGCGTGTCTAACCAAAGAAATATATCATAACCTTAGATTATTCATACAAGATGGAGCAATCCCTTACTAGATGAACTGAATGTTTTGTTGGCCATAATAAACATTGTTTGTTTACAAACAAAGTGTGTTGTCGTAAATAGAAGTCAGTGGCGTGTATCTAAAAATTTGTTAGAATAGAAATAAATCCTTCAAAGGTTATCGAATCTTTAATTATTATTTCATTGGATGCTTTAATGTCATTATTTTATAGGATTTTTTAACCTTCCCAATGTTTTCATCTTATTCTAAATCATTGTTATACGCAGAATTTTTATAGTGCGGTATAGTTTATAGTTTCGATTCGAAAAAAAATTCAATATGAAAAGAGATTTGAAATAGCAAATATGATATTCAAATATTGTTGTTCTGGTTTTAATAATACAAATACCTATACAATTGAATGTAATATCATTATCAATGATCTTATTAACAATCCTATTATATCGAATACATCTATTCAGGTCACTTTTCAGTAAGGCTGCATGGTACGTTATTACCATACAAGATTATGCTGTATCTAAATTTGGATTTTAACACAGCTTGATATCTGTTCTGAGTTGAGTCCAGATTTTTATTGGGGACCACCATGTTATTACAAATGGAGCTCATTTGACTGCAAAGGTTTGAAATTTAAGGATATTACACCTGAATATAAGTTAAATTGAATAACAAAAATAACAATAATTTATTGATCCTGTTCGACATAAAAATGTTTAGATAGGTCCAGTTTTACATCAAGTGTGAAGTATAATCATATCAGTTCTCATTAATGCTGTAATAGGCCCTACTTACTTACTGAAACCTTGTTCATCCATTACCTGCACTTTGATGGCAAATGATAGTATGAATGTATATTTTGTTCCACTATATAGGATAGATGATTGGAATTTTGTGAGTTTTGCAATAAAATGGACGGGGGCATGAGTATTTATAGTGGAATAGCGAAAGCCTGCATAATAGGATTGATTATCAAGCAAGGATGTATTAATAACTTCCATAAAAAAATACATGTAACATAAAATAAATGATTTTACAATAATGATTTGAAGAAATACGATAGGTAAACTAAAATATACTGATAATCGATTCTTCAGAAATGTTTATAATAAAATAACTAAGAATCCATATCTACTACTGCTATAGTCTTTGGTAATTGAATCCAAACAGGATCGAAAAGTACACGATCAAAAAGAGTATTTTATACACCCTGATCACCCTAAAACTTAAAACTAACAATTGTAAAGATAAAATAAAAACTTATTGATTCTGATACAAAATCGATGTGTGAGCATACTTCTAAGTCGATTCACCACCTGATCGCTCATTTTCCTTGTCTCGTGGTGATTCTTATAGTGAAATTCTTTTCAATATTAGTTTTATCAAAGGCAATTCTTGACTTTCTAAAACCCCTTCATCAAATACATGATTGTCAAATGCATTTAAAACAACATATCTGGTATACAATTATGAATCAACTTATTGATTAAATTTTCAGATCTTATACTCATAATAGTAGAGTTATTAAAATAATTTATATTGTTTATTTCTGCTTGTGTGCATATCTTAATGACAAATTTGGATGCCTTGAATAAATTACCATAAGTTTTTCTTTTCTGTAAAAATGAATATGTTTCGCAAGTCTCCAACATATCAAGACATTTTGAGCAAGTGCTCCTTCCTTACATAATTATAGGCCCTATGCGAGTAAAAATGTAATGATAGGACCAATGCTCGTAGAGAAGGTGTAAATTATCGGATATAAGGTTCATTTCCCTGAGATTCTCTGCAATTTTCTGTTGCAGTCTCCTGTTCTTCATCCTCAATGCTTTCAGTGTCTTTTTCTGTTCTGCAATTTTTCGTTTAGAAAGGGAGAAGGCAAATTTTCCTTGTTTTTGGATCCTGAAGTCTTCATCCATTACATCACCAACAAAACATTTTCTTTCTTGGTCTTGTAACGTACAACTTATAGCTTCATAACTGAAATAAGATAGTCAAGGTTTTATATCAAGAACCAGAATATATTTGGCAATATTTCCCAACCCTTAAAAAAATTAAGTAGAATTACGTAGTTGGATGTGCTACCGTAAACACTTCCGAGATACCAAGTTGCTTGACGATTCTGAAGCTGTCATAGTACCAGACAATTCTGAAACTGTCAATGCACCAGATGATTCTGTATCGGTCAAAGAAGCAGATAAATCTGAAGTGGTTAACCCTTTGAGCCCGAATTAATTTTTTTTTCGATACGAGTTTCTCTCTCTTGAAATGTGACTCATTAAGTGTTCAAAAGATGCACTGCATAATTTTTTTCAATATTTATTTGGAAATTTTCACAAAAATATGTGGTTCCATTTGGAACCACTAGGAACATAGCAACATTTCTGTAATTCAAATCTACATTTTAGTTTTTATGAAATTTCATAAAGCAATTCGATTTTTGAGTCAAACAAAGTCCAACAGAGCAAGTGGAACAATGCTAACGTGTTCTGTGAGGTTTTGCACGTGTACTGCAATGTGCACATCTCGTTTTGTTTGCCGTGAATTGGCATATGTGCACATTTGTCCAGTCTTTTCTCCATATGTACGGTGATTTTGAATCTCTTTACTGGCTTTTCGTCACTTTTTACGTACCGTCGTCTTCGTTATGCAGATCGCTATCAATTCATCACAAATCGGCGAGAAGTCATATTTATCGCCTATCTGGAATTTTCCAACGAAATTTCTTCGAGATCATTATCCAAGTTTCCTAGTTGTCAGAGAGAATTTCAGATGAATGGCCTCGTCTGACGTCAAATTTTTCTGATCAATAAAGCAGTTTTTCCTTTCCTCTGCGAAGAATAGAATTACAAAGATGAATTTTTGAAGTTGTCCATTTTCCTAGTGGTTCCAATTGGAACCTCCCACTTTCCCCGTACGAAATTAAATCTAAATAACACAAGACTATATCAGAGAATGTATTTATATCATCTTCATACATTAGCCATCCATATATATAAAAAGCACTTACCTGACATTATTCAAAAGAACAAAATTACATTGATTTCAAAGTACTCTCAAAATGAGGTAAGAAATCGTCAAACGCTGATGGAAATGAGTTTACAGATAATTACCCTAAGTTTATTTGAAATGCTAGTCACTGCCTAGGCTAAGAGATGGCTCTATAGAATATTCAGATTCTATGTGGTACCAACTATCGCTAAGTAGGACATAACCAGAAATTTTTGAAAAGTGTGGTTCCATGGTGGAACTACCAGGGCTCAAAGGGTTAAGGTACAGATAAATCTGAATCAGTCGATGTTAGCAGATAAATCTGAAGTGATCAGTGTAGCTGACAAATCAGTAGCTGTTGAAGTCCTGGAAGAACTCAGTTTTGAAGATTTTCTGACACTACCCAGCTCATATCTTCTAATGGCTCCGGAGTGACAGGCGGCACAGGCCTTTCATCTGAAGATTGCTAATGGCACTGAAATTAGAAATATTATTTTTGATATTCATATTATCCAAATCAAATTTGAATAAAACACCCTAATAATACACTTACCAATGAATCGATAACGAATCCTGACGGAATAGCTTCAGTATTCAAATATCATTTTCCTGCTTTATATAGGAAATCTTCATCAGAAAAATGGTCAGAGCACATATACCTCCTTCGCTTATTTTGTATTTCCCAAATTATTTGATCCATCCACAATTTCCGTCTGACATTATCATTAGATACTCTATTGAAAGAAAATCTGCTTTTGAAATTTTACAATTTATGCTTATATTGAGGCTGGGTCATTCCTTACTACGACGCCTATGGTAATGATTGTTTTTTGTGCTTACTTACCGTTTATGGATCGCCCCGCAGTCATTTTACTGGTGCTTTTTTACTATACACAGAATTAACATTTTTCATTTTAATACAACAAATACCTAGATTATTTACACACCAAGATAGAGCATAGTGAGAGAGAAAACGTGGCCGAAATAAGATAGCAATATGTTTATTATTTTCGTCAAAATCAAAACACATTCCCGCAGCTCCCTATTGGTGGCTTTCTACCACGTGACCTGGACGTGCGAATGAATTTCATTATGGCCGCCGCCTTCTTTGACAGCTGATGCTTAGGTGGAACAAGTTCAAACTTATCGTTTTGAGTTAACCAAGTGATTTTTGTAGTGAAAACGAGGTTGTACAATAATTATTTGCTGTATTAAGCTGAAAAATGGTTAATTCCTGTGTGATATGTAAAAAAAGCACCAGTAAAGACTGCGGGCGATCCATACATCGGTAAGTAAACACAACAAATAATAATTTACCATAGGCGTAGCTAGGAGTACCTAGCTCTCAATATAAGCATATTGTAAACTTATTTTAAAAGCATTTTCTTTTAATAGAATGCCTAGTGATAATGCCAGACGGAAATTATGGATGGATCAATTAAATTTGGGAAATACAAAATTAGCGAAGGAGGTATATGTTTGTTCTGACCATTTTTCTGATGAAGACTTCCTATATAAATCAGCAAAAAGATTTTTGAAAACTGAAGCTATTCCGTCCAGGATTTCGTCATCGATTCATTGGTAAGTCTATTGAATATTATGAGGGTGTTTTATTCAAATTTGATTTGGATAATATGAACATCTAAATATATATATTTTAAAGTTTTTACATCTGAATGTCTTATTTATAGTATAGAGGTATTTATTGGTTTTTTCACTGTAAATGTTTTGTATGACATTTTCATAATATTTTTAGGCCTGATGAAGCAAACGAGAGTTTGCGAAACGTTGCTGAATATACTTTAAGATCTTTTGAGAGTTTGTCCTTATCCCGCAAAATACAGTTATCAATTTATTAATTATTGTGGAGGACACTAATATTTGCATTCTCTAATATAATATTTCTAATTTCAGTTCCAGTAGCACATCTCCAGATGAAAGGCCTGTGACTCCAGAACCATTAGATACTAATAAGCTAGGTAGTGTCAGGGAATCCTCAAAACTGAGTAATTCTGAACTATCCAGAACTTCAACAGCTAGTGATTTGTCTGCTACACTGACTACTTCAGATTTATCTGCTACATTGACTGCTTCAGATTTATCTGATACATTAACCGCTTCAGATTTATCTGCTTTTTTGACCGATACAGAATCCTCTGGTGCTTTGACAGTTTCAGAATTGTCCGGTACTATGACAGCTTCAGAATCGTCAAGCAACTTGGTATCCTCGGAAGTATTAACAGTAGCACATCCAACTACGTAAGTTTTACTTAATTTTATATTTATAATATTGCAAAATATATTCTGGTTCATTATATAAAACCTCATTATCTTATTTCAGTTCTGAAGCTAAAAGTTCTGTACCAAGGCCAAGAAAAAGAAAATGTTTTGTTGGTGATGTAACGGATGAAGATTTCAGGACACCAAAACAAGGAAAATTTGCCTTCTCCCTTGCTAAACGAAAAATTGCAGAACAGAAAAAGAGACTGAAAGCATTGAGGATGAAGAACAGAAGACTGCAACAGAAAATTTCAGATATTTCAGGACTACTGAATAATTTGAGGGAAATGAACCTTATATCCGATAATGCTCAAGATTATATAGAGGTAAGTAAGATTCAGCTTTGCATATATGTGTGGAATGTAATTATTTTCAATATTTCAGGCATCGTTACCAGGTCCTAGTAGAGATATGGTAAATAGACTCATAAGGGGATCAAAAAATCAGAAATTTACACCTTCTCTACGAGCATTTGCCCTATCATTACATTTTTACTCTCGCCTAGGGCCTATAATTATGTTAGGGAAAAATTCAATAATTCACTTCCACACCCAAAGACTATTTCTAAGTGGTATCAGACCATTGATGGAACTCCTGGCTTCACAACTGAAGCCCTCAGTGCATTGAAGAACAAAGTGCAGCAGTCTGCGGGAGAACAAATTTATTGCAATCTGGTGATTGACGAGATGGCTATTAGAAAAAAAATCGAATTCATTGCTGGTAAATTTTATGGATCAATAAGTTTTGGAGAAAAACCTGAAGTGGATACTTTACCAGAAGCTAAGGAAGCACTTGTGTTTTTAGTTACCTGCATCAATGGTCACTGGAAAATTCCAGTAGGCTATTTTTTGATAGATGGATTATCAAGCAGAGAAAGAGCCAATTTGGTATTAACTGTCTGGAGTTTTTGAATGAAGTAAATTTGAGAATAACTTCTGTTACTTTTGATGGAGCAGCTTCGAATTTGAATATGGCGAGTCATTTGGGTGCTGATTTTTCGAATCCTCAATCATTGAAGACTCACTTCGAACATCCAGTCACCAAAGAGAAGGTATTAATTTTTCTTGACCCTTGTCACATGCTCAAACTCTTGAGAAATTGTTTAGGAGACAGTAAGATTTTGAAAACAAAAAATGATAATTAATCAAATGGACCTATCTTGAAGAACTTGTGAATCTTCAAGACATAGAAGGATTGAATGCAGCAACGAAGATAAGAAAACGTCATTTACATTTTGTGAAAGAAAAAATGAGAGTGAAGATTGCTGCGCAGACATTCAGCAGGAGTGTGTCGGATGCTCTTAAATTCCTTGAGTTTGATTTGAAATTGACAAATTTTAAAGGTGCTGAAGAGACTGCAAATTTCTGTCTCTTAGTTAATGATTTATTTGACATCTTGAACTCAAGAAATAAATTCTCTCCATATACATAAGAGGGCATTGTCTTTCGAAAACATTGATTTATACGTGGAAAGGTTTTCTGAAGCAAAAGAATACTTCATGGAACTGACTCTGAATGGAACACCAGTATTATCTTCAAGAAGGAAAACAGGGTTTCTAGGGTTTTTAATATGTATGGAGAGTCTTGAGGAAATATTTAGAATGTATGTGGTGTCAAAAAAATTAGACTTTTTATTGACCTATAAGTTCTCTCAAGACCATCTGGAGGTATTTTTTGGTGCTATCAGGAGTCTGAATGGATACAACAACAATCCCACAGCCAGACAATTTCAGTCAGCATATAAAAAGTTGTTGATAGCAAGGGAAGTGAGAGGTGCTGATTCTGGAAATGTTGTTAATTTGGACAATACATCAATTCTTCATGTTTCGTCATATAAAAAAATAACAATAAATGATCATAAGGAGGACTTGGAGGAGACTGAAGAGTATAAAAATTTGTGTGCAGCGTTAAATGATCATGATTACTTTGGCTCTTCAGGATGGCAATTATCTTCATATATACAGGATGTTTTAATTTATATAGCAGGATTCGTTGTCAAGTCATTGAAAAAATGTATCACTTGCTCAAAATGTCTTGATATGTTGGAGACTTGTGAAACATATTCATTTCTACAGAAAAGAAAAACGTATGGCAATTTATTCAAGGCATCCAAATTTGTCATTAAGATATGCACACAAGCAGAAAAAACAATAAGATATATGATTTCTAACAACCCTAATATTTTGAGTACAAAATCTGAAAATTTAATCAATAAGTTGATTCATAATTGTATTGTCTGTTTACCAGATGATGTTTTAAATGCATTTGGCAATCATGTATTTGATGAAGGGTTTCTAGAAAGTCATGAATTGCCTTTGATAAAACTGATATTGAAAAGATATTTCACTATAAGAATTCACCACGAGACAAGAAAAATGAGCGATCAAGTGGTGAATCGAGTAAGAAGCATGCTCACACATCTGATTTTGTATCAGAATCAATAAGTTTTTTTTATCTTTACAATTGTTAGTTTTAAGTTTTAGGGTGATCAGGGTGTATAAAACACTCTTTTTGATCGTGTACTTTTCGATCCTGTTTGGATTCAATTACCAAGGACAATAGCAGTAGTAGATTCTTAGTTATTTTATTATAAACATTTCTGAAGAATCGATTATCAGTATATTTTAGTTACCTATCGTATTTCTTCAAATCATTATTGTAAAAATCATTTATTTTATGTTACATGTTATTTTTTATGGAAGTTATTAATACATCCTTGCTTGATAATCAATCCTGATTATGCAGGCTTTCAAGTTTCAATTGCTATTCCACTTTAAATACTGATGCCCCGTCCATTCCATTGCAAAACTAACAAAATTCCAATCATCTATCTTATATAGTGGAACAAAACTATACATTCATACTATCATTTGCCTTCAAAGGTGCAGGTAATGGATGGACAAGGTTTCAGTAAGTAAGTAAGGCCTATTACAGCATTAATGAGATCTGATATGATTATACTTCACACTTGATGTAAAACTGACCTATCTAATACATTTTCATGTCGAACTGGATCAATAAATTTATTGTTATTTTTGTTATTCAATTTAACATAGTATTCAGGTGTAATATCCTTAAATTTCAAACCTTTGCAGTCAAATGAGCTCCATTTGTAATAACATGGTGGTCCCCAATAAAAATCTGGACTCAACTCAGAACAAGATATCAAGCTGTGTTAAAATCCAAATTTAGATACAGCATCGTCTTGTATGGTAATAACGTACCATGCAGCCTTACTGAAAAGTGACCTGAATAGATGTATTCGATATAATAGGATTGTTAATAAGATCATTGATAATGATATAACATTCAATTGTATAGGTATTTGTAATTATTAAAACCAGAACAACAATATTTGAATATCATATTTGCTATTTCAAATCTCTTTTCATATTGAATTTTTTTTCGAATCGAAAATATGCCCGCACTATAAAAATTCTGCGTATAACAATGATTTAGAATAAGATGAAAACATCGGGAAGGTCAACAAAATTCATAAAAATAATGACATTAATTATGCATCCAATGAAATAATAATTAAAGATTCGATAACCTTTGAAGGATTTATTTCTATTCTTAACAAATTTTTAGATCCACGCCACTGACTTCTATTTACGACAACACACTTTGTTTGTAAACAAACAGTGTTTATTATGGGAACAAAACATTCAGTTCATCTAGTAAGGGATTGCTCCATCTTGGTGTAAATAATCTAAGCAAATACCTATTGTACAACGTCGTTGGTTCACTAACAAAATCACTTAGTTAACTCAAAACGATGAGTTTTGAAACTAAGCATCAGCCTGTCAAAGAGGCGGCCACTAATGGAATTCTTCGTACGGTCCAGGTCACGGGGTAAGAAGCCACCAATATGGAAGCTGCGGGGAAAGTGGTTTTTTTGATTTTGAGACGAAATAATAACATACGCCTATCTATTTCGGCCACGTTTTCTCATCTCACTATGCTCTATCTTGTTATGAATCATCTAAGATCATAACATAACCACCGATAAACTGTCATCATTGTCATTAATTCAAATCTCTTTTCAGAATGGCCTTAAAAGAAAGGTTAAAGACCTCTTTTTATTGGGCTCGCCTCTAGGGCATGTACCCAGATCATGGTTTGTTTGTTGAGAAACTACTCGAGACACACAAACGTCCATGTCCTTGCCGGGATTCGAACCCGGGACCCCTGGCATCCCAGGCCAAGCGCAACCTCCGCGCTACGGGGCCGACCAGAATGGCCTTGGTATCCTAGACCAGCGTTTCTCAACCTTTTTCACCACTGACTACTGAGGACAGAGGACCACTTGTAAGTTGTAAGTTGAACTTTCAGAATTCTTGGCGGACCACTTAGATATTAATAAATATTTCTTAATAATAGGTAAAATGAAATGAGCACTGAAGTTTTACTAATGAATTTATTATTTACAAAATAAAAGAAGAAAAAACATGCTGAAAGATAAAAGAAATATAAAAAACAAAATAGAAGTCATAGATAGATCCAAATTAAGACGTAAATGACTCCCTTAAGTGCACCTTACACGGTCAATATTATTGAAGCAATATCGTTATTGATCAATATATTGAACGTATAAGGAGTGCATTGAAACAATAATATTGATGGCAATGATATTGAGAAGAATCAAATCGATTTGATATTTATTGCAGTTCCGCCAATATATTGAGGCGCCGTCAATACATTGACACCGTGTGAGGGGTAAACAGAATATTGTGTAATAAAATTTCAGTAATTCTGGAGACGCCGTAGAGGGTGTTTGCTTAAATTGTGTTTTTCAAACACAGTGCATCAGAGGTCTCTTCAACTATCTCGCTTATGGTTGTTGCAGCAATGCGAGTCGAAAATTTCAAATCTTCAAAGCTGTTTCCAGTTGCTAGAAATCTTAATGTGACTGCAAGTCGATCCTCCGGTGAAATAGCCTTACTCATAATCGTATCTTGTTTTATTATAAATAGTGAAATGAGTGCAACAAGTTGTTGAAAAAGTTGTTCATCCATTCTTAAAAAATTTTTGTAGTCATCTGGCTCACCGTTGAGTTCTCGAAGCAATATCCCATGTCCATGACTCGATCGTTTTTTTAACCATTTTTTCAACCACACTTTTCTCTGCCTCCTTTTTTTCCTCTTATTCAGAACCAAAGCACATCCTATTAAAAACGATAGATCCATCCTCCCTGACTTCACAATTGAAACTGACACTTTATTGAACAATATTATTGAATCGTGTGAGGGCTGCCGTTTTTTATCACATATTGCGTCAATAATATTGAATCAATAATATTGACCGTGTAAGGTGGCCCTTAGTCTTGCTTCTCACTTGAAAGTTTCTCAGTATTTGGCTCGAAAGCCAGTCTCATAGGAGCATTCAAATTTAGTACAGAGATAAGTGGAATGAAAAGGAAGAAGTTCCAAAGTTTTTTCACTTAGCAGTGGACTTTCATCAAGTAATCCTATCCAAAAATCTGTCTGTGTTCAGTCGCTTTCTGGTCAACACAATACTGCGAACGTTTTGAGTTAAAGAAAAATAGACAGACGTATTAATTTACGTCTCAAGAGCCAAGATTTAAATTGATTATTTTATGACTATTTCATTTCGCGGACCACATAAAAACCGTTCGCGGACCACAGGTTGAGAATCACTGTCCTAGACCACCTAGGCAGCGAACAAATGTGCGCGAGACGCGGAAGCATGCATGTTTAAATTAAAAGTACACTTTCAAACACCGGATGTTCAAAAGTATACTTTTGAACATCGAAAACAGAATTGTAGGCTCCCCAAAATTTTATTCGTTGTAGGTCATTTTGTTATTATTAGGGCCGAGCAAACAGACGTACAGTGGCGGCAAGCGAAATGTGAACAACTCTAAAGATCACATTTGGCTTCTTTTAATTGAATAAATCAGGCTTTGGCATAGGAATAGTCTGTATAGATTTTCAACGACTGCGTGATATGACCTCAGACAAAAATTCATTTATCCATTAACAACCTAATTAATTCATTAAGATTTTTCGATATAGCGTGTAATTAATTAACTATCACCGTAGTGAACGACCAGAAGGGGACATTACATTCCTCGTTTCCTTTTCATTCAGTGCCTTTTACACCTAATTAATTAATTAAGATTTTTCGGTAGAGCTACGAAAAGGGTGAAAGTATCGTTAAAATATGAGCAAATTTCCAAAAATAGTGATCTTTGAAGTCTAATAATCAATCAGGCAAGTAGAACCAGAGCAGTATGTTCTGTGGCAGATGCTCCGTACCGTCATAGACAAACTAAAATAATTATCCGTTTAGTTAGTCTATGCGTACCGTTCGTTTATTCACATCATAGACTAACTAAAAGTTTGTCTATGATTCACATTCTCAGGTATTACAGATTAATCTGTACGATCTGTGGTCACGTGACTAGGAAATCCGTCGGAGAAAAAAAATAAGACGCTTGCCGTCGAGGCGCTATAAAAAATGTTTCCTCTAGAAACATAACTCTTTTATTGTGTCATTAGAAAGATAATTTAATTTTGAATTTTTCTTTCCAATACCATTTATTTCTATTCTTTACCGTCAGCGACCTGCAGCGTGTTTTATGTTAATTCTATTCCATTTATTTTTTCTGTTTTGTGTATAGAGACATATTATAGATATGATTGTATTTATCAAAATCAAGGAGGCTTTGTAGCAAACTATTTCTCAATTATAATATTCATCATTCCAAATCATGTGTTCTTTATACCGGCCATTATGATCCATACATAAATTATATCTTTTCCTTTTTTTGTTATAGGTTACTACTTACTTTGGCCCAGTAACTGATATTTTGGCCAAAGTAACTTATAATGAAATAAGGAAAAGATATAATTTATGTATGTATCATAATCGCCGGTATATAGAACATAATGATGTATAGAATATATAATTTGAAATGTTGCGTTTGCTATTAAAAAATAATGTTTATTGATAATATAAAATAAAATATTTTCTGAATATTATAATCGAGAAATAGTTGGTTAGCTTTTTATTTATTCTGTTGACGGTATTTGGTATAATTAAATGTTGACTCGAGATGCGCGTAGAAGTCGGAGAAAAAAATTGTGACGCTAGGCGTCTCGGCACTATCGAAAATTTCTTCTCCAGAAACATACCTTTTTTATTGTGCCATTCGAAAGATAACTTTATCCCGAATTTTTCTTTCAAATATAATTTTTTCTATTTCTTACCGTCAGCGACCTGCAGCGTGTTTTATGTTTAGTCTATTCCATTAATTTGTTCCTTGTTTTGTAACAGTGTGCCTTAATTTAGAGACATAGATATGATTGTATTTATTAAAATCAAGAAGGAATTGTATCAATCATATCTATGTCTCTAAATTAAGGCACACTGTTACAAAACAGAAAAAAATTAATGGAATAGACTAAACATAAAACACGCTGCAGGTCGCTGACGGTAAGAAATAGAAAAAATTATATTTGAAAGAAAAATTCAGTGTGCCTTAATTTAGAGACATAGATATGATTGTATTTATTAAAATCAAGAAGGAATTGTATCAATCATATATATGTCTCTAAATTAAGGCACACTGTTACAAAACAGAAAAAAATTAATGGAATAGACTAAACGTCAGCAGGTCGCTGACGGTAAGAAATAGAAAAAATTATATTTGAAAGAAAAATTCGGGATTCATTCGAATGGCACAATAAAAAAGGTATGTTTCTGGAGAAGAAATTTTCGATAGTGCCGAGATGCCTAGCGTCACAATTTTTTTCTCCGACTTCTACGCGCATCTCGAGTCAACATTAAATTATACCAAATACCGTCAACAGAATAAATAAAAAGCTTACCAAGATAAGTGAATCACCCTGTAGGTACTGTGTGGAGTCGTTCACTTTATGGTTTCCGACACTGCACAATACACAGTATATTTCGCCTACGCGTGGTATTATAATAACTATAAAGAAACATTGAAAAAAATATACCTTTTTATTTACACCATTAAATAATTCTTCTGATTATGTCGAGAGCTTTTAAGAATTAAAAAAGCTTTCAACTAATATTCAAACTATGTACAACATTTGAGTTTTATCAATACAACATTTTCTGAACAAACAATTGACAAAGATCCAACTATTCCAAAAATATCCCAATCAACTGTTAATAAAATTATGAAATTTCAACACGATTCCTTTTTTTCTCATCAAACTCAAATCAATGTCTATTTTTCTTTTAGGAGAGAAATAACAATGTTTCCCATTCAAAACAAAGGAAACAATAAGAGTAACAAACAGATTTTATGGAAAAATCAAAATCTTCAATTCAACAGATTTTTAGGAGTTCAAGTAATCCATTCAAATAGTAAAGATATTTTGAAATGTTATGAACCTCATGATTTGAATTATTTCATAAAAATCATGTTTTAAACTATTTATCACATTGCTACAGCATAACATTTCTTCCACATTTAACAGAAAATAGCAATATTTTTCAACACTTCAATTATTTACAATGAATAATACTTTTCAGGTATCGAAAATAAATCTGAGATGAAACTTGGAAAACAATATATCCAAGTTGCAGCTAAAAATTCTCATAAAAAATATATCCATCAATTTTCGAATATAGGAAGATGAAATATCAAGACCAATATATGGTGAGATATAAAATATTTTTTCATCAATAACAATTTTCATTTTCAAAAAGTTAACGATCTGTTTCTATACAGACTGCTTTTAAAGAAGCGAGTCTTCTGACAAAAATTCAACTGTATAAGGAGCATATTGAAATTAACAAATATGCTAGTTTTTTTTGTCTGCGCTCAGGTTCTACAAATGAAATGTTCATTTACTAAAGTTTAGAAGAAGCGGTGCTCAGAAGGCCAACAATAAATTAGACAAACTTCTTATACTTTGACAATGGACTGTTTCAGTTTTTGGAATTTCCATTTTCCATTCCAGATCCAGCTAGACAAAACCTGGGCAGGCAATCTTGCAATTGATTGCTTAAACCATTTGATGTATATGTATTTCAAAAAATGCTGTTGCTTACTGAAACTTATCAGGTATTTTTCAAATAACCTTTCAAAATCTACTTAGAACACCATAAAATGTGAAAATTTCCAACAATATGTTTGTGATTGTTTCAATGATTTATAATAATACCTCTTTCCGAAAGAAGATTAATCTCTGAAAACTCTCTATTCTGTCACACAAGGATATTATATATTTAAAAAGCTGAACAACAAAATTGCGTCATTTTTCTGAACTGAAAATTTCTAAATGGAGGGTTGATGTTCATAGTAGAAGAAAAGGATCATGTAAAATATCGTTCAGTAATGAATATTTTGAATTCATAATAAAACATACCAAAATATCAGTTATTATGAATTTAAATGGATTTTTTATTATATCTTATTAATACAAAACAGGAATTTCTCTCGACTTAACCTGAGTTACTTAGGTTGATAGGAACTGATCTTTTACATAACCAAGTTCTTCATTAAAATTTTCTCACTGTAATTGAATTATTTTTCGTTGATAGCTTTTTAAGCTTTCAGTCTTGCGTTAAAATCTGAAGATTGTAAAATGAAGTACTTGAGGAGTTGTACATAATTGATTGTGAATGAAATCAAAACTCAAGTTTCGGAAACCGCCTATGAATTAGGCATATATTCTTAAGCAAATATGTATGTGTATACTTTGTACACTGAAATTTGGAGCCTAGCAGAAATGACGAATCTTTGACGGCACTCAACTATTAATTGAATAGCTTTGAAATAATCACTTATCTCTGAAACAGTAATATAATTCTTTTTGTCGAAAGAATATTATTTCAAATTCAAAACGATATTATGAAACATTATCATTCAAAAATTAAGTAATTCAAGTCACTCAGAGTGTATAAATTCAATTTCTTATATATGAGGTAACATCGATAATTCTTTTTGTGACTTCATTAAGGACAAGTCACGGCTAATGGTAGTTTAGATGTTCTGAGGAGCAGTATCAGGTATCAATAATAGCCGTATGGATTTAAGATAATGCAGATTACTGATTTTGTATATGTTATGAGATGTGATAAGTATCGAATGTAGGCGGGATACACATATTCCTATTTACGTTGATTAGCTTCTATTTTAAAAACCTCATTATGTTATTTCAAAAATATTTGCTTTGAGTAGATCTTATGATATTATTTCGAAGATTTCTTCTCATCTAATTCATCGTAGGGAAAAGTTGCGGATGTGAACTACCCTGTACAATTAGAATTGCATTTCGTTGCCTTAATACACAAGATATTGGCAAACCAGATCCATATGTTCAAGTTCCTGTGATGCATATAATCGAACTAATATATCAACGCAAGTACTTAGAGTAATTAAACAAAACCGCTAGAGATATACTCCGTTCACGAAAGGTTGAGCACATAGTAGGCGTTTCTTTATTTATCTGAAGTTGGCACTATTTGCTGTCATAACGTAAAATAAATTCAATGTTGCCGAATGTACCCGGCGCGTCCGACGAGCTTACGAGTTATCAGACAACTCTATGCAATATTGACAACATTGCGTATCAATCTGACAAGAAAATAAACATCATAATCTTAAATTTTAATATACACAGTGGAATATGCCAAATTATAATGGCCAACCGACGGCTCAACCTTTCGTGAACGGACTATAAGTAGAGAAATATTGAAGAAGTTAGGGATGGTCGAAAAATTGCCTTTGTAGTTTCATTTCAAACAATGAAGTTTTTATTGTTTTCTGATGCAGGTAACCACAATGTAACGCTTAATATTTTGAATCAATGAGACAGTGGTTCTCACCCAAGATACCAGATTATTCATAAATTCGTATGTCTTATTTTTCGGCCCGTCTAAACTACCATCGACCGTGGTACAGCCTGCACAAATGATTTTCTAAATTGTACAAATGATGTCAAAATGGCCAGATGCCACAAAACTTTCGACTATTACATTTGTAGTTCAATCTCAATTATTCCATTTTCACCTCGTATTCCAACCTCTACTCAGGTGAAAATTCATAGAAAAATCCCAACATTTTCTATAACCGTTTTACATAGAAGTTGTTTTAGGAAAAACGCGCATTACCGATGTTGTTAGCGCAATGGGATCAGTTTGGCTAGCGTTCATATGTCTTTCATGATATTCCTGAAAGCATGGAACTATGCAAAGGTTAGTTTGACACTCCGGGCAGTGGTACTTGGTTTTTCTTCTCAATATTCGTCCATGGGCGTCTACTGTGTTCCAGCAGTAATTGCAGCCTAATGCTGGACCAGGACGCACAACTGGGCAATGATGAGTAGATCTAGTACTAGTCTGAAAAAAATAATTGCAATATGTAACGAACAATACTGAACTGAGGTCCTGTACAGGATAGGGGAAAATCGCCGCCACTGGAAACCTCATTCAAACTATGAATTTTTGAAGGTTCGCTGAGGGTTTAAGAAGGCACTCGAAGCACTTTTGTGCTCTTAAGTACTATATTCAACGGGTGCTTAGTGCTAGATGATTCGACAATTTTTTGAGAAGGCTTAATGCTTAGTAACTTTTCTCAAAAAATGCTCTCAAGCGCTGTGACGAGCTTCCGAGCAACGCAAAATGCTCCACCGTAAAGCGCCTCCGAGCAACGCAAAATGCTTACGAGCTCCGAAGAGCTCCGGGGCACTCCTAGGAATTACCAAGCACTGAGCCCTTAATGAGCTTGTCGAAACAAAAACGCGTTGGGCTTTAGCGAGATTGGATTAGAAGTACTAAAACAATTGTTTTCTTTCGGTCCCTTCTTATAAATAAATTGTTCTTGCACGATAACTCGGGTGGTTCAAGAAAAACCAGCAAGGCGAAATACAATTAGAATGTCATTCTGATTTTATAATAACATATTTCAAAATTACATCAGATCAGATACATCATCTATTAATTAAGCACAGTGCATAAAACAGAAGCGCACCTACTTATCCCCAGATTCGTGAACGATTCAAGAAGACAAAATAAATTCTTGGCTGGTACGAAAGTTTCTTTTATTTGATATGACGCCATGACATAACTTCAGTGAATAGACTAATGCTTAAGTCATTCTGTAACGTCCGAATTCTAAATCTACAATGGTTGAACTCCTATTGATTCCCTTAAAAAAATTGGTTTTTGAAATCGATTATGCTCAGTTCCAAACTCGATAACACTCGAAAGAGGAATTGCTTTGTTTTTGAGCGCTCGTTCTTCTCAAACAACTGCTATAACGTTAATTTTTAATTTTTTAATTGTCAAGGTTTTACATATATTTCAGTTTTCGAATAATTTCCAGAATATTATTCCTATCATGCTCAGATTTTGTATTTATATATTTAGTATCAATCTCAAGTTCTAAACAAAATTTTTAGTTAATACCTCATTGCTCCACCAATGAACGAGCGCTCAAAAGCACCTGCTCAGAATTTTTTCTTTATAATAGTCGCACGCGATATTTGTCATCCAAAAATTTAAAAATTTGAGGGATTTGGCTGAAAAAGACAAAGTTTCGTTCTAAAAAGTTGCTTGTGAAAATTACTTTCTGAAAGTGCTTAGTAATAACGAGCTATATGCTCGAAATTGTGCATATATTCTAGTCCGGGAGGTAGTGTCAAAATTTTATGGGTGATTTCAGCATGATTATTCTGTGCTTTAAATAGTAATTTATACTTGTTAAACAACACAAAGAATTGTCAGCTGGCACGACCCTGTGACGAGTGGGCGTAAGGAGCTGCGTAACTCGTGAAAAACAATTGTTTTTCGTATTAATTCAGCAGAGCTAGAAATGTATAAATTGTTAGTTTATTCGATGTCCATTATGAAAAAATGTGTCAGCTACATAGGGTAGGTGGAAAATCTTGTTAGCTGCCCATTTAAAGATGTAAAAAAACATGAAAATTTTAGTGATTTCAGCAAAGCTAAAAATTTTTATAGAATAGTTTATTAACTAAAAAGTCAGTTTATGACTGTCAGCTGGTATAAAAATGTAACTAAACCTGTTAGCTGGACTGATAAAGTGTACCGTATAACTTTTACTCGCGCGCCGCGCATAGTGCATTTAACGGTTCAGCTAACATATTAATCCTCGTTTTCTTGACAGCTAACAACAATTTTATGTTTCTTCGAAACATACAGCATCAAATAGAATTTTTTTATACTTGCTAATATTACATTAATGACATAAATTCTCAAATTAGGAAGAAAATACGTTATTCAGGATAGAGTGATATTACATATGTACATTCACGAACAATAATTTCTCCAAAAAAATTGTCATGGTGAGTATTTAATTTGTTAATGAAAATAGTTATTTATTATACAAGGGAAAAAAGTAGTAGATTTTAGCTCGAGGTTATATTGACAAAAAGCCGAGAGCTAAAATCTAATATTTTTCCCGTGTATAATACACTATTTTTTTCTGTGACAGGAAAAACGACCATTTAATAGTGAAAGAAATATAACTGTTCACGAAATTACTTTTTTCCCCGGGAAAAAAGTGAGTACTTTTTTCCCGGCTACATAGAGAATCATTTTTTTGACAGGGAAAAAAGGAATTTCGTAAAAAGTCATACTTTGTGACCTGTCAAGAGACATAAAATGTCACATTTTTTCCCGTCACAGAAAAAATAGTTATTTATTATACAAGGGAAAAAAGTATCAGATTTTAGCTCGAGGTTATATTGACAAAAAGCCGAGAGCTAAAATCTAATATTTTTCCCGTGTATAATACACTATTTTTTTCTGTGACAGAAAGAACGACCATTTAATAGTGAAAGAAATATAACTGTCTACGAAATTATTTTTTTCCCCGGGAAAAAAGTGAGTACTTTTTTCCCGGCTACATAGAGAATCATTTTTTTGACAGGGAAAAAAGGAATTTCGTAAAAAGTCATACTTTGTGACCTGTCAAGAGACATAAAATGTCACATTTTTTTCCCAACACAAAAAAAAAGAATATTTTTTGCTACAATCGCTATGAATAATTGATATTTTTCCTACTGCAGAATATTAAAAACCGATTAGGAAGATTCATCTGAATCGCTTTCAAGATTTCCACAGGTCAAGCTGTAGATGAAACAATTGAGAAATATTTGCTTGATGCTCAAAATTAAGGCAATAAAAGAGAGAGACATTCATCAAAGAGAGTTCCGAAGATGAAAAAGGTATGAAAAGGCTATAAAGAGGAACAAAGTTTCATCATTTGTTGATGCAGTGGTAAAAAAAATCTCTGTTAATGGGAAACTTGTAGAAGCTCGAATGCAGCGCGATTTGTTTGGAAAATTATTACGACTTTCATTAGAAAACAGTCTGAATATCGAATCTGTATTATCATACCTGCTGACACCGATTCCTTTATCTTTATGTCATATAGAAGAAGCCATTTGTAAGACTGATAAATCAGTTCTATTCAAGATATTGGAGAAAGAAAATGATAATGAACTGAATTCTGATACATGTGACAGCTGTGATGTTATGATTTATGATGGATTCTTCATGTTTCATCAACTAAAAGATCTTTCCTTCACATTTGCTAATATCTCAAAGAAACTACTCCAAATAATCACCACAAATGATGCACATACTGTGATACTCGTATTTGATCACTACTTTATACCTTCAATTAAAGATAATGAGCGCTTATTAAGAGGAGTAATGCATGGAAATAAATTCAGTATCAGTGGACCTGAGCAAAAACGTCCATCTAATTTTTCAAATGAATTGAAAAATATTTACTTCAAGGAAGCATTAATAAAGTTCATTATTGACGATTGGGCACAAAATCATATGGCACCTTTTTTCTCAAGAAAAACTATTTATATTAATTATGATTCGTGCTTTAAGTTTGAAGTAATCGATGATACAGTTTTGAAAACTGTTGATGAAAATTTATCATGTCCTTCTCACGAAGAAGCGGACACAAAGATAATTTTCCATGTTTGTAAAATAGATTACGTTGCTCGCATTACGATTAGATGTTCGGATACTGATATTTTAGTAATAATGCTTGGAAATATGCCTTCACTTCAAAGTACACTGAAAATAAGAATTCTTGCTACTGGAAAATAATCGAAGATACTAGATGTAATGAATTGTTTGAGAAGCTTGGTAGAGAATTATGTTCAGCACTGCCAGCTTTTCATGCCTTAACCGGTTGCGACTGCAATCCGTCTTTCTATAGAAAAGGAAAGATAAAACCGCTAAAGATATTACGTCAATCTCCGGAGTATATGCAAGCCATGATCAACGTATCCAAACTATCACCTCAGAACTTAGAAGACAGTTTCACAGTTTTGGAGGAATTCGTTTGTCGTATTTATGGCCAGAAATGAATCAACGATATTGACCAGGTACGAGTAGCAACATTCATGAAAGCTTACAAAAATAAATCCAATAAGAGATCTTGAAAATCGATCAGAATTTTGAAGGATCTATGCTACCACCTTGTAAATCGGAACTACGACAGCATTTTCTTCGAACATCATACATATCACAATTGTGGAATCAGCCCATCTTTCCACGCCAACTTCCTCTTTGCCAACTGATTTTGGATGGACAGAAGAAGACGGAAAATATGTTTTCAAGTGGTTTGAATGCCGAACAGTGTCCAGATTAGACAGCATTATGGATAATACCGAAGGAATAATAGGTATTCGATACCAAATTTTTTTACTTTTTACTGAATGATCATTTTCTTTCAACTATTATGATTTACATTTCTTCAACAGATATTTTGGAAACCAGAAATGAGGTTGATAATGAACGAGAAACCGTTAGTTGAGAAGAAGAAGACGACAGTGATGCCGATCTTGAAAGCGATTCAGATGAATCTTCCTAATCGGTTTTTAATATTCTGCAGTAGGAAAAATATCAATTATTCATAGCGATTGTAGCAAAAAATATTCTTTTTTCATTAATAAATTAAATACTCACCACGACAATTTTTTTGGAGAAATTATTGTTCGTGAATGTACATGTGGAATATCACTCTATCCTGAATAACGTATTTTCTTCATAATTTGAGAATTTATGTCATTAATGTAATATTAGCAAGTATAAAAAAATTCTATTTGATGCTGTATGTTTCGAAGAAACATAAAATTGTTGTTAGCTGTTAAGAAAACGCGGATTAATATGTTAGCTGAATCGTTAAATGCACTGTGCATGGCGCGCGAGTAAGTTATACGGTACACTATATCAGTCCAGGTTTAGTTACATTTTTATACCAGCTGACAGTCATAAACTGACTTTTTAGTTGATAAACTATTCTATAAAAAATTTTTAGCTTTGCTGAAATCACTAAAATTTTCATGTTTTTCTTACATCTTTAAGTGGGCAGCTAACAAGATTTTCCACCTACCCTATGTAGCTGACACATTTTTTCATAATGGACATAGTATAAACTAACAATTTATACATTTCTAGCTCTGCTGAATTAGTACGAAAAACAATTTTTTCTTACGAGGTACGCAGCCTCTCGTCTGCTTAGGCCACGCTTTTGGACCAGCTGACACTAGATTCTTCGATAATCTGTACTATAATAATTTGTATTAAAAAAATGAACTTTGCTGAAATAGTCCGGTAATATTTGACACCACCTCCCGGACTATTCTGGATTACTTTTCAAAAGTCCCTAGTGCTTTGTACTTGAACCACTTTTTCTTTGTGCTCGGCACATCTCTGTTCTCTGTCAAAAAACTCTGCCGAATCGTAACAATTGAAAAACTATGAAAATTAGAAAAAATAATTGACGAGCTCGCAAATCTCTAATGTGGCCAAGGCCAAAATGCATTTAGTCGATGTTGCATGCATTATTCTTATAGTTCTTGATTTTTGCCATTTCGGATTAAAATCCTCAGAAGATGGAAGATCTGACATGAGATTTCCAAATCTTCTGGAAGTGGTGTTCTTGATATTAGGTTAACATAGATTTTATATCTGTGGCTTATGCCGTTTTACTCGAAAACGACTCATTATAGAAAAAATGCAAGAAACAAAAAAACACAAGCTACTCGGGCTTCTCTATGAAATGAAACATTTGGAGAAATAAAAATATGCTTACAAAGTTTCAGGCTTCTAAGACAAAAAAATTGCCTTAAGGCGGCAACAGGCCAACACTGTCAGATTCATCACTTTTCAAAACTCCCGTGTATAACATTATTTACGTAATATGCAAAAATGTTCTGAGATATTGTCCTCATAAATGTTGTTGCATATATTTCGGTACACCTGTTTATACATTAATGGCAAAGCAATATTCGTTATTTCAACCATATAATATAAAGTCGATATATTTATTAAATCAATACAACGGTTACCAGGATGTTTTCAAGTGGTTTGAAGCCGAACAGTGTCCAAGATTAGACAGCATTATGGATAATACCGAAGGAATAATAGGTATTCGATACACAAATTTTTTTACTTTTTACTGAATGATCATTTTCTTTCAACTATTATGATTTACATTTCTTCAACAGATATTTTGGAAACCAGAAATGAGGTTGATAATGAACGAGAAACCGTTAGTTGAGAAGAAGAGACGACAGTGATGCCGATCTTGAAAGCGATTCAGATGAATCTTCCTAATCGGTTTTTAATATTCTGCAGTAGGAAAAATATCAATTATTCATAGCGATTGTAGCAAAAAATATTCTTTTTTCATTAATAAATTAAATACTCACCACGACAATTTTTTTGGAGAAATTATTGTTCGTGAATGTACATGTGGAATATCACTCTATCCTGAATAACGTATTTTCTTCATAATTTGAGAATTTATGTCATTAATGTAATATTAGCAAGTATAAAAAAATTCTATTTGATGCTGTATGTTTCGAAGAAACATAAAATTGTTGTTAGCTGTTAAGAAAACGCGGATTAATATGTTAGCTGAATCGTTAAATGCACTGTGCATGGCGCGCGAGTAAGTTATACGGTACACTATATCAGTCCAGGTTTAGTTACATTTTTATACCAGCTGACAGTCATAAACTGACTTTTTAGTTGATAAACTATTCTATAAAAAATTTTTAGCTTTGCTGAAATCACTAAAATTTTCATGTTTTTCTTACATCTTTAAGTGGGCAGCTAACAAGATTTTCCACCTACCCTATGTAGCTGACACATTTTTTCATAATGGACATAGTATAAACTAACAATTTATACATTTCTAGCTCTGCTGAATTAGTACGAAAAACAATTTTTTCTTACGAGGTACGCAGCCTCTCGTCTGCTTAGGCCACGCTTTTGGACCAGCTGACACTAGATTCTTCGATAATCTGTACTATAATAATTTGTATTAAAAAAATGAACTTTGCTGAAATAGTCCGGTAATATTTGACACCACCTCCCGGACTATTCTGGATTACTTTTCAGAAGTCCCTAGTGCTTTGTACTTGAACCACTTTTTCTTTGTGCTCGGCACATCTCTGTTCTCTGTCAAAAAACTCTGCCGAATCGTAACAATTGAAAAACTATGAAAATTAGAAAAAATAATTGACGAGCTCGCAAATCTCTAATGTGGCCAAGGCCAAAATGCATTTAGTCGATGTTGCATGCATTATTCTTATAGTTCTTGATTTTTGCCATTTCGGATTAAAATCCTCAGAAGATGGAAGATCTGACATGAGATTTCCAAATCTTCTGGAAGTGGTGTTCTTGATATTAGGTTAACATAGATTTTATATCTGCGGCTTATGCCGTTTTACTCGAAAACGACTCATTATAGGAAAAAATGCAAGAAACAAAAAAACACAAGCTACTCGGGCTTCTCTATGAAATGAAACATTTGGAGAAATAAAAATATGCTTACAAAGTTTCAGGCTTCTAAGACAAAAAAATTGTCTTAAGGCGGCAACAGGCCAACACTGTCAGATTCATCACTTTTCAAAACTCCCGTGTATAACATTATTTACGTAATATGCAAAAATGTTCTGAGATATTGTCCTCATAAATGTTGTTGCATATATTTCGGTACATCCTGTATTTATAACATTAATGGCAAAGCAATATTCGTTATTTCAACCATATAATATAAAGTCGATATATTTATTAAATCAATACAACGGTTACCAAGGATAGAACATTGTAGATTCTGAGATCGGAAATGTTGAAAACTAAGTTGAAAAAAAAACTACCAACTCTGAAATTTTTGGGACGTGTTAAACCCAGAAATTTAACAGAATTATTTGAACCCGTGAAAACTCTTAATTTTGAGGATAATGAAGAAGATACAGATGATCCATGTAAGAATCAATGGACTGGAAAATATGGAGAGAGATTCAGAAAGATTTACATTGAAAATAAAAAAATTTCTGGGAAATTCACTTTTGACTATAAGAAAACACTATGCGAGGTGAAGAATGAAATTATATCGAAAAACAGTGTAAGGTATTTTTATAACTATAGATATCAGACTGAATAACTGTATCAAAATATTGAGATGAGTGTAAGGATAACAGTATGTGTTGGTGGTTTTAGCATAAGCGAAACTTGAACTGAAAGTGTTAATATCAATAATTTTGACTCGATTGAAGTGCAATGTAAACGCTCATATAGTTTCGACATGAAGTTTTCGTTTTTCTTGTACGCGCTTCTTCCAAGCTAGGGGAATACCGAGGGGAATACCGTGTCTGTGATAAGTCTTGCATTTTGAGTCCGGAGTAGTCTCAAACGATTTGGTAGACTCACTGATGAAAAATACCAGGTCAAAAGTTTCTGTGTCATTATGATCTGAAAGAATTTTTTCCGGGTATATTCAGAAAAAGTATTGCAATCGGTTAATATTATGGTGCTCAATGATTAAATCAAGTTTTCTACCAAACTCAACTTTGTGACTTTCGACGGAATGAAATAGACTTGAAGAATTCTGGTTAAATATGCGGTCGGAATATCTCGGCTTTGTTCGTTGATCATCAACCGCAAGAGTGGTTTTTGAGTTTAGACATTTGAAATTTGATTGATTTATTCTCTTTTTGATTTTTCAATACTAATAATAGCTAGTTGCTCATTACCAATACGGACATTTTGTGTAAAATTTCGCGAGGATCCTCCGAAAAGAAAATTCAAAAAAATGGTTTCCAGAAATTCTTTATTTCAGAAACTGTTTGATAAATACCATTGCCAACACGGCCTGTATATAAAAACCGTCGATAAAATCATATACTTACATTAAATCCCTCAGCTTGTTCGCAAGGAAGAATATTTGGCTTTTTTCATTCGAAAATGATACATACGGTCAAGAAGAACTAATGTATCATTTTTATAGTCCCGGATGGATTTTTGCCGATCTTAATAATAATACAAAAAACAATGAGAAATTAAAAAACATAATAGATTTTCCCAGATTCATTTGTTTTACCAAGATCTAATGTCAAATCGGTCAAAATTTGTAATTTAGGCGACAGGCGATAAATTCAAACTTTCTGTGACAATGGTCTATCACTTTAATATCGCTGACAATTAATAAATGATTGTAACAGCGCAGTTGGCTTTGGATTATTCTCATTTTGCCGCTTCCTATGCAAACCACAGAATTCTGTGATCATGCTATGCTCTGATTTATAGTATTCGTTTTGAAGAGTTTCGAGCTCCTGAGCTGTTCCAGTGCTTGTGCGCAACCAATGGGAAGCCGTATTTCGAGCTTTTGAGTTACTCAGGAGCACGAAACTCTTCAAAACGAATAGGCTAATTGGTAAGAGATTAGTATTCTGTAGCGGCAAAGTAGTCCAAAGCCAACTGCGCTGTTAAAATCATTCATAAAGAGCCTGTACCTTAATCGATATGTATTGTAATAGTTATACAGCAATAATGCCTTATGAAAGATCGAAACCTTTCAGATAACTCCTTTCATTTCTGAGAGCATAGAGGATTTGAAACAAGTAATACAAGATTCCAAAAGAAAAAAAGCAGGTGATGTCTGTCCAATTCAAATTAATGACCCAATTGAAATAAACGATTATTTGGATGAAAATGAAACAGAGGAGGAAGCAGAAGATTCCACAACATGGATACTTTTGCGGGCCATATGTATCGAAGACAATTCTGGGAATTCTTCAGAAGTTAACGATGTACAAATTGAAAAGAAAAACCAGTTGATCAGGCCAGCAGTTGAATGGAATGTTCTGAATGAAGCAATAATAAAATGTCAAAATTGGTTGGACACAATGGACAATCAAAATTAGAAATGAATGGCAAAATATTCCTAATCACTTTAACCTTGATTACACCGAGTAATTATTATAGATAGATTTCCATTGTTTTCTCACTTACTTATGACTGAATAGCGAATAGTGGTTGATGGAATGGAAAAATCTTCACTACATAAGGGGACTTTGTGAAGATTAGCTAAGTCAAACAGCCGAATCTTCAGGATTTTTACTAAAGTGAAATCTGATAATCTCAATAATGGATAGGGTATAACAGACATCTTTTACATACCAAGAGATATTTGTATTTCATTGAATCAATAAAGAAAATGAAAAACCAGTTAACTTACTTGTGGGGATGAAGCACTTCTCTTTAATTCATCTGTCCTTACTCTCAATGTAGTAGTTGACAAATGAGGAACATCTCCTTTTAGTGGAAGTTCTTGAGATATTGATAATGGATCTGTTACTACCACTACAGGACTGACTGCCCTCTCAGCCTGATCACCAAGTTTCGATGAGTGTACAAACGACAGATTTGAAGGAGGCGAAAAAGACTGAAACAATAATGATATATTATTATGAGACATAAGTTCAAAAATGTTCAGATTCCGTTATCTTTGTTTGCAATGTAGGTACAGATCTTCCGAAAATAAATAATATTAATCGATTAATATCAACCAATATTAAACCCATACTTAGAAACTAATCTCGTCAACGTTCAAAGTTAATACAAGGAGGTGATATCATACAGAGCATACATAGATTGATTGCTATTTCGCCCAATTGGGGCTGATCAGTATGGAGAACAGCTCTGAATGGTAGTATGCTTTCCAGGACCCAAACTTAGATCTGGCACAACCCTTTTCGGTATTATTTGACTCATACCGAAACAAACGCCTTACGAATAACCTCCCCTCACTGCATGAACCTTGAACGAAGTTGAGAGATGTTTATCCTTTGTCATACCAATAATTCATTATTATGCGTGAATTCCATGAACTTTTGAAGTTCTGGTTTGACAAACCCAATACACTTATATGGGAAGACAGAGGTTTTTGCTCTGAGTCCTGCTTGCACTATGAAATACACATGCTATATTGTTCAATATTAATATTTTGTGAAGCCATATCTCAAAGGAATATACAGGTTTGGAAATTCAAATCGGAAAGATACGAAATTCAATGCGACTGAGAAAGAGCTTTGCCGTACAGTTGAACTTTGTCTAATCGTTTGGAGTAGCCTCAATAAACCAGTATGGTATAAGCAACGTAAAGTACTCGAATCGAGAGAAGCCTTACGCATTGACTCAATTCGTCGGACTGCCCGTGTTACTCGATTTGAGAGAGACAACCGTATTATTCGTTCATTGGACCATTCATCGCGTCAAACGAAAGTGAATAGCACGTAAATCTGTGAGTATGCCACTGTTCAACTTGACGGAAAAATACTCTCTCTAATGCATTGAATATCGTATGTTTCCGATGTGAATTCCCGAATCTGTATAACATGAATAATATACATATCTGGCAAAGACAAATATTGGGATAGGAATACGAATACCATATATTGAGAAAAGATGAATAGCGAAAGTAGAAAGTGCGATAGAGAACGATGACGCCCTCCCTTATTTTCACAATTCGGTTTTTCAGCAGTGCAGCGCAATCGACACGACCACAATTTCTAGTGCAACCTGCTAGTTCGTATTATTTCATCTTATTCATTCAGCCATCCGAACACGGCTTTTAAATAATATTGTATTGAAAGTGATCCATCTTGAAAGAAAAGATGTTTGATGTTGCGGAATACCGGAAATATTGACAAATGTTAGAAGAGAGTTCTTTGACTGGACTAGATTTTGAGAAGCAATTGTTTTTGACACCCTATTCGATTAATTTTATAATGAATTTTATTTAATTTCAGTCGATAAAGACTCAATAACCTTATATCTGTATTTTTTAAACACAATAAAGGCAAGGGCGCATGTAAACTCATCTACCTGTATCTCACTAAATACAGTTGAAATTAAGCACATCTTCAATTTTTTATTTGAAATAGATTGATTGTATTCATGGATAAAGTCAATTTTCAGAACCTAATTGATTCTGCTTTCCAGCGAAAACATAATGATTAACCTTTTGAAAATGAGACAAGGTACACATGAATTTTTGCATTGAGATATAAGCACCCAAGATTAGGTTTTGCCAGACTTGTATAGCATATAAATCAGGAAAACTGTATACGCACTAAAGTTGTAAAAAATTATACATATTTTACTCACTCTAGATTGACTCAAAAGAAGGGGATGAGAATGCTGTTTCAATAGGACAGAACCAGGAACAGCTAATAAACTGCCTGGGGGTGGTGAGTTTGTTGGCAGAGGATCAGAACACTGCCTTTCCATTCGGAGAGGAGGAACTGCCAAGTAGTGAATGGAGGGGGAGTCACCATCAGAGGGAATATTACCATCATTTTCTTTCTTGATGCGCTGTTGCCTCATCAGGAACCGTCCCCTTTTTGTTCCCATCGCTAGTTGACTATGGTGTACAAACTGTTGGGATAGTTGTGCGTGTGTAGTAACAGTAGGTTTATCTAAAGGAAGAGAAATTCAAAAATTTACTGTATCAGTGGCATTGTTGCTACTTATTGGTCATTATGTTCTATTAGGATTTTGCTGCGTTATCGCCAGAAATATCTGTTTAGGCCTTTGGTAGTACATGGTTAAAAGAATTATTTAAATGATCCCACCATAAAGATATGGACACGTTTCCAGAATATGTTTGTGATGTTAGTCTACGCTGTAGATCTTCAGAACGGGAAACTTCTTGTTTACAGAATAAGGAGTTCTAGATTCGATATTTCAAATATCTCTCATTCAGGATCTCTCCGGCGTATTATAAGTCTGAATACCTATTAATTCGTTGACTCTCATCGCCTCATCAATAATGTCCAGATGTGAATATCGATCATGGAGGTGTAAGCCTGTACGAGATTTGAATTTAAACATCCTCACTAGGGGCTATATTTTGTTATCGAAAAATATCTACAGTTCCTTATTACATTTTGCAGGAAAGAGGGTTTACACATTTTGAAGGCACCTAAAGTAGTAACGAAATGCAATTCTTTTTTTGACTGAATGCACTTGAACACATTTCTTTGTTTGTATCGAATAAGCCGCATGAAATTCTTTGAACCTACTCCCGAGTACAGAAGAAGAAATTATTATACTGATTACTCCTAGGCTCTCCTGGCCCCTCAGAAGCTATTAAGCTTGTGTGAGTTAGGAGAGTTAGCTGTGTTCTGTGAAGGATTTGTAACTGTATCCTTACGACGCCCCCGGAACAGCTCTGCTAATTGTTGACCCAGCAGTGAATGCTATTATATAGCAACGTTTCCATTACTAGTCCGACGCTCTTCCACAGAGTAGTTCTGATTAAAATAAAGCAATATTACAATTAGCTTATCTTATCACATAAAATGTTTAGACCTGGCTTTCAAATTAGATCATCTTTTCAAATAGTAAATCTTTATTGAAATATCAATCAAATTTGTTCATACAAAATCTTAAAGCAGAAAAACTGAAATAGCAATAACAACAACAGAAAGATATATAAACAATAATCTATAAATAAGTATATTTTACATAATGTAAGTAACAATTTAGATAATAAGACAAAAAGCGAAAAATTAGTTAATAAATTCACTAACAAAATATATTTCTCGATTAGAATTTTTGTTCTATAAGGACAAAAAATATACATAATTTGTCTTCCCAAAAACAACGATTTAACACTTCTAACGCAAAACTTGGGAGCTTATTCTGACTTCACAAAAAATCACAATAACAATTTCAAAAAATAGTCAGATGGAAAGGGTAAGATATTTAACTCAATTGGGTTATATAAAGTAATAAGGCATTACATCAGGAATTTCCTTACAAAGGCAGGGCATATGTACAACTTTTCCTACTATTTTTTGAATTTCAAACTTTTCTACATCGCTTTTGAAATATTGACAGTACTCAAGAAGAATATATAAAATGTTACTGCTAAACCTGAACAGAGTATATATTCGGGAATTCTTAGTTACGCCTTCAGCTGTTATGATTGCTGTGATTTTTGTAACTCAGTGTACATCGCATTCCATTTTGGGTGAGACTGCCAGGTTTCTCGTTTGGTATTTAAGATAGAGCCTTGCGGTTTTCACTTTCCTGTCCTACTTTTTCGTGAAACTCAAATTGGTCTTATCAGATTTTGCATAACTGTTTTCGTTCGAGAGCTACAGGGCGATTTTGGAAATTGTTACTTTTCGGACCCCTCATTTATCTCCGAAGTTATTAGAAATAATGCGGACCTGAAAACTACGTCTGAATCCGAATTCTGCGTAGAATCCAGTTGCGTACTCAAATTTTTGTTCGGGTTATGGTTTTGAAGATTCAACACAAATCTATATGATTTTAATGGAATACCCTTCGTTGAATTCGTTATTTTTTTCCCTTCAAAATGATATATGATACTATGTAGGTAGGATGTTAAGAAATGTCAAAAAAACACAAAAACATCAAATAATGATGATTTTTTGTAAATGGGCAATGGATTTCCCATATAAAAAAATACTCAATTGGATGATTTTCATGTGTGATTTTAATTTATAGTTGAGTAAGCAAACAAAGATTATACACCCATCAATAACATGAAAAACAAAACGTAGGTACCTATCTAAGAGCAAACAAAATTCATAAACATTGCATAATTTCTTACAGATAAAACTGTTCAAATTGCTGTCCATTTTCCCTAATACATAATTGACAAACCTTTTCAATACGCCTGAGTGCATTTAATATTATAAAAGGTTGTTTTTTCTCTCCAATGCCTACTTGATAAAACAATGTTCCCAAATGCATAGTAGCCATAATAACACCAAGGATGTTTGTATCATAATGATCTACTACTTTTAAAAATTAAAAGTAATAATTCTTTCACTGAATTTTGGAAAATCCATTGCCCATTAACAAAAACTCATTATTATTTGATGTTTTATTTTTTTTTACATTTCTGAACATCCCACCTACATAGTATCATACATCATTTTGAAGGAAAAAAAATAACGAATTCAACGAAGTAATAATATACAGGGTGTTCCGTTAAAAAATATATAGGTTTGTGTTGAATCTTCAAAACCATACCGCGAAAAAAAAATTGAGTACGCCACGGAATTCGGCGCAGAATTCTGATTCAGTCGTAGTTTTTAGCTGAGCATTATTTTTAATAACTTCGGAGATAAAGGAGGGGTTCGAAAAGTATCAATTTCCAAAATCTGCTTTTCTTGAACGGAAACAGTTGTGTAAAATCTGATCTGACCAACTTTCACGAAAAAGTAGGACAGGAACGTGAAAACCGCAAGCCTCTATCTTAAATAACAAGCGAGAAACCTGGCTCTCACCCAAAATGAGGTGCACTGTACAGTGGTATCCGCTTAAATGGGAGAAGTGACAAACACGTCATTGTAAGGTGACGTTATATATAGTATAAAATATCTTTTAGGTGAGAAAATCGATGGACATATAGACGATCAATAGTTGTGTGATGAAATAACAAAACTCACATAAAATGAGCATTTTAAATGTGTATGAAAGGTAAATATGTGAATGTAAATCTGCAAGCATGAAAAAACTACTGCAAAAGTTTACGGAAACTTTCCGAACGTATATCAAGTCTCGTTACTACGACCAAAAATAATTGTCTGCGCTTTTTTGTAAAAGATATCATAATGAGCTGTTAGTCACATATTATATTTGAAGACTGTAGACGATAACCAATATGAGCGGAGTTGAAATAAACGAATTCTAGCAGTTCCTTAATTTCTGTTTCAATTATTCTTTTCTTGTTATTTTTTCTGTAACTGTTGATATTTTCAATAAATATATTTTTTGTGTACATTGTATATGATAACAGCAGATAAGCTATGTTGGTTCCCGACCGAAGCTATGATTAGATCATCGACTTTTCCATAAACCCACATAAGGCCACACCCATCACGGAGCCATCTTGAATCATAACGTTGGGTTTACTCACTACCTCACTAATAGTAGTGGTAACTGTACTGGAAACGGAATCTGACAAGGCACTTCCGGTCGAAAACCAACATAGCTTATCTACTGATAACTACTTTTCTTGGCTTGCCTAATCACAACAATTCCTACCATGTACAAATGTCTTAAATATATGACTTTGAAAGGGTTCTAACAATTTCAGCATTACATCCTCTAGAAGTCTAGAGTTTGACCCCCTCACATCTGATCGTAATGGATGATTTGGTACGTTTTTTCAATTGATTTGATCGAAATTTACTGTTTGATAATTATCTATATTTGGGGTTTGCTGACTTATAATATTGGATGTATTCATTCTTTGAATCAGTTGTGTGAATTCAATATGTTTATTATCGAAATAACCAACTACAGTTCCAGGTAGGTTGGCAGCATTTGCTGGTAGTTCGTATTCGTGTTGATGTAATTGTTCATTTTCTTCATTGATAGGTTTTTTTATGTTTATGGTGGAATCCACATTATTCTCATTGAGGTTGGAAGTATCGTTACTTGCTTCTGATTTTCTCTTCTTAACACTTAATCTAAAATTGGGATATCCACGCTTTTTATATTCTAACCAAAGAGTACGATTGTTCACTCCATAAATTTTGGCTGCCTTACAAAACCCAATACCACCATATCTTACAGCTTCCAGAGCTTTGATGAAATTTTCTTCGCTTTGAGGGTTTGCGTTTCGCTTTTTCTTTGGATGCTGAGGTATTTCATCACTAGAAGGCGTAGGAGACAGACCTTCATTGACGATCAACATGCATTGAGACAATGCTTCATTGTTTTGCGATATAGCAGTATTTGGCGGGAAGTTGTTGTATTGATCTGTGTTATTGAAAGCCGTTTGATTCCCCAGATTGGTCCAGTTGAGGCCTGGAAGGATGGGTGGTTGGTTAATGGATCGCAGGTATGGCGAGGCTAAGCTCAACCGCAACATGAAATGATGCTTAGTTATGAAATGATATATGGGGATTTAGTCATAATATAACAAATTGAAGTAGTATGAAGTATTTTGCTGCAAGACAAATTTCTACTCCCCTTTCAAAACACTTTCATAGAGTACAAGATGACATAAATCTAATCTGTTTTTACAACATAACTAATATTTCAACGTTGAAAGCTGATGGTGAGAATTACATTATTATTATATTTTAGAACAAAATCGTGCGTTTAAGAGTAACGCAGGTATGATATAAACAATGAAAGCGTTGACGGGATCAACGCTTTCATTGTTTATTTTATATTTAATACTCTTCATCAGTCACAATCTGCCTCTCTCTGTAGCCAGGTTTTCAGCTATAACACATGATAGGATAGGTTCCTCATTTTTATCCAACTTGGCTGAAGTGTTTATGTGGAAACTGTTGATAAGTATTTCATCTGTTCATTCTCTTCCTTGGTGGCTTGATAGTAAATTTTACATAGTTCACCTTATTGATCATATCATAAGGACCATATAAACCCAGCTATTAAGCTTCAATGAAATAAGGAAGTTCATGGCATGCCTAATTGATATTATTTAAAAATTAAAGTTTTAGAAACTATTTCTTCTAATTAAGTAGTATTGATGCTTTCTAAAACTAGTTTTCCTACATTTCTTTTAGGATTCAATAAAAAATTGATATGTTAATTTATTTTGTTATCGACATAACCAATTTTTAAAAATTTTGCCATTTCTTACTCAATACACTTTCGAAAAATCTATAAAAGTATAGATAATTCCTATTGGTATTTCATGGTATTTAAATTGTCGACTGAGGAATACTTCAATACTATCTTTTTTTATCTCACAGCAATTGTATAATACTAATAAAATAATATATATTGATGAAGTGACAGGAAGAGCTTAGCCTCTGCCAAAATCCTGAAGGGGATGGGGAAATATTCATATATATTAGGCTTCAAATAAGGATTCATCACATCCACGTAGCAGTTGAACTTTAGCCTCGGATATATTGTCAACTCTATATAAAAAATTGTGTTCATAAGTTGTGTACTTACGACAATCTGCTTGATGAGATGTACTTGTTGAGGGTTTTTGCACTTCTATGTTTGTATCTGTCATAGTATGTATGGTCGTATATTCTTGTTGAGATAATGGCTGCAAAAAAAATCAGTTTAAAATAATGTGAATCTTCAACATCATAAAAACATATTTATTTATAATCCAATGAATAAATTGTTTCCTTATAATAATCTTTAAATTCAGAGTCTCTTCTGAAGAGTTATTTGGAAAGCTGTCAAGACCTGTCATTGGCCGACTGATATTCCGTAAGGGACATTATTTGAACAACCAATGGTAATCCCATTAGATATGAAGACATATACAGGGTGTCCGGTAAACCTTGTACAATATTGAAACTGGTGATAGACCAGGTCATGACTGTTCAGAATATCATAATTTCAACTCAGTAAAAATATCACCATTTTCGGAATAATGGGCATTTTCTAAATATCTAGAAAATCGCTACCTCTTGCATTTCACCTCTATTTCTTGAAAAATGTATCAATTTCTGAAAAACTGTTTTGTACGTCTGAAAACATCATTCATCATCAATCTTCAGTAACAACGATATTTGAATTAGTCTCAATTTGTAGACATAGCACTCGAAAAACGGAGGTGAGGTAGTGATTTTCTAGATATTCAGAAAATGCCCATTATTTCGAAAATGGTGATATTTTTACTGAGGTGAAATTCTGATATTCTGAACAGTCATGACCTGGTCTATCACCAGTTTAAATATTGTACAAGGTTTACCGGACACCCTGTATACAGTGTGTTTGGTCACGAGTTAGCGATAATTTAAGGTAATCAAATATATCTAATATTATCGACAAAAACACCCAAACTTGGAAGTTTGCCCCATTAGTTTTGGAGTAGCCCCCATTTTAAATTTACTTTTTTATTTTCGTTGACCCTTCCAAATAATATCGATTTCTTTGGACATAAAGGTCCTACAGATGTGAAAAAAATGTTTTTTGAAAGATGATACTACCACCTTTCATTGAAGTATAACAATATAAAAACATTCAAATTGATAACGCCATAAAAAAATGCTTTGAAAAAGTTCATAGTGAAAATATGTACTGATTTTCTCAGTAAATCCGCAATAGTACAAGAACTAGCACATTGAAGTATAATTTTTTTCAATGATTTAACACGCAAGGACACAAGCTACAAAACAACACTCACATCATTTCTGTAAGTTACATAATTTGAGAGTTTGCTGTTCGAATTGCTGTTCGGACAATTATAAAATACAGCGTCACAATCATACATCATACTTTTGTAGAAATGAAGGTCAATGCTGGTAGTGCTAAATATGTCAAAGAGAACTTCTGATCTGATATCAACAGTTTTGGTGACACCCTCCTCTACTGATAATTTCGATTGTTTCTTGAGAAGGTAGGCACAAATTTTCCTCTCGCATTATTATTCCAGCTGGTGACTTCAACCTCAATTTTTCATCAAATACTCCAAGAGTATGGACATTTGTCTCTTTGATCAACAGCTTTTGGCCTAATATTTTGTGGTAACTCGCGAATTGAATTCCACAGTATTTCGAAAAATTGTCAATGATACCAGCTCTGTATATGGGCACAAGATTATTTAATGATCTGCCTCAGAGATTGAGGATTACCTCGAATTCAAAGTTTTTTGAGGAAACCATTTAAGAGATAATGGTCGACTACTTTGAAGGAATTTGATTAATTTTGAAAATTTTTCTTTTTCTTTTTTTGTTTCGAAATGTTCAACCTCCCTGTGATTGCAGTAAGTTGTTGAATGAATAAATATATTATTATCATTAAAGATCTTTTGTATTTTCGACAAATGACTTTCAACATACAAGTCTAGAAATTCACATCGGAAACATACGATATACAATGCATCAGACAGATAAGATTTCCGTTCAGTTCAACAGTGGAATAATCGAGAGATTTACGTGCAAAATAACTCACTGAACAAACGACGGATTGCAATAATGTGGTGTTGTCTCTCTTATCGTTGGGATTGGCTTTATTCAAGCAATATGGTAGGCAACCCAAAGTACTTTAATCGAGTATTTCGGGCGGCCTGACACACTGAATATTTTCGATGCGAGTACTGCAGGTTTCTACCATATTGCTTGAATTAAGCCACTCCCAAAGATAAGAGAGAGACAACGCTAAGCCGGGTTAAGACGAAGCGCACCTACACGCGAGTCAAACCTGGCCACCTACTCGCGCACCAAAACCCAGTGTTTACACGACGCGCTGGATTCGCCTGGAAGGGTGAGCCAGGATGAGAAGGCGAGGTAGTAATCAGCCTCGTATAGAGTCCGAGACTCGACTAGCTCCAGAAGCTTGTTCAAACGACACAGCGAGGCTTCTTTGATGCGCGACTGAAAACCGACAGGCAACGGCTCAACTCGAGGACGAGGGGCCTCATGGCGAGGAGCATGTTTACACTATGCGAGGGAGCGGAAGCGAGGCTAGTGCGCGAGTAGGTGCGCTTCGTCTGAACCCGGCTTTACATTATTGCAATACGTCATTTGTTCAGTAGTTACAGTAATTACTTGATTTGGAAAAACAGTTTAAGCCAGTTCAATACTATCTTTCATATTAAGCTAAGCATGTTACTTATTTTAGAGAGAGTTCTCGATAGCCGAAGTAGCATTTCGCGCACTAGATACAAAAATAACCATTATTTTCAAACGTACAATGATAAAGTCATTTCTCGATTGACAGGATCATCGAAAAGTTCTATTTTCCCGCCAAGGAGGAGAAGTGTATAGTCCGTTCACGAAAGGTTGAGCCGTCGGTTGGCCATGAAAATTTGGCATATTCCACTGTGTATATTAAAATTTTAGGTTATGTTGTTTATTTTCTTGTCAGATTGATACGCAATGTTGTCAATATTGCTTAGAGTTCTCTGATAACTCGCAAGCTCTTCCGGGTTATTCGGCAATGTTGACTTTATTTTACGTTATGACAGCAAATACTGCCAACTTCAGATAAATAAACAAACGCCTACTATGCGCTCGAACTTTCGTGAATGGACTATAGCTATGCAACACTTTTCCGGCCGGCGACAGGAAAAGTGTTAGATTTTAGATAATTAGGAATACAAACAGGTGACAAACACCCAACACAGAATCCACTATTAAGAAATACCAAGTGTGTCAGAGTGAACAGTTTACAGTTAACTTATCTAATAGAACAATTATATTATTACGACCAATTGAAAAAAAAAGAAGAACATCCTATTGACATAAGTATATTTTTTTGAGTTTTTGTTTTATTGAATTTTGACTAAGATGAAACAGATCAATATTACTTAGAGTGTTACAACATCGCATCATCCTGCAGAGAGGTGAATTCATGGCGCTATTAGTGTTACGAAAAGGGATATGGAACATATCACTACTTCTGAGGAGACGACACGGAACAGTGAAAGTTATGGAGGAAAGAAGATTAGGAGAATTATAGATATTGTTCAGGAGCTTATATACGAAAAGGACATCACTAATCTTTCTTCTATTTTCAAGGGAAATGAAACCAAACTGAGTTAAACGAAGATAATAGTTTTCGGGATTTCTAGGTGTTAAACGAAAGTTGAACTTGTATGAAATGAACTTCAAGAATCTGTTCTGAATTCTCTCGAGCCTGCCGATGTACACTGAATATTTTGGATTCCAAACTATAGATGCAAAATTGAGTTTACTATAAACATATGAGTTATATAAAATGGTGATGGTCCAGGCAATCCTGTTCGGAGCTGATACTTCTCATCAATTTACATTCGGTAAAGCATTGAGCAATGTTGTTAATATAGATTAGGAACAATAAAGGTCCCAAGTGGGAACCTTGTGGTACACCAGAAGGTATAGATGTGTAACACAGCGTTACGCCGCGCAATTGCGCCAACTCAGTTGACTGTGTCAACTCACATTGTTCGAATCCATTGACTCATGGCGCAACTCAACTCAATGAAGCGCTCAGCGCTAAGGTATCAGTGTTTGCCTAACGAATACGGTATCATAACTCGGTAAATACACTAAATACAGAGTTCGAGTTGAACTGGATCACTTAATTTCAACGAAAATTCTAATTGTCTATTGCTTTTAGCACTTTCAACTTCTCCATTATATTAACGAATTAATGATATTGTACAATCTATAAATTATAATTATATCTGAACAAAACAGCTTTTTCTTCAGAACATCCAATAGTTTGGGTTCAATAAAAAAAATGGTTACCGGTGAAAAGAATACATAGCCTAATTGGGCGTTTTGAGACATGGTCTGTGAATAACAGGTAACATTATATCTCATTTTTATGGGGAAACCTTGCTGTAGGTTTCAAAATTGTATGGTATGCAAAAATCTGCCAAAAAAGACTAAAAAAAATTAACCCAAATTTCTTGGCCTGTAATATGCAAACGAGCTCCAGGAACTCCCCAGTACCCCGGGCCTAGTTCTACAATGATCTGGAGTGAGTCATATTTTGTGCGACGTGCGGCGACACTGCCGAGTGCCGGATGCCCGCGGGTTATCAATTTTGAGTTAACTCAATGAGTTGACACGGGGAGCTGCGCTTGAGTCACTGTGTTGGAGCACAAGAATTCACTAAGTTACACATCTCTACCAGAAGGGGCCTCAAAGATATTCGATGAGTAGCCCTCCACTGAGACGAATTGCTGCCTATCGGAGAAGTAAGACTCAAACCATCCAAGCATACTGCCACCCACACCAACCTCAGCAAGGCTCGAGATATGAACATTGATATCTGTTTTATCAAAAGGAACTCCACAATTGTTACTAAATTGGTTTCTATTGAACGCCCTTCGATGAAACCATGCTGTTCCGGGATAATTTTCGATGTTACTAGACTTGAAAGATATGGATACACTAATGACTCAAACACCTTCTCGAAAACGGACAATTTACTTATTGTTCTATAATTACTAATTAAACTATTATCTCCTGCCTCGAAAATTGGGGTAATGGATGCAGTCTTCCATCTTGTCGGAAAGTATGCTGATCTCAGAGACTTATTATAAATGATCATTAGTGGTTTCATAAGAGAAGAACTCCAATTTTTTATAACAAATTACGGAATTCCATCAGGTCCACGTCCAGCAGCCTTCTTTTCATCGAGACCCTCCAGTGCCCTACGTATTTCATGAGATGAAAACTGAATATAATTAAGTTGATTTGGAAGATTAACTTGAGGGACATTGGAATTTTGACGGTTTGATGTGGGAGGTCGGTTTCTTTTAACATACACTTTTAAAATATTCCGCAAACCATTCAGACACCTCCACTCCAGACGACGCTGATCTGTGACCATAAGACATCGTCTCCGGAAGACCCTGATCGCGACCTTTTCTCGACGCAAACTTGAAGAAACTTCTAGGATCATCGGTTACCTGCTGTTCAATCTTTGAGATATATTTTTTATAATCTGATTGAATAGCTTTTTTAGTTGCAGTACGCAAATTTCTATATTCTACTAAATCTTTCATATTTTTATTTATTTGGTATGCAATCTGTTTTTACGTTTAATCAGTTTTACCGTAGTTTTAGAGAAATAAACAGGAAAACGTTTACGAATTTTTTGTTCAGGTACATGATACTTAATAATTTCGAAAAGTTTATCATAAAAAATATAAGTCGCAGTCGATGTTATCATTAGTTAATAAACATTCCCAATCAACGTCTGATATGGACTGATTTATAATATTGTAATCAGCTCTTCTAAAGTTAAAAAAAGAAGGAATATTAGTTGGAAGATGTCTGAATGTTTCATTCTCAAATAAAAACTCCAAAGCAGGATGATGACGATTTTCGTGAACCAGTGGAGATGAACAATGTTCCAAATTAGTAATTTTGTTAGAATTGCTGAATACAAGATCCAGATTTCTATCATTACAGTTTTTTATATGATTATATTGCATTAGTTCTAAATACATACAAGCGTCACCAATATGCTCAAATTTACTCTCTACATTAAAAGCATTCAAATAGTTCTTATCATCATCAAAAATCCATGAAATCGATGGACAATTAAAATCGCCAAGAATCATAACGAGACAATCCTCAAATTTTACTTTGTTAGAGTAAAGTTTTGAAATGAAGCTGGCGAGAGCAACTTGCTCGCCGGGTGGAAGATATACACAACAAATACTACCTAGGTTAAGTACTATCCAAATATCCTCTGCATCACTTTGAAGTTCAGCAGCTGTAGTCGGTTTAAATTTGTTCTTTACAGCAATGAAAACACCACCTCCATCGGTTTTTACATTACATGAACTCGCCCGATCTCGCCTGAATATAGTGTAGCAGTTTAAATCAATTATTTCTGAGTCAATTATTCCATCGTTCAACCAAGATTCGGAAATACAAATTATATCGTGGTCATTGACAGTGGCGTTCATCTTGAATTCCTCCAGCTTTGTTCTAAGTCCCGTTTCATTCTGGTAATATATCGAAAAAGTAATGGGTATCAGAAAATAAGTTTAATTTGTTGGTTGTAATATATATGGGTTTATAGTTTTCTTAAATCCTCGCTTGACCGAATGTGAAGAATTTCGGAAGCGTCGTTTTTGCGTAGAAGAATATTACCAGACTGGGTTCATACATATTTATACTCCTTATTCTTTGCGATTTCCCGTGCTTCTTTGAAGAGTTTTTTGTTGTGAATCGACAAATGTTCATTGACGTAAAACCTTCCAGACACATTTTCAACCTTAATTCCTGACCCATCAGAACCCGAGTTCGACATTCGCTTAACCTTATAAGCGGCAAGAAAATCGTCTCTCCTGATTTTAGAAATGAATCTCACAACAATATTTTTAGGCCTCCCTTGGATGTTTGTAGGAACCCGGCTGCAAAAATCAAAACAGGAAGAGTCAACCGGTTGATCAATAGCTCTTCCAATTGATGAGACAATCTCTAAGATATTCTCATTTGGTTTTTCAAGTATATTTTGAATTTCTATGTTGTTTGATCTGGAAAATTGTTCAAGGTTGTTGACTTTATAGTTGAGATCTGTGACCAGCTTTTTTAACAGTTCATTCTCCCGCTCCAGTTTACCCAACTTAGTGACTAGCTCTTTGAATCTACCTAGCTTGATCTCGAAATCGCTCATTTTTCCCGAACAAAAATTGACGGATTCTCGCAGATTTCTTATTTCTAAAGTGAGTGATTGAATGGGTTGCGAAACATTACCATTGCGCCCCTCAGTGTCTGATTCATCATCTGAGACGATGGGTTTCTCAGCTCGTTGAGACTGACTATCCAGGGATGGACGGCCAGCAGAAGTCGATTGCCTCTTCCGATCTCCGCCACTGGATACATGTGCATTTAGCGTATATTCCGTAAATCAACTGATGCAACCAGGCCGGTTGATACTATTTTGACAGCGGTCATCTCTGGTTGTTTTGGTTGAAATTTATTTACGGAACGTATTTCGGTTGGTGTGTGACTATTTAGGTTAGTTGATAGTTTACAGAGGGGTTACAGTTCACTGCGACCTTAAGGTCTATTGTGCCGCCTTACAGAGCTGTTCTGGCCAAAAAACCTTCACAGCTCGCCTTCCAGTTCCAGAGATCTAATGAAATCTAGTAACTGTGAAGGCTTCAACGAGGCTAGTTCCTCACTCTTGCAAGTTTCTTGTCCAAGGCATTTCCTCTCCAGGCTCGTAATGCCAATGCATTCCGTGACTAGGTGAATGGGGGGACTATTTAGGTTAGGTTCAACTTCAAAATAATTTTATTCATTTAGAATTCAGTCCACAGGAACTGGAAGATGAAAATGATAATCAACAGAAGAAGGAATCATTTGGGCATACAAAAAAGAAATGTTCTCATTCAACCAGATATTGTTCCCACTTAATAAATTGAAAAGTAGAGTAGGTACATCTTATTCTGCTCTTTTGACCATGAAGTGGATATTGTCAGTTTAGTTATTTTGATATTTGCAATAAAAAAATAGGGTACCTACGAATGTTTTTTTTTGTAATGAGAAAAAATGATATTGATAAGATATTATATATTTTAATAAAATCAGAAAATAAATCGACACGACATAAAAAGAAATAAATATTCAGTCTAATTCAACAACACAAATCACAGCACAGAACATAAAATATCACAGCTAGCACAACGATTTAAGTCCAAAATAACCCATGATATTGATGAAATAACCTAAATCCCAAAAGACAAAAACAATAACAAACCAAAGAAACCGAACAAAATCCTTGGTTGTTCTGGTACCTGAATATTACCGCTTTTTTCTGTAACCGGGTTCCGTAAATAAACTGTTCGCAGAAACCAACCGAGAATATCATGTATTTACGGAACAGAAAATTACCAACCAAACCAACCAAGTTGATTTACGGAATATAACCTTACTTGGCGGCATGTATCACATTTCCAATCCGTACCAGGCATATTCTTGATTGCTGATAACGGATTCTTTGTGACATCGGAACAGGTGCCATTCGCGTGATAATGATTTCGACAAAAACTGCAAATAATACTCGGCGATCTCCTTGAGCTAACTTCATTACAGCGTACACAAAATAAGACATTTTACAGTTTCAAGAACAAAATGCTTCTCGTTTAGATTTCTACAAATATACCCCAAGTAAGGTCAATAAGCCCTGATTTCAGTGTGAAGTTAACAGATTTATTCACAATATATTAACACACTTAATTTCGATCAACTATGGAGCGACCGGACAGTACCTTCACGTACCACAGACGCTTAACATTCTTGTTACTATGCAAAAGATGAATTTGTCACCATGAACAAAAAATTCTCTAATTCAAACGTTATTTTTATTCATTGAAGTTACAATGTACAATTAGTCAATGTAGTAATGAACTGGTAGGATACTGTCTCATATTCTGTTCGAAATCTGATGCCTCAATAGAGTAATTTGAGTTGCTGGTTCCAGGAAGTTTGTTGGCGCTCAATATCCTACCAGCAATCTCAGTCTTATATTAAGTGAATAGAATCATGTGCGTAAATGTAAATCAATCCAAAAGGGGATATTGAGATTTTTATGTATTTCAAAACGTTTGAAAATAAAATAACATATTTCATTAGGAGTAGAAGTGACTCTTCATGGCTCGCTTTCAATTACTCACTGCGTTCGGCGGGTAAACTCAAGCTCGCCCTAAATAGTGACACTTCTCATCCTTATGAAATAATATACTTTTGAACAACGTAGGGGATAAACAGAGCCCTTGCCTTAGACTCTTTTGTTGTGTGAAATGGTTCTGTTAGTTTCATGCCAATTTTGACAGAAGCACAGTTTTGTTTGTAATAAAGCTGAACTACTCGAATTAATGTTGGTCTTATATCGAGTTTTTTACTTTTTTTACTGGGACGCTGTCATAAGCTTTCTCTAGATCTATGAAGGCTATATGTGTTTCTTTGTTTCGCTGAGTTCGCTTTTCTAAGGTTATTTTTAAGGTGATTATTATCTGTTGTGAATCTCCCTGCACGGAATCCGGCTTGTTCTTTTGGTTGTGTATCTTCAATATCTTCTTCTATTAAGTTTCTCAGGATCCGGGAGTATATTCTTCCAATTCTAGGGATGACTGCTATGCCTCGGTCGTTCTTGGGATCATCTTTCAATCCTTTTTTGTGAATCGGTGATATACAAGACATTCGCAATCGGTCGGTGTTTCCTCTCCATTCAAGCATCTCTCAAATAAAGTCCTAAGCATCGCGGTTAGTTTTTCTGGTCCATATTTTATTAATTCTGGGTGTATACCCCCAGGTCCAGCAGATCTATTTATCTTTGAGTCTTTAATTGCCTTCTGTACTTGTTCCAAGTGAAGGTCTAATGAAACCAAAAGGAAATTCTAATCTGAGAAGACTTGGCGAATAGCCAGAATAATATGATGGATATTATGATTTAACTCCATACAATCAGATGACCGAGATTCGAGAAAGAAGAAAAATTATATGTTTGTTTGGATATCTTGAGGGAAGATACTGTTGAAAAGAATACAAGTA